>JAECWN010000094.1:0-127792 GCA_018150725.1 Drosophila quadrilineata
AAAGTTGCAAATGTCTGAATTTTTATACCAAAAAAACGTTTTTTTTTAATTTATCACTTTCTGGCCATATTTTTCAAAACATGTAATAAACCTTATATACCGATTTAAAGTATAATAAAACCGTATCAAACAGAAATGGAAAATCGGCTAAGTTGTGGAAAAGTTATGGTTGCTTCGAGATGAGGAAGATATCAATATTTGTTTCAAAACGATGATTTTGACCATTTATCACTATTGTGGTCATATTTTCAAAATATGGGTCAAAATCAAGTGTGGTAAAAGTTTTTTTATACTCATTTTAATCCAGAAATCGATAAGGCACAAAAAATTCCGATTTTAAAATTTTCACTTTTTTGGCATTTTGGTAGGAGTTAATGTGCAAAAATGGTCAAAAAAATGGGTCAAATTTTAGAACTGACAATTTGAACAATTTTTCGATGTACGATAAAAAGTATGATCAATACTATTGACAGAAATGCATAATTTTGAAAATCGGTTGATTTTTAGCTAAGTTATGCTTCTCAAAGTTGCAAATGTCTCAATTTCTTAAACCAAAATCACGTTTTTTCAATTTATCACTTTCCTTGCCATATTTTTCAAAACATGTAATAAACCTTATATACCGATTTAAGTATAATAAAAGCCGTATCCAGAAATGCATAAATGAGGAAAATCGGCTAGTTGTGGAAAAGTTATGGTTGCTTGGAAATGAGGAAGATATCAATATTTGTTCGAAACGATGATTTTGACCATTTATCACTATTGGTCATATTTTCTAAAATATGGGTCAAAATCAAGTGTGGTAAAGTTTTTTTTATACTCATTTTAATACCAGAAATCGAAAAGGCTCAAAAATTCCGATTTTAAATTTTACTTTTTTGGCATTTTTGGTAGGAGTTAATGTATGCAAAAATTGCCAAAATGGGTCAAATTTTAGAACTGACAATTTGAACAATTTTTCGATGTACAATAAAAATATGATCAATACTATTGACAGAAATGCATAAATTTTGAAAATCGGTTGATTTTTAGCTAAGTTATGGCTTCTCAAAGTTGCAAATGTCTCAATTTCTTAAACCAAAATCACGTTTTTTCAATTTATCACTTTCCTTGCCATATTTTTCAAAACATGTAATAAACCTTATATACCGATTTAAAGTATAATAACAGCCGTATCCAGAAATGCATAAGTGAGGAAAATCGGCTAAGTTGTTGATAAGTTATGAGTTGCTCGGAGATGAGGAAGATATCAATATTTGTTCAAAACGATGATTTTGACCATTTATCACTATTGTGGTCATATTTTCTAAAATATGGGTCAAAATCAAGTGTGGTAAGTTTTTATACTCATTTTAATACCAGAAATCGATTGGGCACAAAATTCCGATTTTAAAATTTTCACGTTTTTGACATTTTTGCTAGTAGTAAATTTGCAAAATTTGTCAAAAAATGGGTCAAGGAAACTGAAAGTATTTTAATTTTTTGACGTAGATTCAAAATATGATAAATACTATTGACAGAATGCAAAAATTTTGAAAATCGGTTTGATTTTTAGCTAAGTTATGGCTTCTCAAAGTTGCAAATGTCTCAATTTTTTAAACCAAAAACACGTTTTTCAATTTATCACTTTCCTGGCCATATTTTTCAAAACATGTAATAAACCTTATATACCGATTTGAAGTATAATAAAAGCCGTATCCAGAAATGCATAAATGAGGCAAAATCGGCTAAGTTGTGGAAAAGTTATGGTTGCTTGGAAATGAGGAAGATATCAATATTTGTTCAACACGATGATTTTGACCATTTATCACTATTGTGGTCATATTTTCTAAAATATGGGTCAAAATCAAGTGTGGTAAAGTTTTTTATACTCATTTTAATACCAGAAATCGATTGGGCACAAAAATTCCGATTTTAAATTTTCACGTTTTTGACATTTTTGCTAGTAGTAAATTTGCAAAATTTGTCAAAAATGGGTCAAAAATTGAAACTGATAGTATTTTAATTTTTTGACGTAGATTCAAAATATGATAAATACTATTGACAGAAATGCAAAAATTTTGAAAATCGGTTGATTTTTAGCTAAGTTATGGCTTCTCAAAGTTGCAAATGTCTCAATTTTTAAACCAAAAACACGTTTTTTCAATTTATCACTTTCCTGGCCATATTTTTCAAAACATGTAATAAACCTTATATACCGATTTAAAATATAATAAAGCCGTATCCAGAAATGCATAAATGAGGAAAATCGGCTAAGTTGTGGAAAAGTTATGGTTGCTTGGAGATGAGGAAGATATCAATATTTGTTCAAAACGATGATTTTGACCATTTATCACTATTGTGGTCATATTTTCTAAAATATGGGTCAAAATCAAGTGTGGTAAAGTTTTTACACTCATTTTAATACCAGAAATCGATAATGCACAAAAATTCCGATTTTAAAATTTTCATTTTTTGGCATTTTGGTAGGAGTTAATGTGCAAAAATGGGCAAAAAATGGGTCAAATTTTAGAACTGACAATTTGAACAATTTTTTGATGTACAATAAAAATATGATCAATACTATTGACAGAAATGCATAAATTTTGAAAATCGGTTGATTTTTAGCTAAGTTATGGCTTCTCAAAGTTGCAAATGTCTCAATTTTTAAACCAAAAACACGTTTTTTTCAATTTATCACTTTCCTTGCCATATTTTTCAAAACATGTAATAAACCTTATATACCGATTTAAAGTATAATAAAAGCCGTATCCAGAAATGCATAAGTGAGGAAAATCGACTAAGTTGTGGAAAAAGTTATGGTTGCTCGGAGATGAGGAAGATATCAATATTTGTTCAAAACGATGATTTTGACCATTTATCACTATTGTGGTCATATTTTCTAAAATATGGGTCAAAATCAAGTGTGGTAAAGTTTTTTATACTCATTTAATACCAGAAATCGATTGGGCACAAAAAATTCCGATTTTAAAATTTTCACTTTTTTGACATTTTTGCTAGTAGTAAATTTGCAAAATTTGTCCAAAAAATGGGTCAAAATTAAAACTGAAAGTATTTTAATTTTTTTGACGTAGATTCAAAATATGATAAATACCATTGACAGAAATGCAAAAATTTTGAAAATCGGTTGATTTTTAGCTAAGTTATGGCTTCTCAAAGTTGCAAATGTCTCATTTTTTTTAAACCAAAAACACGTTTTTTCAATTTATCACATTCCTTGCCAAATTTTTCAAAACATGTAATAAATCTTATATACCGATTTAAAGTATAATAAAAGCCGTATCCAGAAATGCATAAGTGAGGAAAATCGGCTAAGTTGTGGAAAAGTTATGGTTGCTCGGAGATGAGGAAGATATCAATATTTGTTCAAAACGATGATTTTGACCATTTATCACTATTGTGGTCATATTTTCTAAAATATGGGTCCAAAATCAAGTGTGGTAAAATTTTTATACTCATTTTAATACCAGAAATCGATTGGGCACAAAAATTCCGATTTTAAAATTTTCACGTTTTGACATTTTTGCTAGTAGTAAATTTGCAAAATTTGTCAAAAAAATGGGTCAAAAATTGAAACTGAAAGTATTTTAATTTTTTGACGTAGATTCAAAATATGATAAATACTATTGACAGAATGCAAAAATTTTGAAAATCGGTTGATTTTTTAGCTAAGTTATGGCTTCTCAAAGTTGCAAATGTCTCAATTTTTTTAAACCAAAAACACGTTTTTTTTCAATTTATCACTTTCCTGGCCATATTTTCAAAACATGTAATAAACCTTATATACCGATTTAAAGTATAATAAAAGCCGTATCCAGAAATGCATAAATGAGGAAAATCGGCTAAGTTGTGGAAAAGTTATGGTTGCTTGGAGATGAGGAAGATATCAATATTTGTTCAAAACGATGATTTTGACCATTTATCACTATTGTGGTCATATATCAAGTGTGGTAAAGTTTTTTATACTCATTTTAATACCAGAAATCGGTTGGGCACAAAAATTCCGATTTTAAAATTTTCACGTTTTTGACATTTTTGCTAGTAGTAAATTTGCAAAATTTGTCAAAAAATGGGTCAAAAATTGAAACTGAAAGTATTTTAATTTTTTTGACGTAGATTCAAAATATGATAAATACTATTGACAGAAATGCAAAAATTTTGAAAATCGGTTGATTTTTAGCTAAGTTATGGCTTCTCAAAGTTGCAAATGTCTCAATTTTTTTAAACCAAAACACGTTTTTTTCAATTTATCACTTTCCTGGCCATATTTTTTAAAACATGTAATAAACCTTATATACCGATTTAAAGTATAATAAAGCCGTATCCAGAAATGCATAAATGAGGAAAATCGGCTAAGTTGTGGAAAAGTTATGGTTGCTTGGAGATGAGGAAGATATCAATATTTGTTCAAAACGATGATTTTGACCATTTATCACTATTGTGGTCATATTTTCTAAAATATATGTCAAAATCAAGTGTGGTAAAGTTTTTTATACTCATTTTAATACCAGAAATCGATAATGCACAAAAATTCCGATTTTAAAATTTTCATTTTTGGCATTTTTGGTAGGAGTTAATGTGCAAAAATGGTCAAAAAATGGGTCAAATTTTAGAACTGACAATTTGAACAATTTTTTGTTGTACAATAAAAATATGATCAATACTATTGACAGAAATGCATAAATGAGGAAAATCGGCTAAGTTGTGGAAAAGTTATGGTTGCTTGGAGATGAGGAAGATATCAATATTTGTTCAAAACGATGATTTTGACCATTTATCACTATTGTGGTCATATTTTCTAAAATATGGGTCAAAATCAAGTGTGGTAAAGTTTTTTTATACTCATTTTAATACCAGAAATCGATTGGGCACAAAAATTCCGATTTTAAAATTTTCCGTTTTTGACATTTTTGCTAGTAGTAAATTTGCAAAATTTGTCAAAAATGGGTCAAAAATTGAAACTGAAAGTATTTTAATTTTTTTGACGTAGATTCAAAATATGATAAATACTATTGACAGAAATGCAAAAATTTTGAAAATCGGTTTATTTTTAGCTAAGTTATGGCTTCTCAAAGTTGCAAATGTCTCAATTTTTTAAACCAAAAACACGTTTTTTTTCAATTTATCACTTTCCTGGCCATATTTTTCAAAACATGTAATAAACCTTATATACCGATTTAAAGTATAATAAAAGCCGTATCCAGAAATGCATAAATGAGCAAAATCGGCTAGCTTGTGGAAAAGTTATGGTTGCTTGGAGATGAGGAAGATATCAATATTTGTTCAAAACGATGATTTTGACCATTTATCACTATTGTGGTCATATTTTCTAAAATATGGGTCAAAATCAAGTGTGGTAAAGTTTTTTTATACTCATTTTAATACCAGAAATCGATTGGGCACAAAAATTCCGATTTTAAAATTTTCACGTTTTGACATTTTTGCTAGTAGTAAATTTGCAAAATTTGTCAAAAAATGGGTCAAAATTGAAACTGAAAGTATTTTAATTTTTTGACGTAGATTCAAAATATGATAAATACTATTGACAGAAATGCATAAATTTTGAAAATCGGTTGATTTTTAGCTAAGTTATGGCTTCTCAAAGTTGCAAATGTCTGAATTTTTTAAACCAAAAACACGTTTTTTTTTAATTTATCACTTTCCTGGCCATATTTTTCAAAACATGTAATAAACCTTATATACCGATTTAAAAGTATAATAAAAGCCGTATCCAGAAATGCATAAATGAGGAAAATCGGCTTAGTTGTGGGAAAAGTTATGGTTGCTTCGAGATGAGGAAGATATCAATATTTGTTCAAAACGATGATTTTGACCATTTATCACTATTGTGGTCATATTTTCTAAAATATGGGTCAAAATCAAGTGTGGTAAAGTTTTTTTATACTCATTTTAATACCAGAAATCGATAAGGCACAAAAAATTCAGATTTTAAAATTTTCACTTTTTTGGCATTTTTGGTAGGAGTTAATGTGCAAAAATGGTCAAAAAATGGGTCAAATTTTAGAACTGACAATTTGAACAATTTTTCGATGTACAATAAAAATATGATCAATACTATTGACAGAAATGCATAAATTTTGAAAATCGGTTGATTTTTAGCTAAGTTATGGCTTCTCAAAGTTGCAAATGTCTCAATTTCTTAAACCAAAATCACGTTTTTTTCAATTTATCACTTTCCTTGCCATATTTTTCAAAACATGTAATAAACCTTATATACCGATTTAAAGTATAATAAAAGCCGTATCCAGAAATGCATAAATGAGGAAAATCGGCTAAGTTGTGGAAAAGTTATGGTTGCTTGGAAATGAGGAAGATATCAATATTTGTTCAAAACGATGATTTTGACCATTTGTCACTATTGTGGTCATATTTTCTAAAATATGGGTCAAAATCAAGTGTGGTAAAGTTTTTTTATACTCATTTTAATACCAGAAATCGATTGGGCACAAAATTCCGATTTTAAAATTTTCACGTTTTTGACATTTTTGCTAGTAGTAAATTTGCAAAATTTATCAAAAAATGGGTCAAAAATTGAAACTGAAAGTATTTTAATTTTTTGACGTAGATTCAAAATATGATAAATACTATTGACAGAAATGCAAAAATTTTGAAAATCGGTTGATTTTTAGCTAAGTTATGGCTTCTCAAAGTTGCAAATGTCTCAATTTTTTAAACCAAAAACACGTTTTTCATTTTTTCACTTTCCTTGCCATATTTTTCAAAGCATTTAATAAACCTTATATACCGATTTAAAGTATAATAAAAGCCGTATCCAGAAATGCATAAATGAGGAAAATCGGCTAGCTTGTGGAAAAGTTATGGTTGCTTGGAGATGAGGAAGATATCAATATTTGTTCAAAACGATGATTTTGACCATTTATCACTATTGTGGTCATATTTTCTAAAATATGGGTCAAAATCAAGTGTGGTAAAGTTTTTTATACTCATTTTAATACCAGAAATCGATTGGGCACAAAAATTCCGATTTTAAAATTTTCACGTTTTTGACATTTTTGCTAGTAGTAAATTTGCAAAATTTGTCAAAAAATGGGTCAAAAATTGAAACTGAAAGTATTTTAATTTTTTGACGTAGATTCAAAATATGATAAATACTATTGACAGAAATGCAAAAATTTTGAAAATCGGTTGATTTTTAGCTAAGTTATGGCTTCTCAAAGTTGCAAATGTCTCAATATTTTAAACCAAAAACACGTTTTTTTCAATTTATCACTTTCCTGGCCATATTTTTCAAAACATGTAATAAACCTTATATACCGATTTAAAGTATAATAAAAGCCGTATCCAGAAATGCATAAATGAGGAAAATCGGCTAAGTTGTGGAAAAGTTATGGTTGCTTGGAGATGAGGAAGATATCAATATTTGTTCAAAACGATGATTTTGACCATTTATCACTATTGTGGTCATATTTTCTAAAATATGGGTCAAAATCAAGTGTGGTAAAGTTTTTTATACTCATTTTAATACCAGAAATCGAAAAGGCACAAAAAATTCAGATTTTAAAATTTTCACTTTTTTGGCATTTTTGGTAGGAGTTAATGTGCAAAAATGGTCAAAAAATGGGTCAAATTTTAGAACTGACAATTTGAACAATTTTTCGATGTACAATAAAAATATGAGTCAATACTATTGACAGAAATGCATAAATTTTGAAAATCGGTTGATTTTTAGCTAAGTTATGGCTTCTCAAAGTTGCAAATGTCTCAATTTCTTAAACCAAAATCACGTTTTTTTCAATTTATCACTTTCCTTGCCATATTTTTCAAAACATGTAATAAACCTTATATACCGATTTAAAGTATAATAACAGCCGTATCCAGAAATGCATAAGTGAGGAAAATCGGCTAAGTTGTTGATAAGTTATGGTTGCTCGGAGATGAGGAAGATATCAATATTTGTTCAAAACGATGATTTTGACCATTTATCACTCATTGTGGTCATATTTTCTAAAATATGGGTCAAAATCAAGTGTGGTAAAGTTTTTTATACTCATTTTAATACCAGAAATCGATTGGGCACAAAAATTCCGATTTTAAATTTTCACGTTTTTGACATTTTTGCTAGTAGTAAATTTGCAAAATTTGTCAAAAAATGGGTCAAAAATTGAAACTGAAAGTATTTTAATTTTTTGACGTAGATTCAAAAATATGATAAATACTATTGACAGAAATGCAAAAATTTTGAAAATCGGTTGATTTTTAGCTAAGTTATGGCTTCTCAAAGTTGCAAATGTCTCAATTTTTTAAACCAAAAACACGTTTTTTTCAATTTATCACTTTCCTGGCCATATTTTTCAAAACATGTAATAAACCTTATATACCGATTTAAAGTATAAATAAATATCCAGAAATGCATAAATGAGCAAAATCGGCTAAGTTGTGGAAAAGTTATGGTTGCTTGGAGATGAGGAAGATATCAATATTTGTTCAAAACGATGATTTTGACCATTTATCACTATTGTGGTCATATTTTCTAAAATATGGGTCAAAATCAAGTGTGGTAAAGTTTTTTTATACTCATTTTAATACCAGAAATCGATTGGGCACAAAAATTCCGATTTTAAAATTTTCACGTTTTTGACATTTTTGCTAGTAGTAAATTTGCAAAATTTGTCAAAATGGGTCAAAAATTGAAACTGAAAGTATTTTAATTTTTTGACGTAGATTCAAAATATGATAAATACTATTGACAGAAATGCAAAAATATTGAAAATCGGTTGATTTTTAGCTAAGTTATGGCTTCTCAAAGTTGCAAATGTCTCAATTTTTTAAACCAAAAACACGTTTTTTTTCAATTTATCACTTTCCTGGCCATATTTTTCAAAACATGTAATAAACCTTATATACCGATTTAAAGTATAATAAAAGCCGTATCCAGAAATGCATAAATGAGGAAAATCGGCTAAGTTGTGGAAAAGTTATGGTTGCTTGGAGATGAGGAAGATATCAATATTTGTTCAAAACGATGATTTTGACCATTTATCACTATTGTGGTCATATTTTCTAAAATATGGGTCAAAATCAAGTGTGGTAAAGTTTTTTTATACTCATTTTAATACCAGAAATCGATAAGGCACAAAAAATTCCGATTTTAAAATTTTCACTTTTTTGGCATTTTTGGTAGGAGTTAATGTGCAAAAATGGTCAAAAATGGGTCAAATTTTAGAACTGACAATTTGAACAATTTTTCGATGTACAATAAAAATATGATCAATACTATTGACAGAAATGCATAAATTTTGAAAATCGGTTGATTTTTAGCTAAGTTATGGCTTCTCAAAGTTGCAAATGTCTCAATTTCTTAAACCAAAATCACGTTTTTTTCAATTTATCACTTTCCTTGCCATATTTTTCAAAACATGTAATAAACCTTATATACCGATTTAAAGTATAATAACAGCCGTATCCAGAAATGCATAAGTGAGGAAAATCTGCTAAGTTGTGGAAAAGTTATGGTTGCTCGGAGATGAGGAAGATATCGATATTTGTTCAAAACGATGATTTTGACCATTTATCACTATTGTGGTCATATTTTCTAAAATATGGGTCAAAATCAAGTGTGGTAAAGTTTTTTTATACTCATTTTAATACCAGAAATCGATTGGGCACAAAAATTCCGATTTTAAAATTTTCACGTTTTTGACATTTTTGCTAGTAGTAAATTTGCAAAATTTGTCAAAAAATGGGTCAAAATTGAAACTGAAAGTATTTTAATTTTTGACGTAGATTCAAAATATGATAAATACTATTGACAGAAATGCAAAAATTTTGAAAATCGGTTGATTTTTAGCTAAGTTATGGCTTCTCAAAGTTGCAAATGTCTCAATTTTTTAAACCAAAAACACGTTTTTTTCAATTTATCACTTTCCTGGCCATATTTTTCAAAACATGTAATAAACCTTATATACCGATTTAAAGTATAATAAAAGCCGTATCCAGAAATGCATAAATGAGGAAAATCGGCTAAGTTGTGGAAAAGTTATGGTTGCTTGGAGATGAGGAAGATATCAATATTTGTTCAAAACGATTATTTTGACCATTTATCACTATTGTGGTCATATTTTCTAAAATATGGGTCAAAATCAAGTGTGGTAAAGTTTTTTTATACTCATTTTAATACCAGAAATCGATTGGGCACAAAAATTCCGATTTTTAAAATTTTCACGTTTTTGACATTTTTGCTAGTAGTAAATTTGCAAAATTTGTCAAAAAATGGGTCAAAAATTGAAACTGAAAGTATTTTAATTTTTTGACGTAGATTCAAAATATGATAAATACTCGGTTGATTTTTAGCTAAGTTAGGGCTTCTCAAAGTTGCAAATGTCTCAATTTTTTAAACCAAAATCACGTTTTTTTTCAATTTATCACTTTCCTTGCCATATTTTTCAAAACATGTAATAAACCTTATATACCGATTTAAAGTATAATAACAGCCGTATCCAGAAATGCATAAGTGAGGAAAATCGGCTAAGTTGTGGAAAAGTTATGGTTGCTTGGAGATGAGGAAGATATCAATATTTGTTCAAAACGATGATTTTGACCATTTATCACTATTGTGGTCATATTTTCTAAAATATGGGTCAAAATCAAGTGTGGTAAAGTTTTTTTATACTCATTGTAATACCAGAAATCGATAAGGCACAAAAAATTCTGATTTTAAAATTTTCACTTTTTTGGCATTTTTGGTAGGAGTTAATGTGCAAAAATGGTCAAAAAATGGGTCAAATTTTAGAACTGACAATTTGAACAATTTTTCGATGTACAATAAAAATATGATCAATACTATTGACAGAAATGCATAAATTTTGAAAATCGGTTGATTTTTAGCTAAGTTATGGCTTCTCAAAGTTGCAAATGTCTCAATTTCTTAAACCAAAAACACGTTTTTTTCAATTTATCACTTTCCTTGCCATATTTTTCAAAACATGTAATAAACCTTATATACCGATTTAAAGTACAATAACAGCCGTATCCAGAAATGCATAAGTGAGGAAAATCGGCTAAGTTGTGGAAAAGTTATGGTTGCTTGGAGATGAGGAAGATATCAATATTTGTTCAAAACGATGATTTTGACCATTTATCACTATTGTGGTCATATTTTCTAAAATATGGGTCAAAATCAAGTGTGGTAAAGTTTTTTTATACTCATTTTAATACCAGAAATCGATTGGGCACAAAAATTCCGATTTTAAAATTTTCACTTTTTGACATTTTTGCTAGTAGTAAATTTGCAAAATTTGGCAAAAAATGGGTCAAAAATTGAAACTGAAAGTATTTTAATTTTTTGACGTAGATTCAAAATATAATAAATACTATTGACAGAAATGCAAAAATTTTGAAAATCGGTTGATTTTTAGCTAAGTTATGGCTTCTCAAAGTTGCAAATGTCTCAATTTTTTAAACCAAAAACACGTTTTTTTCAATTTATCACTTTCCTTGCCATATTTTTCAAAACATGTAATAAACCTTATATACCGATTTAAAGTATAATAAAAGCCGTATCCAGAAATGCATAAATGAGCAAAATCGGCTAAGTTGTGGAAAAGTTATGGTTGCTCGGAGATGAGGAAGATATCAATATTTGTTCAAAACGATGATTTTGACCATTTATCACTATTGTGGTCATATTTTCTAAAATATGGGTCAAAATCAAGTGTGTTAAAGTTTTTTTATACTCATTTTAATACCAGAAATCGATTGGGCACAAAAATTCCGATTTTAAAATTTTCACGTTTTTGACATTTTTGCTAGTAGTAAATTTGCAAAATTTGTCAAAAAATGGGTCAAAAATTGAAACTGAAAGTATTTTAATTTTTTGACGTAGATTCAAAATATGATAAATACTATTCACAGAAATGCATAAATTTTGAAAATCGGCTGATTTTTAGCTAAGTTATGGCTTCTCAAAGTTGCAAGCGTCTCAATTTTTTAAACCAAATAACACGTTTTTTTCAATTTATCACATTGCTTGCCATATTTTTCAAAACATGTAATAAAACCTTATATACCGATTTAAAGTATAATAAAATCCGTATCCAGAAATGCATAAATGAGGAAAATCGGCTAAGTTGTGGAAAAGTTATGGTTCTTCAGAGATGAGGAAGATATCAATATGTTTTCAAAACGAAGATTTTGACCATTTATAACTATTGTGGCCATATTTTCTAAAATATGGGTCAAAATCAAGTGTGGTAAAGTTTTTTTATACTCATTTTAATACCAGAAATCGATTGGGCACAAAAATTCCGATTTTAAAATTTTCACTTTTTTGACATTTTTGATAGTAGTAAATTTGCAAAATTTGTTAAAAAATGGGCCAAAATTTAAAACTGACAGTATGAACAATTTTTGATGTACATTTAAAGTATGATCAATACTATTGACAGAAATGCATAAATTTTGAAAATCGGCTGATTTTTAGCTAAGTTATGGCTTCTCAAAGTTGCAAGCGTCTCAATTTTTTAAACCAAAAACACGTTTTTTTCAATTTATTACTTTCCTTGCCATATTTTTCAAAACATGTAATAAACCTTATATACCGATTTAAAGTACAATAACAGCCGTATCCAGAAATGCATAAGTGAGGAAAATCGGCTAAGTTGTGGAAAAGTTATGGTTGCTTGGAGATGAGGAAGATATCAATATTTGTTCAAAACGATGATTTTGACCATTTATCACTATTGTGGTCATATTTTCTAAAATATGGGTCAAAATCAAGTGTGGTAAAGTTTTTTTATACTCATTGTAATACCAGAAATCGATAAGGCACAAAAAATTCTGATTTTAAAATTTTCACTTTTTTGGCATTTTTGGTAGGAGTTAATGTGCAAAAATGGTCAAAAAATGGGTCAAATTTTAGAACTGACAATTTGAACAATTTTTCGATGTACAATAAAAAATATGATCAATACTATTGACAGAAATGCATAAATTTTGAAAATCGGTTGATTTTTAGCTAAGTTATGGCTTCTCAAAGTTGCAAATGTCTCAATTTCTTAAACCAAAATCACGTTTTTTCAATTTATCACTTTCCTTGCCATATTTTTCAAAACATGTAATAAACCTTATATACCGATTTAAAGTACAATAACAGCCGTATCCAGAAATGCATAAGTGAGGAAAATCGGCTAAGTTGTGGAAAAGTTATGGTTGCTTGGAGATGAGGAAGATATCAATATTTGTTCAAAACGATGATTTTGACCATTTATCACTATTGTGGTCATATTTTCTAAAATATGGGTCAAAATCAAGTGTGGTAAAGTTTTTTTATACTCATTTTAATACCAGAAATCGATTGGGCACAAAAATTCCGATTTTAAAATTTTCACTTTTTTGACATTTTTGCTAGTAGTAAATTTGCAAAATTTGGCAAAAAATGGGTCAAAATTGAAACTGAAAGTATTTTAATTTTTTGACGTAGATTCAAAATATAATAAATACTATTGACAGAAATGCAAAAATTTTGAAAATCGGTTGATTTTTAGCTAAGTTATGGCTTCTCAAAGTTGCAAATGTCTCAATTTTTTAAACCAAAAACACGTTTTTTTCAATTTATCACTTTCCTGGCCATATTTTTCAAAACATGTAATAAACCTTATATACCGATTTAAAGTATAATAAAAGCCGTATCCAGAAATGCATAAATGAGCAAAATCGGCTAAATTGTGGAAAAGTTATGGTTGCTCGGAGATGAGGAAGATATCAATATTTGTTCAAAACGATGATTTTGACCATTTATCACTATTGTGGTCATATTTTCTAAAATATGGGTCAAAATCAAGTGTGTTAAAGTTTTTTTATACTCATTTTAATACCAGAAATCGATTGGGCACAAAAATTCCGATTTTAAAATTTTCACGTTTTTGACATTTTTGCTAGTAGTAAATTTGCAAAATTTGTCAAAAAATGGGTCAAAATTGAAACTGAAAGTATTTTAATTTTTTGACGTAGATTCAAAATATGATAAATACTATTCACAGAAATGCATAAATTTTGAAAATCGGCTGATTTTTAGCTAAGTTATGGCTTCTCAAAGTTGCAAGCGTCTCAATTTTTAAACCAAATAACACGTTTTTTTCAATTTATTACTTTCCTTGCCATATTTTTCAAAACATGTAATAAAACCTTATATACCGATTTAAAGTATAATAAAATCCGTATCCAGAAATGCATAAATGAGGAAAATCGGCTAAGTTGTGGAAAAGTTATGGTTCTTCAGAGATGAGGAAGATATCAATATGTTTTCAAAACGAAGATTTTGACCATTTATAACTATTGTGGCCATATTTTCTAAAATATGGGTCAAAATCAAGTGTGGTAAAGTTTTTTTATACTCATTTTAATACCAGAAATCGATTGGGCACAAAAAATTCCGATTTTAAAATTTTCACTTTTTTTGACATTTTTGATAGTAGTAAATTTGCAAAATTTGTTAAAAAATGGGCCAAAATTTAAAACTGACAGTATGAACAATTTTTGATGTACATTTAAAGTATGATCAATACTATTGACAGAAATGCATAAATTTTGAAAATCGGCTGATTTTTAGCTAAGTTATGGCTTCTCAAAGTTGCAAGCGTCTCAATTTTTTAAACCAAAAACACGTTTTTTTCAATTTATTACTTTCCTTGCCATATTTTTCAAAACATGTAATAAACCTTATATACCGATTTAAAGTATAATAAAAGCCGTATCCAGAAATGCATAAATGAGGAAAATCGACTAAGTTGTGGAAAAGTTATGGTTCCTCGGAGATGAGGAAGATATCAATATTTGTTCAAAACGATGATTTTGACCATTTATCACTATTGTGGTCATATTTTCTAAAATATGGGTCAAAATCAAGTGTGGTAAAGTTTTTTTATACTCATTTTAATACCAGAAATCGATTGGGCACAAAAAATTCCGATTTTAAAATTTTCACTTTTTTGACATTTTTGCTAGTAGTAAATTTGCAAAATTTGTTAAAAAATGGGCCAAAATTTAAAACTGACAGTATGAACAATTTTTGATGTACATTTAAAGTATGATCAATACTATTGACAGAAATGCATAAATTTTGAAAATCGGCTGATTTTTAGCTAAGTTATGGCTTCTCAAAGTTGCAAGCGTCTCAATTTTTTAAACCAAATAACACGTTTTTTTCAATTTATTACTTTCCTTGCCATATTTTTCAAAACATGTAATAAAACCTTATATACCGATTAAAAGTATAATAAAGTCCGTATCCAGAAATGCATAAATGAGTAAAATCGGCTAAGTTGTGGAAAAGTTATGGTTCTTCAGAGATGAGGAAGATATCAATATGTTTTCAAAACGAAGATTTTGACCATTTATAACTATTGTGGCCATATTTTCTAAAATATGGGTCAAAATCAAGTGTGGTAAAGTTTTTTTATACTCATTTTAATACCAGAAATCGATTGGGCACAAAAAATTCCGATTTTAAAATTTTCACTTTTTTGACATTTTTGCTAGTAGTAAATTTGCAAAATTTGTTAAAAAATGGGCCAAAATTTAAAACTGACAGTATGAACAATTTTTGATGTACATTTAAAGTATGATCAATACTATTGACAGAAATGCATAAATTTTGAAAATCGGCTGATTTTTAGCTAAGTTATGGCTTCTCAAAGTTGCAAGCGTCTCAAATTTTTTAACCAAAAACAGGTTTTTTTCAATTTATTACTTTCCTTGCCATAGTTTTCAAAACATGTAATAAACCTTATATACCGATTTAAAGTATAATAAAATCCGTATCCAGAAATGCATAAATGAGGAAAATCGGCTAAGTTGTGGAAAAGTTATGGTTCTTCAGAGATGAGGAAGATATCAATATTTGTTCAAAACGATGATTTTGACCATTTATAACTATTGTGGCCATATTTTCTAAAATATGGGTCAAAATCAAGTGTGGTAAAGTTTTTTTATACTCATTTTAATACCAGAAATCGATAAGGCACAAAAAATTCCGATTTTAAAATTTTCACTTTTTTGGCATTTTTGGTAGGAGTTAATTTGCAAAAATTGTCAATAAATAAGTCAAATTTTAAAACTGACAATATGAACAATTTTTTGATGTACAATAAAAATATGATCAATACTATTGACAGAAATGCAAAAATTTTGAAAATCGGCTGATTTTTAGCTAAGTTATGGCTTCTCAAAGTTGCAAAAGTCTCAATTTTTTAAACAAAATAACACGTTTTTTCAATTTTTCACTTTCCTTGCCATATTTTTCAAAGCATTTAATTTATTTATTTATTTATTTATTTAATGTCAACTATACACAGTCGACAGAAATTTAAAATTAAGTGTAAAATTAAAATTAAATTTAAAAATAATTAAATTATTCATATTAAATATTAAAAATATAAAAATTATAATTAAATTGAAAAAGAAAAAATATAAAATAAAAATAATAAATAAATAGTTCTGGGGTGAGTAAAAGTAAATTGATTCAACATTTGTTGCTAGGATTGGGGAAACCCAGGAAAACCCAATCAAATCAATGACCACCACCAGAGATTAAATTGATTAATGTGTGCGTAAATGTTCTAAGATTAAGGCTTTATTGGTAGAAATAGAAGACTCTAATCTAATAACCCCGTAAAGTCTGTTAAACTCAGAACATAGTACTCTAAAAGGTTCATGCATAAGGTAATTAGTATGGCAAGTGCTAGTTGTTAATAAGGAGTAGAAACGAGTTGATCTAATAGGAAGTGAAAAGTTTAATTTGTTTAGTAAGAAAGGAGAGTCAATATCACCATTTATAAGTTTTTGAATGAAAGTTACACCCAGCATAATGCGACGGTGTGAAAGGGAAGGAAGATTAATTAATAGTAATCTACTAGGATATGGCGGAAGGTTAAGTTGTGGTGACCAGTTTAAGTTTCTTAGTGCGAAAATTAGAAACTTCTTTTGCACCGATTCAATTTTGTCTTTATAAGTCTGATACTGTGGCGACCACAAACAGGACCCATACTCGAGGATGGGACGTACCAGAGAGACATAAAGCTGTTTAGTCGTATAAGGGTCATTGAATTCCTTAGACCAACGCTTAATGAAACCTAAGACCTTCATGGCTTTATTTACCATGAACTCAATGTGATCGTTGAAAGAAAGTTTACGATCAAGTAAGATGCCTAGGTCATTAATTTGAGATATATTCTCAAGAGGATGGCCTTCTAACAAGTATTGAACATGCACAGGTTGTGTTCTGCAAAAGTCATGGCTTTGCATTTTGAGCAATTGAGGGCAATAAGATTGGTTTTGCACCATGAATTGAAAATGTTAAGATCAGCTTGCAACAAAGAAGCAGAAATAGGATCCTTATAAGAGAGGCATAATTTAACGTCATCTGCATACATCAAAACAGCACTATTCTTAATAATAGACGGAAGGTCATTAATAAATAAATTGAAAAGCAATGGTCCGAGGTGGCTACCTTGGGGCACTCCTGAATAAACAGAGATCTGCTTAGAGAGAGCAGAATTGAACATTACCTCTCTGAGTTCTATTTTTAAGATAGTTGGAGATCCAATTCATAAGAATATGAGGAAAACCAAGAAGCGACAACTTGTGCATTAGGAGAGTATGGTTTACAGAATCAAATGCTTTACTGAAATCAGTGTAGATGACGTCCGTTTGCATCGAGCTATGAAACCCACTAATGACAATAGAGGAGAGTTCCAATAAGTTTGTTTGTAGATTTGGATCTCACAAAGCCATGCTGGGTTGGTGAGATGATTGAGCTACATAAGTGTTGCAGTTGAGAAGTAATGATTTTCTCGAATAATTTAGGAATAGCAGACAACTTAGAAATAGCTCTATAGTTCATGACGTCAGACTTAGAGCCTTTTTTGTGTAAGGGAATAACATAAGATTCTTTCCATAACTTAGGAAATAATCCGGTCGAAACGGACAAAGAAAAAAGTTTAAGAATTGGCTTACAGAGCGAATTAGCACAGTATCTGAGAACACAGCCAGGCACCCCATCTGGCCCAGGAGAAAAAGATGGCTTGACCAAAGTCAGCTCACAACCTAACGAACTTTCCGTAATCTGCGGACCGAAAACAGAGTTAGATGGATAAATTCTATAAGGATAAGGACACTTAGAATCGTAAATCTTAGACGAATAAGTATCCTGGATTGTCACACAACCAGCAGCATATAAAATCTGCCTTAGGATCGGACATTACCTTACAGACTTTAATGCAGCACGAAGTCATTATGTAAGGAGATATAATAACGAAAGAGAAATTGAAGAAATAATAAGAAATAAGTTATAATTGAAGTGTAACTAAACTTGTGTCGAGTGCTGTAGAAAATCAAACAGCAATAACACAATGCAAAGCAAAGCAAGAGAGAGAGACAGTAAGGTACAGTTAATGTTAATGTAAAGAGCTGGCGTTAAGAGCGCAAGCTATACAGATAAGCATGCAAATGAGAGAGCACAAAGTTAGGAGAGTGACGAAAAGTAAAAGATGAGAGTGAAGAAAAGAACTAAACACAGCTGTTAGCGACGCGCACTGTTTGTAAAAATATACAAAGAAAATGCAATTTTTAATAGCAAATACACGAAGTTTGACACTCGCACCAGTTATACTGCACTACACAATAATAATGTTAGAACTTGGCACCTTTTAAGTATTAAACTACAAGTAGAAATTACGGAATTCAAATGATTTAATAAGAGCAAAATCAGACGCGTCTACTCTGTACAACAACCAATGTTAAATTTTAATAAACCTTATATACCGATTTAAAGTATAATAAAAGCCGTATCCAGAAATGCATAAATGAGGAAAATCGGCTAAGTTGTGGAAAAGTTATGGTTCCTCGGAGATGAGGAAGATATCAATATTTGTTCCAAACGATGATTTTGACCATTTATCACTATTGTGGTCATATTTTCTAAAATATGGGTCAAAATCAAGTGTGGTAAAGTTTTTTTTATACTCATTTTAATACCAGAAATCGATTGGGCACAAAAAATTCCGATTTTAAAATTTTCACTTTTTTGACATTTTTGCTAGTAGTAAATTTTAAAAATTTGTCAAAAATGCGTCAGAAATTAAAACTGAAAGTATTTTAATTTTTTTGAGGTAGATTCAAAATATGATAAATACCATTGACAGAAATGCAAAAATTTTGAAAATCGGTTGATTTTTAGCTAAGTTATGGCTTCTCAAAGTTGCAAATGTCTCAATTTTTTAAACCAAAAACACGTTCTTTTTCAATTTATCACTTTCCTCGCCATATTTTTCAAAACATTTAATAAACCTTATATACCGATTTAAAGTATAATAAAAGCCGTATCCAGAAATGCATAAATGAGGAAAATCGGCTAAGTTGTGGAAAAGTTATGGTTGCTCGGAGATGAGGAAGATATCAATATTTGTTCAAAACGATGATTTTGACCATTTCTCACTATTGTGGTCATATTTTCTAAAATATGGGTCAAAATCAAGTGTGGTAAAGTTTTCTTATACTCATTTTAATACCAGAAATCGATTGGGCACAAAAATTCCGATTTTAAAATTTTCACTTTTTTGACATTTTTGCTAGTAGTAAATTTGCAAAATTTGTTAAAAAATGGGTCAAAAATTGAAACTGAAAGTATTTTAATTTTTTTGACGTAGATTCAAAATATGATAAATACCATTGATAAAAAATGCAAAAATTTTGAAAATCGGCTGATTTTTAGCTTAGTTATGGCTTCTCAAAGTTGCAAAAGTCTCAATTTTTAAACAAAATAACACGCTTTTTCAATTTTTCACTTTCCTTGCCATATTTTTCAAAACATTTAATAAACCTTATATACCGATTTAAAGTATAATAAAAGCCGTATCCAGAAATGCATAAATGAGGAAAATCGGCTAAGTTGTGGAAAAGTTATGGTTGCTCGGAGATGAGGAAGATATCAATATTTGCTCAAAACGATGATTTTGACCATTTATCACTATTGTGGTCATATTTTCTAAAATATGGGTCAAAATCAAGTGTGGTAAAGTTTTTTTATACTCATTTTAATACCAGAAATCGATTGGGCACAAAAATTCCGATTTTAAAATTTTCACGTTTTTGACATTTTTGCTAGTAGTAAATTTGCAAAATTTGTCAAAAAATGGGTCAAAAATTGAAACTGAAAGTATTTTAATTTTTTGACGTAGATTCAAAATATGATAAATACTATTGACAGAAATGCAAAAATTTTGAAAATCGGTTGATTTTTAGCTAAGTTATAGCTTCTCAAAGTTGCAAATGTCTCAATTTTTTAAACCAAAAACACGTTTTTTTTCAATTTATCACTTTCCTGGCCATATTTTTCAAAACATGTAATAAACCTTATATACCGATTTAAAGTATAATAAAAGCCGTATCCAGAAATGCATAAATGAGGAAAATCGGCTAAGTTGTGGAAAAGTTATGGTTGCTCGGAGATGAGGAAGATATCAATATTTGTTCAAAACGATGATTTTGACCATTTATCACTATTGTGGTCATATTTTCTAAAATATGGGTCAAAATCAAGTGTGGTAAACTTTTTTTATACTCATTTTAATACCAGAAATCGATTGGGCACAAAAATTCCGATTTTAAAATTTTCACTTTTTTGACATTTTCGCTAGTAGTAAATTTGCAAAATTTGTTAAAAAATGGGTCAAAATTTAAAACTGACAGTTTGAACAATTTTTGATGTACATTTAAAGTATGATCAATACTATTGACAGAAATGCATAAATTTTGAAAATCGGCTGATTTTTAGCTAAGTTATGGCTTCTCAAAGTTGCAAATGTCTCAATTTTTTAAACCAAAAACACGTTTTTTTTCAATTTATCACTTTCCTGGCCATATTTTTCAAAACATGTAATAAACCTTATATACCGATTTAAAGTATAATAAAAGCCGTATCCAGAAATGCATAAATGAGGAAAATCGGCTAAGTTGTGGAAAAGTTATGGTTGCTCGGAGATGAGGAAGATATCAATATTTGTTCAAAACGATCATTTTGACCATTTATCACTATTGTGGTCATATTTTCTAAAATATGGGTCAAAATCAAGTGTGGTAAAGTTTTTTATACTCATTTTAATGCCAGAAATCGATTGGGCACAAAAATTCCGATTGTAAAATTTTCACTTTTTTGACATTTTTGCTAGTAGTAAATTTGCAAAATTTGTTAAAAAATGGGTCAAAAATTGAAACTGAAAGTATTTTAATTTTTTGACGTAGATTCAAAATATGATAAATACCATTGACAGAAATGCAAAAATTTTGAAAATCGGCTGATTTTTAGCTAAGTTATGGCTTCTCAAAGTTGCAAAAGTCTCAATTTTTTAAACAAAATAACACGTTTTTTCAATTTTTCACTTTCCTTGCCATATTTTTCAAAGCATTTAATAAACCTTATATACCGATTTAAAGTATAATAAAAGCCGTATCCAGAAATGCATAAATGAGGAAAATCGGCTAAGTTGTGGAAAAGTTATGGTTCCTCGGAGATGAGGAAGATATCAGTATTTGTTCAAAACGATGATTTTGACCATTTATCACTATTGTGGTCATATTTTCTAAAATATGGGTCAAAATCAAGTGTGGTAAAGTTTTTTATACTCATTTTAATACCAGAAATCGATTGGGCACAAAAAATTCCGATTTTAAAATTTTTCACTTTTTTGACATTTTTGCTACTAGTAAATTTGCAAAATTTGTCAAAAATGGGTCAAAAATTAAAACTGAAAGTATTTTAATTTTTTTGACGTAGATTCAAAATATGATAAATACCATTGACAGAAATGCAAAAATTTTGAAAATCGTTTGATTTTTAGCTAAGTTATGGCTTCTCAAAGTTGCAAATGTCTCAATTTTTTTAAACCAAAAACACGTTTTTTTCAATTTTTCACTTTCCTTGCCATATTTTTCAAAACATTTAATAAACCTTATATACCGATTTAAAGTATAATAAAAGCCGTATCCAGAAATGCATAAATGAGGAAAATCTGCTAAGTTGTGGAAAAGTTATGGTTGCTCGGAGATGAGGAAGATATCAATATTTGTTCAAAACGATGATTTTGACCATTTATCACTATTGTGGTCATATTTTCTAAAATATGGGTCAAAATCAAGTGTGGTAAAGTTTTTTTATACTCATTTTAATACCAGAAATCGATAAGGCACAAAAAATTCCGATTTTAAAATTTTCACTTTTTTGGCATTTTTGGTAGGAGTTAATTTGCAAAAATTGTCAATAAATAAGTCAAATTTTAAAACTGACAATATGAACAATTTTTTGATGTACAATAAAAATATGATCAATACTATTGACAGAAATGCATAAATTTTGAAAATCGGCTGATTTTTAGCTAAGTTATGGCTTCTCAAAGTTGCAAGCGTCTCAATTTTTTAAACCAAATAACACGTTTTTTCATTTTTTCACTTTCCTTGCCATATTTTTCAAAGCATTTAATAAACCTTATATACCGATTTAAAGTATAATAAAAGCCGTATCCAGAAATGCATAAATGAGGAAAATCGGCTAAGTTGTGGAAAAGTTATGGTTCCTCGGAGATGAGGAAGATATCAATATTTGTTCCAAACGATGATTTTGACCATTTATCACTATTGTGGTCATATTTTCTAAAATATGGGTCAAAATCAAGTGTGGTAAAGTTTTTTATACTCATTTTAATACCAGAAATCGATTGGGCGCAAAAATTCCGATTTTAAAATTTTCACTTTTTTGACATTTTTGCTAGTAGTAAATTTGCAAAATTTGTCAAAAAATGGGTCAGAAATTAAAACTGAAAGTATTTTAATTTTTTTGACGTAGATTCAAAATATGATAAATACCATTGACAGAAATGCAAAAATTTTGAAAATCGGTTGATTTTTAGCTAAGTTATGGCTTCTCAAAGTTGCAAATGTCTCAATTTTTTAAACCAAAAACACGTTTTTTTCAATTTTTCACTTTCCTTGCCATATTTTTCAAAACATTTAATAAACCTTATATACCGATTTAAAGTATAATAAAAGCCGTATCCAGAAATGCATAAATGAGGAAAATCGGCTAAGTTGTGGAAAAGTTATGGTTGCTCGGAGATGAGGAAGATATCAATATTTGTTCAAAACGATGATTTTGACCATTTATCACTATTGTGGTCATATTTTCTAAAATATGGGTCAAAATCAAGTGTGGTAAAGTTTTCTTATACTCATTTTAATACCAGAAATCGATTGGGCACAAAAAATTCCGATTTTAAAATTTTCACTTTTTTGACATTTTTGCTAGTAGTAAATTTGCAAAATTTGTTAAAAAATGGGCCAAAATTTAAAACTGACAGTATGAACAGTTATTGATGTTCATTTAAAGTATGATCAATAGTATTGACAGAAATGCATAAATTTTGAAAATCGGCTGCTTTTAGCTAAGTTATGGCTTCTCAAAGTTGCAAGCGTCTCAATTTTTTAAACCAAATAACACGTTTTTTCAATTTTTCACTTTCCTTGCCATATTCTTCAAAGCATTTAATAAACCTTATATACCGATTTAAAGTATAATAAAAGCCGTATCCAGAAATGCATAAATGAGGAAAATCGGCTAAGTTGTGGAAAAGTTATGGTTCCTCGGAGATGAGGAAGATATCAATATTTGTTCAAAACGATGATTTTGACCATTTATCACTATTGTGGTCATATTTTCTAAAATATGGGTCAAAATCAAGTGTGGTAAAGTTTTTTTTATACTCATTTTAATACCAGAAATCGATTGGGCACAAAAATTCCGATTTTAAAATTTTCACTTTTTTGACATTTTTGCTAGTAGTAAATTTGCAAAATTTGTTAAAAAATGGGTCAAAAATTGAAACTGAAAGTATTTTAATTTTTTTGACGTAGATTCAAAATATGATAAATACCATTGATAAAAAATGCAAAAATTTTGAAAATCGGCTGATTTTTAGCTTAGTTATGGCTTCTCAAAGTTGCAAAAGTCTCAATTTTTAAACAAAATAACACGTTTTTTCAATTTTTCACTTTCCTTGCCATATTTTTAAAAACATTTAATAAACCTTATATACCGATTTAAAGTATAATAAAAGCCGTATCCAGAAATGCATAAATGAGGAAAATCGGCTAAGTTGTGGAAAAGTTATGGTTGCTCGGAGATGAGGAAGATATCAATATTTGTTCAAATCGATGATTTTGACCATTTCTCACTATTGTGGTCATATTTTCTAAAATATGGGTCAAAATCAAGTGTGGTAAAGTTTTTTATACTCATTTTAATACCAGAAATCGATTGGGCACAAAAAATTCCGATTTTAAAATTTTCACTTTTTTGACATTTTTGCTAGTAGTAAATTTGCAAAATTTGTCAAAAAATGGGCCAAAATTTAAAACTGACAGTATAAACAATTTTTGATGTACATTTAAAGTATGATCAATACTATTGAGAGAAATGCATAAATTTTGAAAATCGGTTGATTTTTAGCTAAGTTATGGCTTCTCAAAGTTGCAAATGTCTCAATTTTTTAAACTAAAAACACGTTGTTTCTTCAATTTATCACTTTCCTGGCCATATTTTTCAAAACATGTAATAAACCTTATGTACCGATTTAAAGTATAATAAAAGCCGTATCCAGAAATGCATAAATGAGGAAAATCGGCTAAGTTGTGGAAAAGTTATGGTTCCTCGGAGATGAGGAAGATATCAATATTTGTTCAAAACGATGATTTTGACCATTTATCACTATTGTGGTCATATTTTCTAAAATATGGGTCAAAATCAAGTGTGGTAAAGTTTTTTTATACTCATTTTAATACCAGAAATCGATTGGGCACAAAAAATTCCGATTTTAAAATTTTCACTTTTTTGACATTTTTGCTAGTAGTAAATTTGCAAAATTTGTTAAAAAATGGGTCAAAAATTGAAACTGAAAGTATTTTAATTTTTTTGACGTAGATTCAAAATATGATAAATACCATTGATAAAAAATGCAAAAATTTTGAAAATCGGCTGATTTTTAGCTAAGTTATGGCTTCTCAAAGTTGCAAAAGTCTCAGTTTTTAAACAGAATAACACGTTTTTCAATTTTTCACTTTCCTTGCCATATTTTTCAAAACATTTAATAAACCTTATATACCGATTTAAAGTATAATAAAAGCCGTATCCAGAACCAAATAACACGTTTTTTCAATTTTTAACTTTCCTTGCCATATATTTCAAAGCATATAATAAACTTTATATACCGATTTAAAGTATAATAAAAGCCGTATCCAGAAATGCATAAATGAGGAAAATCGGCTAAGTTGTGGAAAAGTTATGGTTCCTCGGAGATGAGGAAGATATCAATATTTGTGCAAAACGATGATTTTGACCATTTATCACTATTGTGGTCATATTTTCTAAAATATGGGTCAAAATCAAGTGTTGTAAAGTTTTTTATACTCATTTTAATACCAGAAATCGATTGGGCACAAAAAATTCCGATTTTAAAATTTTCACTTTTTTGACATTTTTGCTAGTAGTAAATTTGCAAAATTTGTTAAAAAATGGGTCAAAAATTGAAACTAAAAGTATTTTAATTTTTTTGACGTAGATTCAAAATATGATAAATACCATTGACAGAAATGCAAAAATTTTGAAAATCGGTTGATTTTTAGCTAAGTTATGGCTTCTCAAAGTTGCAAATGTCTCAATTTTTTAAACTAAAAACACGTTTTTTCTTCAATTTATCACTTTCCTGGCCATATTTTTCAAAACATGTAATAAACCTTATATACCGATTTAATGTATAATAAAAGCCGTATCCAGAAATGCATAAATGAGGAAAATCGGCTAAGTTGTGGAAAAGTTATGGTTCCTCGGAGATGAGGAAGATATCAATATTTGTTCAAAACGATGATTTTGACCATTTATCACTATTGTGGTCATATTTTCTAAAATATGGGTCAAAATCAAGTGTGGTAAAGTTTTTTTATACTCATTTTAATACCAGAAATCGATTGGGCACAAAAATTCCGATTTTAAAATTTTCACTTTTTGACATTTTTGCTAGTAGTAAATTTGCAAAATTTTTTAAAAAATGGGTCAAAAATTGAAACTGAAAGTATTTTAATTTTTTTGAAGTAGATTCAAAATATGATAAATACCATTGATAAAAAATGAAAAAATTTTGAAAATCGGCTGATTTTTAGCTAAGTTATGGCTTCTCAAAGTTGGAAAAGTCTCAATTTTTAAACAGAATAACACGTTTTTTCAATTTTTCACTTTCCTTGCCATATTTTTCAAAACATTTAATAAACCTTATATACCGATTTAAAGTATAATAAAAGCCGTATCCAGAAATGCATAAATGAGGAAAATCGGCTAAGTTGTGGAAAAGTTATGGTTGCTCGGAGATGAGGAAGATATCAATATTTGTTCAAAACGATGATTTTGACCATTTATCACTATTGTGGTCATATTTTCTAAAATACGGGGTCAAAATCAAGTGTGGTAAAGTTTTTTATACTCATTTTAATACCAGAAATCGATTGGGCACAAAAAATTCCGATTTTAAAATTTTCACTTTTTTGACATTTTTGCTAGTAGTAAATTTGCAAAATTTGTTAAAAAATGGGTCAAAAATTGAAACTAAAAGTATTTTAATTTTTTTGACGTAGATTCAAAATATGATAAATACCATTGACAGAAATGCAAAAATTTTGAAAATCGGTTGATTTTTAGCTAAGTTATGGCTTCTCAAAGTTGCAAATGTCTCAATTTTTTAAACTAAAAACACGTTTTTTCTTCAATTTATCACTTTCCTGGCCATATTTTTCAAAACATGTAATAAACCTTATATACCGATTTAAAGTATAATAAAAGCCGTATCCAGAAATGCATAAATGAGGAAAATCGGCTAAGTTGTGGAAAAGTTATGGTTCCTCGGAGATGAGGAAGATATCAATATTTGTTCAAAACGATGATTTTGACCATTTATCACTATTGTGGTCATATTTTCTAAAATATGGGTCAAAATCAAGTGTGGTAAAGTTTTTTTATACTCATTTTAATACCAGAAATCGATTGGGCACAAAAAATTCCGATTTTAAAATTTTCACTTTTTTGACATTTTTGCTAGTAGTAAATTTGCAAACTTTTTTAAAAAATGGGTCAAAAATTGAAACTGAAAGTATTTTAATTTTTTTGACGTAGATTCAAAATATGATAAATACCATTGATAAAAAATGAAAAAATTTTGAAAATCGGCTGATTTTTAGCTAAGTTATGGCTTCTCAAAGTTGCAAAAGTCTCAATTTTTAAACAGAATAACACGTTTTTTCAATTTTTCACTTTCCTTGCCATATTTTTCAAAACATTTAATAAACCTTATATACCGATTTAAAGTATAATAAAAGCCGTATCCAGAAATGCATAAATGAGGAAAATCGGCTAAGTTGTGGAAAAGTTATGGTTCCTCGGAGATGAGGAAGATATCAATATTTGTTCAAAACGATGATTTTGACCATTTATCACTATTGTGGTCATATTTTCTAAAATATGGGTCAAAATCAAGTGTGGTAAAGTTTTTTTATACTCATTTTAATACCAGAAATCGATTGGGCACAAAAATTCCGATTTTAAAATTTTCACTTTTTTGACATTTTTGCTAGTAGTAAATTTGCAAAATTTTTTTAAAAATGGGTCAAAAATTGAAACTGAAAGTATTTTAATTTTTTTGACGTAGATTCAAAATATGATAAATACCATTGATAAAAAATGCAAAAATTTTGAAAATCGGCTGATTTTTAGCTAAGTTATGGCTTCTCAAAGTTGCAAATGTCTCAATTTTTTAAACTAAAAACACGTTTTTTCAATTTTTCACTTTCCTTGCCATATTTTTCAAAACATTTAATAAACCTTATATACCGATTTAAAGTATAATAAAAGCCGTATCCAGAAATGCATAAATGAGGAAAATCGGCTAAGTTGTGGAAAAGTTATGGTTGCTCGGAGATGAGGAAGATATCAATATTTGTTCAAAACGATGATTTTGACCATTTATCACTATTGTGGTCATATTTTCTAAAATATGGGTCAAAATCAAGTGTGGTAAAGTTTTTTTATACTCATTTTAATACCAGAAATCGATTGGGCACAAAAAATTCCGATTTTAAAATTTTCACTTTTTTGACATTTTTGCTAGTAGTAAATTTGCAAAATTTTTTAAAAAATGGGTCAAAAATTGAAACTGAAAGTATTTTAATTTTTTTGACGTAGATTCAAAATATGATAAATACCATTGATAAAAATGCAAAAATTTTGAAAATCGGCTGATTTTTAGCTAAGTTATGGCTTCTCAAAGTTGCAAAAGTCTCAATTTTTAAACAGAATAACACGTTTTTTCAATTTTTCACTTTCCTTGCCATATTTTTCAAAACATTTAATAAACCTTATATACCGATTTAAAGTATAATAAAAGCCGTATCCAGAAATGCATAAATGAGGAAAATCGGCTAAGTTGTGGAAAAGTTATGGTTGCTCGGAGATGAGGAAGATATCAATATTTGCTCAAAACGATGATTTTGACCATTTATCACTATTGTGGTCATATTTTCTAAAATATGGGTCAAAATCAAGTGTGGTAAAGTTTTTTATACTCATTTTAATACCAGAAATCGATTGGGCACAAAAATTCCGATTTTAAAATTTTCACTTTTTTGACATTTTTGCTAGTAGTAAATTTGCAAAATATGTTAAAAAATGGGTCAAAAATTGAAACTGAAAGTATTTTAATTTTTTTGACGTAGATTCAAAATATGATAAATACCATTGACAGAAATGCAAAAATTTTGAAAATCGGCTGATTTTTAGCTAAGTTATAGCTTCTCAAAGTTGCAAATGTCTCAATTTTTTAAACTAAAAACACGTTTTTTCTTCAATTTATCACTTTCCTGGCCATATTTTTCAAAACATGTAATAAACCTTATATACCGATTTAAAGTATAATAAAAGCCGTATCCAGAAATGCATAAATGAGGAAAATCGGCTAAGTTGTGGAAAAGTTATGGTTCCTCGGAGATGAGGAAGATATCAATATTTGTTCAAAACGATGATTTTGACCATTTATCACTATTGTGGTCATATTTTCTAAAATATGGGTCAAAATCAAGTGTGGTAAAGTTTTTTTATACTCATTTTAATACCAGAAAATTCCGATTTTAAAATTTTCACTTTTTTGACATTTTTGCTAGTAGTAAATTTGCAAAATTTTTTAAAAAATGGGTCAAAAATTGAAACTGACAGTATTTTAATTTTTTTGACGTAGATTCAAAATATGATAAATACCATTGATAAAAAATGCAAAAATTTTGAAAATCAGCTGATTTTTAGCTAAGTTATGGCTTCTCAAAGTTGCAAAAGTCTCAAATTTTAAACAGAATAACACGTTTTTTCAATTTTTCACTTTCCTTGCCATATTTTTCAAAACATTTAATAAACCTTATATACCGATTTAAAGTATAATAAAAGCCGTATCCAGAAATGCATAAATGAGGAAAATCGGTTAAGTTGTGGAAAAGTTATGGTTGCTCGGAGATGAGGAAGATATCAATATTTGTTCAAAACGCTGATTTTGAACATTTATCACTATTGTGGTCATATTTTCTAAAATATGGGTCAAAATCAAGTGTGGTAAAGTTTTTTATACTCATTTTAATACCAGAAATCGATTGGGCACAAAAAATTCCGATTTTAAAATTTTCACTTTTTTGACATTTTTGCTAGTAGTAAATTTGCAAAATTTGTTAAAAAAATGGGTCAAAAATTGAAACTGAAAGTATTTTAATTTTTTTGACGTAGATTCAAAATATGATAAATACCATTGACAGAAATGCAAAAATTTTGAAAATCGTCTGATTTTTAGCTAAGTTATGGCTTCTCAAAGTTGCAAATGTCTCAATTTTTTAAAACAAAATAACACGTTTTTTCAATTTTTCATTTTCCTTGCCATATTTTTCAAAGCTATTAATAAACCTTATATACCGATTTAAAGTATAATAAAAGCCGTATCCAGAAATGCATAAATGAGGAAAATCGGCTAAGTTGTGGAAAAGTTATGGTTCCTCGGAGATGAGGAAGATATCAATATTTGGTCATATTTTCTAAAATTTGGGTCAAAATCAAGTGTGGTAAAGTTTTTTATACTCATTTTAATACCAGAAATCGATTGGGCACAAAAAATTCCGATTTTAAAATTTTCACTTTTTTGACATTTTTGCTAGTAGTAAATTTGCAAAATTTGTTAAAAAATGGGTCAAAAATTGAAACTAAAAGTATTTTAATTTTTTTGACGTAGATTCAAAATATGATAAATACCATTGACAGAAATGCAAAAATTTTGAAAATCGGCTGATTTTTAGCTAAGTTATGGCTTCTCAAAGTTGCAAAAGTCTCAATTTTTAAACAGAATAACACGTTGTTTCTTCAATTTTTCACTTTCCTTGCCATATTTTTCAAAACATTTAATAAACCTTATATACCGATTTAAAGTATAATAAAAGCCGTATCCAGAAATGCATAAATGAGGAAAATCGGCTAAGTTGTGGAAAAGTTATGGTTGCTCGGAGATGAGGAAGATATCAATATTTGTTCAAAACGATGATTTTGACCATTTATCACTATTGTGGTCATATTTTCTAAAATATGGGTCAAAATCAAGTGTGGTAAAAATTTAAAATTTAAAATTTTCACTTTTTTGACATTTTTGCTAGTAGTAAATTTGCAAAATTTGTTAAAAAATGGGTCAAAAATTGAAACTGAAAGTATTTTAATTTTTTTGACGTAGATTCAAAATATGATAAATACCATTGACAGAAATGCAAAAATTTTGAAAATCGGCTGATTTTTAGCTAAGTTATGGCTTCTCAAAGTTGCAAATGTCTCAATTTTTTAAAACAAAATAACACGTTTTTTAAATTTTTCACTTTCCTTGCCATATTTTTCAAAGCATTTAATAAACCTTATATACCGATTTAAAGTATAATAAAAGCCGTATCCAGAAATGCATAAATGAGGAAAATCGGCTAAGTTGTGGAAAAGTTATGGTTCCTCGGAGATGAGGAAGATATCAATATTTGTTCAAAACGATGATTTTGACCATTTATCACTATTGTGGTCATATTTTCTAAAATTTGGGTCAAAATCAAGTGTGGTAAAGTTTTCTATACTTATTTTAATACCAGAAATCGATTGGGCACAAAAAATTCCGATTTTAAAATTTTCACTTTTTTGACATTTTTGCTAGTAGTAAATTTGCAAAATTTGTTAAAAAATGGGTCAAAAATTGAAACTGAAAGTATTTTAATTTTTTTGACGTAGATTCAAAATATGATAAATACCATTGACAGAAATGCAAAAATTTTGAAAATTGGCTGATTTTTAGCTAAGTTATGGCTTCTCAAAGTTGCAAAAGTCTCAATTTTTTAAACAAAAGAACACGTTTTTTTAATTTGTCACTTTCCTTGCCATATTTTTCAAAACATTTAATAAACCTTATATACCGATTTAAAGTATAATAAAAGCCGTATCCAGAAATGCATAAATGAGGAAAATCGGCTAAGTTGTGGAAAAGTTATAGTTGCTCGGAGATGAGGAAGATATCAATATTTGTTCAAAACGATGATTTTGACCATTTATCACTATTGTGGTCATATTTTCTAAAATATGGGTCAAAATCAAGTGTGGTAAAGTTTTTATACTCATTTTAATACCAGAAATCGATTGGGCACAAAAAATTCCGATTTTAAAATTTTCACTTTTTTGACATTTTTGCTAGTAGTAAATTTGCAAAATTTGTTAAAAAATGGGTCAAAAATTGAAACTAAAAGTATTTTAATTTTTTTGACGTAGATTCAAAATATGATAAATACCATTGACAGAAATGCAAAAATTTTGAAAATCGGTTGATTTTTAGCTAAGTTATGGCTTCTCAAAGTTGCAAATGTCTCAATTTTTTAAACCAAAAACACGTTTTTTTCAATTTATCACTTTCCTGGCCATATTTTTCAAAACATGTAATAAACCTTATATACCGATTTAAAGTATAATAAAAGCCGTATCCAGAAATGAGGAAAATCTGCTAAGTTGTGGAAAAGTTATGGTTCCTCGGAGATGAGGAAGATATCAATATTTGTTCAAAACCAATATTTGATTTTGACCATTTATCACTATTGTGGTCATATTTTCTAAAATATGGGTCAAAATCAAGTGTGGTAAAGTTTTTTTATACTCATTTTAATACCAGAAATCGATTGGGCACAAAAAATTCCGATTTTAAAATTTTCACTTTTTTGACATTTTTGCTAGTAGTAAATTTGCAAAATTTTTTAAAAAATGGGTCAAAAATTGAAACTGAAAGTATTTTAATTTTTTTGATGTAGATTCAAAATATGATAAATACCATTGACAGAAATGCAAAAATTTTGAAAATCGGTTGATTTTTAGCTAAGTTATGGCTTCTCAAAGTTGCAAATGTCTCAATTTTTTAAACCAAAAACACGTTTTTTTTCAATTTATCACTTTCCTTGCCATATTTTTCAAAACATGTAATAAACCTTATATACCGATTTAAAGTATAATAAAAGCCGTATCCAGAAATGCATAAATGAGGAAAATCGGCTAAGTTGTGGAAAAGTTATGGTTGCTCGGAGATGAGGAAGATATCAATATTTGTTCAAAACGATGATTTTGACCATTTATCACTATTGTGGTCATATTTTCTAAAATATGGGTCAAAATCAAGTGTGGTAAAGTTTTTTTATACTCATTTTAATACCAGAAATCGATTGGGCACAAAAATTCCGATTTTAAAATTTTCACTTTTTTGACATTTTTGCTAGTAGTAAATTTGCAAAATTTGTTAAAAAATGGGTCAAAAATTGAAACTGAAAGTATTTTAATTTTTTGACGTAGATTCAAAATATGATAAATACCATTGACAGAAATGCAAAAATTTTGAAAATCGGCTGATTTTTAGCTAAGTTATGGCTTCTCAAAGTTGCAAAAGTCTCAATTTTTTAAACAAAATAACACGTTTTTTCAATTTTTCACTTTCCTTGCCATATTTTTCAAAGCATTTAATAAACCTTATATACCGATTTAAAGTATAATAAAAGCCGTATCCAGAAATGCATAAATGAGGAAAATCGGCTAAGTTGTGGAAAAGTTATGGTTGCTCGGAGATGAGGAAGATATCAAAACGATGATTTTGACCATTTATCACTATTGTGGTCATATTTTCTAAAATATGGGTCAAAATCAAGTGTGGTAAAGTTTTTTTATACTTATTTTAATACCAGAAATCGATAAGGCACAAAAAATTCCGATTTTAAAATTTTCACTTTTTTGGCATTTTTGGTAGGAGTTAATTTGCAAAAATTGTCAATAAATAAGTCAAATTTTAAAACTGACAATATGAACAATTTTTTGATGTACAATAAAAATATGATCAATACTATTGACAGAAATGCATAAATTTTGAAAATCGGCTGATTTTTAGCTAAGTTATGGCTTCTCAAAGTTGCAAGCGTCTCAATTTTTTAAACCAAATAACACGTTTTTTCATTTTTTCACTTTCCTTGCCATATTTTTCAAAGCATTTAATAAAACTTATATACCGATTTAAAGTATAATAAAAGCCGTATCCAGAAATGCATAAATGAGGAAAATCGGCTAAGTTGTGGAAAAGTTATGGTCGCTCGGAGATGAGGAAGATATCAATATTTGTTCAAAACGATGATTTTTACCATTTATCACTATTGTGGTCATATTTTCTAAAATATGGGTCAAAATCAAGTGTGGTAAAGTTTTTTATACTCATTTTAATACCAGAAATCGATTGGGCGCAAAAAATTCCGATTTAAAATTTTCACTTTTTTGACATTTTTGCTAGTAGTAAATTTGCAAAATTTGTCAAAAAATGGGTCAAAAATTAAAACTGAAAGTATTTTAATTTTTTTGACGTAGATTCAAAATATGATAAATACCATTGACAGAAATGCAAAAATTTTGAAAATCGGTTGATTTTTAGCTAAGTTATGACTTTTCAAAGTTGCAAATGTCTCAATTTTTTAAAACAAAAACACGTTTTTTTCAATTTTTCACTTTCCTTGCCATATTTTTTCAAAACATTTAATAAACCTTATATACCGATTTAAAGTATAATAAAAGCCGTATCCAGAAATGCATAAATGAGGAAAATCGGCTAAGTTGTGGAAAAGTTATGGTTGCTCGGAGATGAGGAAGATATCAATATTTGTTCAAAACGATGATTTTGACCATTTATCACTATTGTGGTCATATTTTCTAAAATATGGGTCAAAATCAAGTGTGGTAAAGTTTTTTATACTCATTTTAATACCAGAAATCGATTGGGCGCAAAAAATTCCGATTTTAAAATTTTCACTTTTTTGACATTTTTGCTAGTAGTAAATTTGCAAAATTTGTCAAAAAATGGGTCAAAAATTAAAACTGAAAGTATTTTAATTTTTTGACGTAGATTCAAAATATGATAAATACCATTGACAGAAATGCAAAAATTTTGAAAATCGGTTGATTTTTAGCTAAGTTATGACTTTTCAAAGTTGCAAATGTCTCAATTTTTTAAACCAAAAACACGTTTTTTTCAATTTTTCACTTTCCTTGCCATATTTTTCATAACATTTAATAAACCTTATATACCGATTTAAAGTATAATAAAAGCCGTATCCAGAAATGCATAAATGAGGAAAATCGGCTAAGTTGTGGAAAAGTTATGGTTGCTCGGAGATGAGGAAGATATCAAAACTATGATTTTGACCATTTATCACTATTGTGGTCATATTTTCTAAAATATGGGTCAAAATCAAGTGTGGTAAAGTTTTTTTATACTCATTTTAATACCAGAAATCGATTGGGCACAAAAAATTCCGATTTTAAAATTTTCACTTCTTTGACATTTTTGCTAGTAGTAAATTTGCAAAATTTGTCAAAAAATGGGTCAAAAATTAAAACTGAAAGTATTTTAATTTTTTTGACGTAGATTCAAAATATGATAAATACCATTGACAGAAATGCAAAAATTTTGAAAATCGGTTGATTTTTAGCTAAGTTATGACTTTTCAAAGTTGCAAATGTCTCAATTTTTTAAAACAAAAACACGTTTTTTTCAATTTTTCACTTTCCTTGCCATATTTTTCAAAACATTTAATAAACCTTATATACCGATTTAAAGTATAATAAAAGCCGTATCCAGAAATGCATAAATGAGGAAAATCGGCTAAGTTGTGGAAAAGTTATGGTTGCTCGGAGATGAGGAAGATATCAATATTTGTTCAAAACGATGATTTTGACCATTTATCACTATTGTGGTCATATTTTCTAAAATATGGGTCAAAATCAAGTGTGGTAAAGTTTTTTATACTCATTTTAATACCAGAAATCGATTGGGCGCAAGAAAATTCCGATTTTAAAATTTTCACTTTTTTGACATTTTTGCTAGTAGTAAATTTGCAAAATTTGTCAAAAAATGGGTCAAAAATTAAAACTGAAAGTATTTTAATTTTTTTGACGTAGATTCAAAATATGATAAATACCATTGACAGAAATGCAAAAATTTTGAAAATCGGTTGATTTTTAGCTAAGTTATGACTTTTCAAAGTTGCAAATGTCTCAATTTTTTAAACCAAAAACACGTTTTTTTCAATTTTTCACTTTCCTTGCCATATTTTTCATAACATTTAATAAACCTTATATACCGATTTAAAGTATAATAAAAGCCGTATCCAGAAATGCATAAATGAGGAAAATCGGCTAAGTTGTGGAAAAGTTATGGTTGCTCGGAGATGAGGAAGATATCAATATTTGTTCAAAACGATGATTTTGACCATTTTATCACTATTGTGGTCATATTTTCTAAAATATGGGTCAAAATCAAGTGTGGTAAAGTTTTTTTATACTCATTTTAATACCAGAAATCGATTGGGCACAAAAAATTCCGATTTTAAAATTTTCACTTTTTTGACATTTTTGCTAGTAGTAAATTTGCAAAATTTGTTAAAAAATGGGTCAAAAATTGAAACTGAAAGTATTTTAATTTTTTGACGTAGATTCAAAATATGATAAATACCATTGACAGAAATGCAAAAATTTTGAAAATCGGCTGATTTTTAGCTAAGTTATGGCTTCTCAAAGTTGCAAATGTCTCAATTTTTTAAACAAAATAACACGTTTTTTCAATTTTTCACTTTCCTTGCCATATTTTTCAAAGCATTTAATATACCTTATATACCGATTTAAAGTATAATAAAAGCCGTATCCAGAAATGCATAAATGAGGAAAATCGGCTAAGTTGTGGAAAAGTTATGGTTGCTCGGAGATGAGGAAGAATCAAAACGATGATTTTGACCATTTATCACTATTGTGGTCATATTTTCTAAAATATGGGTCAAAATCAAGTGTGGTAAAGTTTTTTTATACTTATTTTAATACCAGAAATCGATAAGGCACAAAAATTCCGATTTTAAAATTTTCACTTTTTTGGCATTTTTGGTAGGAGTTAATTTGCAAAAATTGTCAATAAATAAGTCAAATTTTAAAACTGACAATATGAACAATTTTTTGATGTACAATAAAAATATGATCAATACTATTGACAGAAATGCATAAATTTTGAAAATCGGCTGATTTTTAGCTAAGTTATGGCTTCTCAAAGTTGCAAGCGTCTCAATTTTTTAAAGCAAATAACACGTTTTTTCATTTTTTCACTTTCCTTGCCATATTTTTCAAAGCATTTAATAAACCTTATATACCGATTTAAAGTATAATAAAAGCCGTATCCAGAAATGCATAAATGAGGAAAATCGGCTAAGTTGTGGAAAAGTTATGGTTGCTCGGAGATGAGGAAGATATCAATATTTGTTCAAAACGATGATTTTGACCATTTATCACTATTGTGGTCATATTTTCTAAAATATGGGTCAAAATCAAGTGTGGTAAAGTTTTTTTATACTCATTTTAATACCAGAAATCGATTGGGCACAAAAATTCCGATTTTAAAATTTTCACTTTTTTGACATTTTTGCTAGTAGTAAATTTGCAAAATTTGTCAAAAATGGGTCAAAAATTAAAACTGAAAGTATTTTAATTTTTTTGACGTAGATTCAAAATATGATAAATACCATTGACAGAAATGCAAAAATTTTGAAAATCGGTTGATTTTTAGCTAAGTTATGACTTTTCAAAGTTGCAAATGTCTCAATTTTTTAAACCAAAAACACGTTTTTTTCAATTTTTCACTTTCCTTGCCATATTTTTCATAACATTTAATAAACCTTATATACCGATTTAAAGTATAATAAAAGCCGTATCCAGAAATGCATAAATGAGGAAAATCGGCTAAGTTGTGGAAAAGTTATGGTTGCTCGGAGATGAGGAAGATATCAATATTTGTTCAAAACGATGATTTTGACCATTTTATCACTATTGTGGTCATATTTTCTAAAATATGGGTCAAAATCAAGTGTGGTAAAGTTTTTTATACTCATTTTAATACCAGAAATCGATTGGGCACAAAAATTCCGATTTTAAAATTTTCACTTTTTTGACATTTTTGCTAGTAGTAAATTTGCAAAATTTGTTAAAAAATGGGTCAAAAATTGAAACTGAAAGTATTTTAATTTTTTGACGTAGATTCAAAATATGATAAATACCATTGACAGAAATGCAAAAATTTTGAAAATCGGCTGATTTTTAGCTAAGTTATGGCTTCTCAAAGTTGCAAATGTCTCAATTTTTTAAACAAAATAACACGTTTTTTCAATTTTTCACTTTCCTTGCCATATTTTTCAAAGCATTTAATATACCTTATATACCGATTTAAAGTATAATAAAAGCCGTATCCAGAAATGCATAAATGAGGAAAATCGGCTAAGTTGTGGAAAAGTTATGGTTGCTCGGAGATGAGGAAGATATCAAAACGATGATTTTGACCATTTATCACTATTGTGGTCATATTTTCTAAAATATGGGTCAAAATCAAGTGTGGTAAAGTTTTTTTATACTTATTTTAATACCAGAAATCGATAAGGCACAAAAAATTCCGATTTTAAAATTTTCACTTTTTTGGCATTTTTGGTAGGAGTTAATTTGCAAAAATTGTCAATAAATAAGTCAAATTTTAAAACTGACAATATGAACAATTTTTTGATGTACAATAAAAATATGATCAATACTATTGACAGAAATGCATAAATTTTGAAAATCGGCTGATTTTTAGCTAAGTTATGGCTTCTCAAAGTTGCAAGCGTCTCAATTTTTTAAAGCAAATAACACGTTTTTTCATTTTTTCACTTTCCTTGCCATATTTTTCAAAGCATTTAATAAACCTTATATACCGATTTAAAGTATAATAAAAGCCGTATCCAGAAATGCATAAATGAGGAAAATCGGCTAAGTTGTGGAAAAGTTATGGTTGCTCGGAGATGAGGAAGATATCAATATTTGTTCAAAACGATGATTTTGACCATTTATCACTATTGTGGTCATATTTTCTAAAATATGGGTCAAAATCAAGTGTGGTAAAGTTTTTTTATACTCATTTTAATACCAGAAATCGATTGGGCACAAAAAATTCCGATTTTAAAATTTTCACTTTTTTGACATTTTTGCTAGTAGTAAATTTGCAAAATTTGTCAAAAAATGGGTCAAAAATTAAAACTGAAAGTATTTTAATTTTTTTGACGTAGATTTAAAATATGATAAATACCATTGACAGAAATGCAAAAATTTTGAAAATCGGTTGATTTTTAGCTAAGTTATGGCTTCTCAAAGTTGCAAATGTCTCAATTTTTTAAACCAAAAACATGTTTTTTTCAATTTTTCACTTTCCTTGCCATATTTTTCAAAACATTTAATAAACCTTATATACCGATTTAAAGTCTAATAAAAGCCGTATCCAGAAATGCATAAATGAGGAAAATCGGCTAAGTTGTGGAAAAGTTATGGTTGCTCGGAGATGAGGAAGATATCAATATTTGTTCAAAACGATGATTTTGACCATTTATCACTATTGTGGTCATATTTTCTAAAATATGGGTCAAAATCAAGTGTGGTAAAGTTTTTTTATACTCATTTTAATACCAGAAATCGATTGGGCACAAAAAATTCCGATTTTAAAATTTTCACTCTTTTGACATTTTTGCTAGTAGTAAATTTGCAAAATTTGTTAAAAAATGGGTCAAAAATTGAAACTGAAAGTATTTTAATTCTTTGACGTAGATTCAAAATATGATAAATACCATTGACAGAAATGCAAAAATTTTGAAAATCGGTTGATTTTTAGCTAAGTTATGGCTTCTCAAAGTTGCAAAAGTCTCAATTTTTTAAACAAAATAACACGTTTTTTCAATTTTTCTCTTTCCTTGCTATATTTTTCAAAGCATTTAATAAACCTTATATACCGATTTAAAGTATAATAAAAGCCGTATCCAGAAATGCATAAATGAGGAAAATCGGCTAAGTTGTGGAAAAGTTATGGTTGCTCGGAGATGAGGAAGATATCAAAACTATGATTTTGACCATTTATCACTATTGTGGTCATATTTTCTAAAATATGGGTCAAAATCAAGTGTGGTAAAGTTTTTTCATACTTATTTTAATACCAGAAATCGATTGGGCACAAAAAATTCCGATTTTAAAATTTTCACTTTTTTGGCATTTTTGGTAGGAGTTAATTTGCAAAAATTGTCAATAAATAAGTCAAATTTTAAAACAGACAATATGAACAATTTTTTGATGTACAATAAAAATATGATCAATACTATTGACAGAAATGCAAAAATTTTGAAAATCGGTTGATTTTTAGCTAAGTTATGGCTTCTCAAAGTTGCAAAAGTCTCAATTTTTAAACAAAATAACACGTTTTTTCAATTTATTACTTTCCTTGCCATATTTTTCAAAACATGTAATAAAACCTTATATACCGATTTAAAGTATAATAAAAGCCGTATCCAGAAATGCATAAATGAGGAAAATCGGCTAAGTTGTGGAAAAGTTATGGTTGTTCGGAGATGAGGAAGATATCAATATTTGTTCAAAACGATGATTTTAACCATTTCTCATTATTGTGGTCATATTTTCTAAAATATGGGTCAAAATCAAGTGTGGTAAAGTTTTTTATACTCATTTTAATACCAGAAATCGATTGGGCACAAAAAATTCCGATTTTAAAATTTTCACTTTTTTGACATTTTTGCTAGTAGTAAATTTGCAAAATTTGTTAAAAAATGGGCCAAAATTTAAAACTGACAGTATGAACAATTTTTGATGTACATTTAAAGTATGATCAATACTATTGACAGAAATGCATAAATTTTGAAAATCGGCTGATTTTTAGCTAAGTTATGGCTTCTCAAAGTTGCAAGCGTCTCAATTTTTTAAACCAAATAACACGTTTTTTCAATTTTTCACTTTCCTTGCCATATTTTTCAAAACATGTAATAAACCTTATATACCGATTTAAAGTATAATAAAAGCCGTATCCAGAAATGCATAAATGAGGAAAATCGGCTAAGTTGTGGAAAAGTTATGGTTCCTCGGAGATGAGGAAGATATCAATATTTGTTCAAAACGATGATTTTGACCATTTATCACTATTGTGGTCATATTTTCTAAAATATGGGTCAAAATCAAGTGTGGTAAAGTTTTTTTATACTCATTTTAATACCAGAAATCGATTGGGCACAAAAATTCCGATTTTAAAATTTTCACTTTTTTGACATTTTTGCTAGTAGTAAATTTGCAAAATTTTTTAAAAAATGGGTCAAAAATTGAAACTGAAAGTATTTTAATTTTTTTGACGTAGATTCAAAATATGATAAATACCATTGATAAAAAATGCAAAAATTTTGAAAATCGGCTGATTTTTAGCTAAGTTATGGCTTCTCAAAGTTGCAAAAGTCTCAATTTTTAAACAAAATAACACGTTTTTTCAATTTTTCACTTTCCTTGCCATATTTTTCAAAACATTTAATAAACCTTATATACCGATTTAAAGTATAATAAAAGCCGTATCCAGAAATGCATAAATGAGGAAAATCGGCTAAGTTGTGGAAAAGTTATGGTTGCTCGGAGATGAGGAAGATATCAATATTTGTTCAAAACGATGATTTTAACCATTTCTCATTATTGTGGTCATATTTTCTAAAATATGGGTCAAAATCATGTGTGGTAAAGTTTTTTATACTCATTTTAATACCAGAAATCGATTGGGCACAACAAATTCCGATTTTAAAATTTTCACTTTTTTGACATTTTTGCTAGTAGTAAATTTGCAAAATTTGTTAAAAAATGGGTCAAAAATTGAAACTGAAAGTATTTTAATTTTTTGACGTAGATTCAAAATATGATAAATACCATTGACAGAAATGCAAAAATTTTGAAAATCGGTTGATTTTTAGCTAAGTTATGGCTTCTCAAAGTTGCAAATGTCTCAATTTTTTAAACTAAAAACACGTTTTTCTTCAATTTATCACTTTCCTGGCCATATTTTTCAAAGCATTTAATAAACCTTATATACCGATTTAAAGTATAATAAAAGCCGTATCCAGAAATGCATAAATGAGGAAAATCTGCTAAGTTGTGGAAAAGTTATGGTTCCTCGGAGATGAGGAAGATATCAATATTTGTTCAAAACGATGATTTTGACCATTTATCACTATTGTGGTCATATTTTCTAAAATATGGGTCAAAATCAAGTGTGGTAAAGTTTTTTTATACTCATTTTAATACCAGAAATCGATTGGGCACAAAAAATTCCGATTTTAAAATGTTCACTTTTTTGACATTTTTGCTAGTAGTAGATTTGCAAGATTTGTCAAAAAATGGGTCAAAATTGAAACTGAAAGTATTTTAATTCTTTGACGTAGATTCAAAATATGATAAATACCATTGACAGAAATGCAAAAATTTTGAAAATCGGCTGATTTTTAGCTAAGTTATGGCTTCTCAAAGTTGCAAAAGTCTCAATTTTTTAAACAAAATAACACGTTTTTTCAATTTTTCTCTTTCCTTGCCTTGAGGAAAATCGGCTAAGTTGTGGAAAAGTTATGGTTCCTCGGAGATGAGGAAGATATCAATATTTGTTCAAAACGATGATTTTGACCATTTATCACTATTGTGGTCATATTTTCTAAAATATGGGTCAAAATCAAGTGTGGTAAAGTTTTTTTATACTCATTTTAATACCAGAAATCGATTGGGCACAAAAAATTCCGATTTTAAAATTTTCACTTTTTTGACATTTTTGCTAGTAGTAGATTTGCAAGATTTGTCAAAAAATGGGTCAAAAATTGAAACTGAAAGTATTTTAATTTTTTTGACGTAGATTCAAAATATGATAAATACCATTGACAGAAATGCAAAAATTTTGAAAATCGGTTGATTTTTAGCTAAGTTATGGCTTCTCAAAGTTGCAAATGTCTCAATTTTTTAAACCAAAAACACGTTTTTTTCAATTTTTCACTTTCCTTGCCATATTTTTCAAAACATTTAATAAACCTTATATACCGATTTAAAGTATAATAAAAGCCGTATCCAGAAATGCATAAATGAGGAAAATCGGCTAAGTTGTGGAAAAGTTATGGTTGCTCGGAGATGAGGAAGATATCAATATTTGTTCAAAACGATGATTTTGACCATTTATCACTATTGTGGTCATATTTTCTAAAATATGGGTCAAAATCAAGTGTGGTAAAGTTTTTTTATACTCATTTTAATACCAGAAATCGATTGGGCACAAAAAATTCCGATTTTAAAATTTTCACTTTTTTGACATTTTTGCTAGTAGTAAATTTGCAAAATTTGTTAAAAAATGGGTCAAAAATTGAAACTGAAAGTATTTTAATTTTTTGAAGTAGATTCAAAATATGATAAATACCATTGACAGAAATGCAAAAATTTTGAAAATCGGCTGATTTTTAGCTAAGTTATGGCTTCTCAAAGTTGCAAAAGTCTCAATTTTTTAAACAAAATAACACGTTTTTTCAATTTTTCACTTTCCTTGCCATATTTTTCAAAGCATTTAATAAACCTTATATACCGATTTAAAGTATAATAAAAGCCGTATCCAGAAATGCATAAATGAGGAAAATCGGCTAAGTTGTGGAAAAGTTATGGTTGCTCGGAGATGAGGAAGATATCAAAACGATGATTTTGACCATTTATCACTATTGTGGTCATATTTTCTAAAATATGGGTCAAAATCAAGTGTGGTAAAGTTTTTTTATACTTATTTTAATACCAGAAATCGATAAGGCACAAAAAATTCCGATTTTAAAATTTTCACTTTTTTGGCATTTTTGGTAGGAGTTAATTTGCAAAAATTGTCAATAAATAAGTCAAATTTTAAAACTGACAATATGAACAATTTTTTGATGTACAATAAAAATATGATCAATACTATTGACAGAAATGCATAAATTTTGAAAATCGGCTGATTTTTAGCTAAGTTATGGCTTCTCAAAGTTGCAAGCGTCTCAATTTTTTAAACCAAATAACACGTTTTTTCATTTTTTCACTTTCCTTGCCATATTTTTCAAAGCATTTAATAAACCTTATATACCGATTTAAAGTATAATAAAAGCCGTATCCAGAAATGCATAAATGAGGAAAATCGGCTAAGTTGTGGAAAAGTTATGGTTCCTCGGAGATGAGGAAGATATCAATATTTGTTCAAGACGATGATTTTTACCATTTATCACTATTGTGGTCATATTTTCTAAAATATGGGTCAAAATCAAGTGTGGTAAAGTTTTTTATACTCATTTTAATACCAGAAATCGATTGGGCGCAAAAATTCCGATTTTAAAATTTTCACTTTTTTGACATTTTTGCTAGTAGTAAATTTGCAAAATTTGTCAAAAAATGGGTCAAAAATTAAAACTGACAGTATGAACAATTTTTGATGTACATTTAAAGTATGATCAATACTATTGACAGAAATGCATAAATTTTGAAAATCGGCTGATTTTTAGCTAAGTTATGGCTTCTCAAAGTTGCAAATGTCCCAATTTTTTAAACTAAAAACACGTTTTTTCTTCAATTTATCACTTTCCTGGCCATATTTTTTAAAACATGTAATAAACCTTATATACCGATTTAAAGTATAATAAAAGCCGTATCCAGAAATGCATAAATGAGGAAAATCGGCTAAGTTGTGGAAAAGTTATGGTTCCTCGGAGATGAGGAAGATATCAATATTTGTTCAAAACGATGATTTTGAACATTTATCACTATTGTGGTCATATTTTCTAAAATATGGGTCAAAATCAAGTGTGGTAAAGTTTTTTTATACTCATTTTAATACCAGAAATCGATTGGGCACAAAAAATTCCGATTTTCAAATTTTCACTTTTTTGACATTTTTGCTAGTAGTAAATTTGCAAAATTTTTTAAAAAATGGGTCAAAAATTGAAACTGAAAGTATTTTAATTTTTTTGACGTAGATTCAAAATATGATAAATACCATTGATAAAAAATGCAAAAATTTTGAAAATCGGCTGATTTTTAGCTAAGTTATGGCTTCTCAAAGTTGCAAAAGTCTCAATTTTTAAACAGAATAATACGTTTTTTCAATTTTTCACTTTCCTTGCCATATTTTTCAAAACATTTAATAAACCTTATATACCGATTTAAAGTATAATAAAAACCGTATCCAGAAATGCATAAATGAAGAAAATCGGCTAAGTTGTGGAAAAGTTATGGTTCCTCGGAGATGAGGAAGATATCAATATTTGTTCAAAACGATGATTTTGACCATTTATCACTATTGTGGTCATATTTTCTAAAATATGGGTCAAAATCAAGTGTGGTAAAGTTTTTTATACTCATTTTAATACCAGAAATCGATTGGGCACAAAAAATTCCGATTTTAAAATTTTTACTTTTTTGACACTTTTGCTAGTAGTAAATTTGCAAAATTTGTTAAAAAATGGGTCAAAAATTGAAACTGAAAGTATTTTAATTTTTTTGACGTAGATTCAAAATATGATAAATACCATTGATAAAAAATGCAAAAATTTTGAAAATCGGCTGATTTTTAGCTAAGTTATGGCTTCTCAAAGTTGCAAAAGTCTCAATTTTTAAACAGAATAACACGTTTTTTCAATTTTTCACTTTCCTTGCCATATTTTTCAAAACATTTAATAAACCTTATATACCGATTTAAAGTATAATAAAAGCCGTATCCAGAAATGCATAAATGAAGAAAATCGGCTAAGTTGTGGAAAAGTTATGGTTCCTCGGAGATGAGGAAGATATCAATATTTGTTCAAAACGATGATTTTGACCATTTATCACTATTGTGGTCATATTTTCTAAAATATGGGTCAAAATCAAGTGTGGTAAAGTTTTTATACTCATTTTAATACCAGAAATCGATTGGGCACAAAAATTCCGATTTTAAAATTTTTACTTTTTTGACATTTTTGCTAGTAGTAAATTTGCAAAATTTGTTAAAAAATGGGTCAAAAATTGAAACTGAAAGTATTTTAATTTTTTTGACGTAGATTCAAAATATGATAAATACCATTGACAGAAATGCAAAAATTTTGAAAATCGGATGATTTTTAGCTAAGTTATGGCTTCTCAAAGTTGCAAATGTCTCAATTTTTTAAACTAAAAACACGTTTTTTCTTCAATTTATCACTTTCCTGGCCATATTTTTCAAAACATGTAATAAACCTTATATACCGATTTAAAGTATAATAAAAGCCGTATCCAGAAATGCATAAATGAGGAAAATCGGCTAAGTTGTGGAAAAGTTATGGTTCCTCGGAGATGAGGAAGATATCAATATTTGTTAAAAACGATGATTTTGACCATTTATCACTATTGTGGTCATATTTTCCAAAATATGGGTCAAAATCAAGTGTGGTAAAGTTTTTTTATACTCATTTTAATACCAGAAATCGATTGGGCACAAAAAATTCCGATTTTAAAATTTTCACTTTTTTGACATTTTTGCTAGTAGTAAATTTGCAAAATTTGTTAAAAAATGGGTCAAAAATTGAAACTGAAAGTATTTTAATTTTTTTGACGTAGATTCAAAATATGTTAAATACCATTGATAAAAAATGCGAAAATTTTGAAAATCGGCTGATTTTTAGCTAAGTTATGGCTTCTCAAAGTTGCAAAAGTCTCAATTTTTAAACAGAATAACACGTTTTTTCAATTTTTCACTTTCCTTGCCATATTTTTCAAAACATTTAATAAACCTTATATACCGATTTAAAGTATAATAAAAGCCGTATCCAGAAATGCATAAATGAGGAAAATCGGCTAAGTTGTGGAAAAGTTATGGTTGCTCGGAGATGAGGAAGATATCAATATTTGTTCAAAACGATGATTTTCACCATTTATCACTATTGTGGTCATATTTTCTAAAATATGGGTCAAAATCAAGTGTGGTAAAGTTTTTTATACTCATTTTAATACCAGAAATCGATTGGGCACAAAAAATTCCGATTTTAAAATTTTCACTTTTTTGACATTTTTGCTAGTAGTAAATTTGCAAAATTTGTTAAAAAATGGGTCAAAAATTGAAACTGAAAGTATTTTAGTTTTTTTGACGTAGATTCAAAATATGATAAATACCATTGACAGAAATGCAAAAATTTTGAAAATCGGCTGATTTTTAGCTAAGTTATGGCTTCTCAAAGTTGCAAATGTCTCAATTTTTTAAAACAAAATAACACTTTTTTTCAATTTTTCACTTTCCTTGCCATATTTTTCAAAGCATTTAATAAACCTTATATTTAATAAAACGATGATTTTGACCATTTATCACTATTGTGGTCATATTTTCTAAAATTTGGGTCAAAATCAAGTGTGGTAAAGTTTTTTATACTCATTTTAATGCCAGAAATCGATTGGGCACAAAAAATTCCGATTTTAAAATTTTCACTTTTTTGACATTTTTGCTAGTAGTAAATTTGCAAAATTTGTTAAAAAATGGGTCAAAAATTGAAACTGAAAGTATTTTAATTTTTTTGACGTAGATTCAAAATATGATAAATACCATTGACAGAAATGCGAAAATTTTGAAAATCGGCTGATTTTTAGCTAAGTTATGGCTTCTCAAAGTTGCAAATGTCTCAATTTTTTAAACTAAAAACACGTTTTTTCTTCAATTTATCACTTTCCTGGCCATATTTTTCAAAACATGTAATAAACCTTATATACCGATTTAAAGTATAATAAAAGCCGTATCCAGAAATGCATAAATGAGGAAAATCGGCTAAGTTGTGGAAAAGTTATGGTTCCTCGGAGATGAGGAAGATATCAATATTTGTTAAAAACGATGATTTTGACCATTTATCACTATTGTGGTCATATTTTCTAAAATATGGGTCAAAATCAAGTGTGGTAAAGTTTTTTTATACTCATTTTAATACCAGAAATCGATTGGGCACAAAAAATTCCGATTTTAAAATTTTCACTTTTTTGACATTTTTGCTAGTAGTAAATTTGCAAAATTTTTTTAAAAAATGGGTCAAAAATTGAAACTGAAAGTATTTTAATTTTTTTGACGTAGATTCAAAATATGTTAAATACCATTGATAAAAAATGCAAAAATTTTGAAAATCGGCTGATTTTTAGCTAAGTTATGGCTTCTCAAAGTTGCAAAAGTCTCAATTTTTAAACAGAATAACACGTTTTTTCAATTTTTCACTTTCCTTGCCATATTTTTCAAAACATTTAATAAACCTTATATACCGATTTAAAGTATAATAAAAGCCGTATCCAGAAATGCATAAATGAGGAAAATCGGCTAAGTTGTGGAAAAGTTATGGTTGCTCGGAGATGAGGAAGATATCAATATTTGTTCAAAACGATGATTTTGACCATTTATCACTATTGTGGTCATATTTTCTAAAATATGGGTCAAAATCAAGTGTGGTAAAGTTTTTTATACTCATTTTAATACCAGAAATCGATTGGGCACAAAAAATTCCGATTTTAAAATTTTCACTTTTTTGACATTTTTGCTAGTAGTAAATTTGCAAAATTTGTTAAAAAATGGGTCAAAAATTGAAACTGAAAGTATTTTAATTTTTTTGACGTAGATTCAAAATATGATAAATACCATTGACAGAAATGCAAAAATTTTGAAAATCGGCTGATTTTTAGCTAAGTTATGGCTTCTCAAAGTTGCAAATGTCTCAATTTTTTAAAACAAAATAACACGTTTTTTCAATTTTTCACTTTCCTTGCCATATTTTTCAAAGCATTTAATAAACCTTATATACCGATTTAAAGTATAATAAAAGCTGTATCCAGAAATGCATAAATGAGGAAAATCGGCTAAGTTGTGGAAAAGTTATGGTTCCTCGGAGATGAGGAAGATATCAATATTTGTTCAAAACGATGATTTTGACCATTTATCACTATTGTGGTCATATTTTCTAAAATTTGGGTCAAAATCAAGTGTGGTAAAGTTTTTTATACTCATTTTAATGCCAGAAATCGATTGGGCACAAAAAATTCCGATTTTAAAATTTTCACTTTTTTGACATTTTTGCTAGTAGTAAATTTGCAAAATTTGTTAAAAAATGGGTCAAAAATTGAAACTGAAAGTATTTTAATTTTTTTGACGTAGATTCAAAATATGATAAATACCATTGACAGAAATTCAAAAATTTTGAAAATTGGCTGATTTTTAGCTAAGTTATGGCTTCTCAAAGTTGCAAAAGTCTCAATTTTTTAAACAAAACAACACGTTTTTTTAATTTGTCACTTTCCTTGCCATATTTTTCAAAACATTTAATAAACCTTATATACCGATTTAAAGTATAATAAAAGCCGTATCCAGAAATGCATAAATGAGGAAAATCGGCTAAGTTGTGGAAAAGTTATAGTTGCTCGGAGATGAGGAAGATATCAATATTTGTTCAAAACGATGATTTTGACCATTTATCACTATTGTGGTCATATTTTCTAAAATATGGGTCAAAATCAAGTGTGGTAAAGTTTTTTATACTCATTTTAATACCAGAAATCGATTGGGCACAAAAAATTCCGATTTTAAAATTTTCACTTTTTTGACATTTTTGCTAGTAGTAAATTTGCAAAATTTGTTAAAAAATGGGTCAAAAATTGAAACTGAAAGTATTTTAATTTTTTTGACGTAGATTCAAAATATGATAAATACCATTGACAGAAATGCAAAAATTTTGAAAATCGGTTGATTTTTAGCTAAGTTATGGCTTCTCAAAGTTGCAAATGTCTCAATTTTTTAAACCAAATAACACGTTTTTTCATTTTTTCACTTTCCTTGCCATATTTTTCAAAGCATTTAATAAACCTTATATACCGATTTAAAGTATAATAAAAGCCGTATCCAGAAATGCATAAATGAGGAAAATCGGCTAAGTTGTGGAAAAGTTATGGTTCCTCGGAGATGAGGAAGATATCAATATTTGTTCCAAACGATGATTTTGTCCATTTATCACTATTGTGGTCATATTTTCTAAAATATGGGTCAAAATCGAGTGTGGTAAAGTTTTTTATACTCATTTTAATACCAGAAATCGATTGGGCACAAAAAATTCCGATTTTAAAATTTTCCCTTTTTTGACTTTTTTGCTAGTAGTAAATTTGCAAAATTTGTCAAAAAATGGATCAAAAATTGAAACTGAAAGTATTTTAATTTTTTTGACGTAGATTCAAAATATGATAAATACCATTGACAGAAATGCATAAATTTTGAAAATCGGCTGATTTTTAGCTAAGTTATGGCTTCTCAAAGTTGCAAGCGTCTCAATTTTTTAAACCAAATAACACGTTTTTTCATTTTTTCACTTTCCTTGCCATATTTTTCAAAGCATTTAATAAACCTTATATACCGATTTAAAGTATAATAAAAGCCGTATCCAGAAATGCATAAATGAGGAAAATCGGCTAAGTTGTGGAAAAGTTATGGTTCCTCGGAGATGAGGAAGATATCAATATTTGTTCCAAACGATGATTTTGTCCATTTATCACTATTGTGGTCATATTTTCTAAAATATGGGTCAAAATCAAGTGTGGTAAAGTTTTTTTTATACTCATTTTAATACCAGAAATCGATTGGGCACAAAAAATTCCGATTTTAAAATTTTCACTTTTTTGACATTTTTGCTAGTAGTAAATTTGCAAAATTGTTAAAAAATGGGTCAAAAATTGAAACTAAAAGTATTTTAATTTTTTTGACGTAGATTCAAAATATGATAAATACCATTGACAGAAATGCAAAAATTTTGAAAATCGGTTGATTTTTAGCTAAGTTATGGCTTCTCAAAGTTGCAAATGTCTCAATTTTTTAAACTAAAAACACGTTTTTTCTTCAATTTATCACTTTCTTGGCTATATTTTTCAAAACATGTAATAAACCTTATATACCGATTTAAAGTATAATAAAAGCCGTATCCAGAAATGCATAAATGAGGAAAATCGGCTAAGTTGTGGAAAAGTTATGGTTCCTCGGAGATGAGGAAGATATCAATATTTGCTCAAAACGATGATTTTGACCATTTATCACTATTGTGGTCATATTTTCTAAAATATGGGTCAAAATCAAGTGTGGTAAAGTTTTTTTATACTCATTTTAATACCAGAAATCGATTGGGCACAAAAAATTCCGATTTTAAAATTTTCACTTTTTTGACATTTTTGCTAGTAGTAAATTTGCAAAATTTTTTAAAAAATGGGTCAAAAATTGAAACTGAAAGTATTTTAATTTTTTTGACGTAGATTCAAAATATGATAAATACCATTGACAGAAATGCAAAAATTTTGAAAATCGGCTGATTTTTAGCTAAGTTATAGCTTCTCAAAGTTGCAAATGTCTCAATTTTTTAAACTAAAAACACGTTTTTTCTTCAATTTATCACTTTCCTGGCCATATTTTTCAAAACATGTAATAAACCTTATATACCGATTTAAAGTATAATAAAAGCCGTATCCAGAAATGCATAAATGAGGAAAATCGGCTAAGTTGTGGAAAAGTTATGGTTCCTCGGAGATGAGGAAGATATCAATATTTGTTCAAAACGATGATTTTGACCATTTATCACTATTGTGGTCATATTTTCTAAAATATGGGTCAAAATCAAGTGTGGTAAAGTTTTTTATACTCATTTTAATACCAGAAATCGATTGGGCACAAAAAATTCCGATTTTAAAATTTTCACTTTTTTGACATTTTTGCTAGTAGTAAATTTGCAAAGTTTTTTAAAAATTGGGTCAAAAATTGAAACTGAAAGTATTTTAATTTTTTTGACGTAGATTCAAAATATGATAAATACCATTGATAAAAAAATGCAAAAATTTTGAAAATCGGCTGATTTTTAGCTAAGTTATGGCTTCTAAAAGTTGCAAAAGTCTCAATTTTTAAACAGAATAACGCGTTTTTTCAATTTTTCACTTTCCTTGCCATATTTTTCAAAACATTTAATAAACCTTATATACCGATTTAAAGTATAATAAAAGCCGTATCCAGAAATGCATAAATGAGGAAAATCGGCTAAGTTGTGGAAAAGTTATGGTTGCTCGGAGATGAGGAAGATATCAATATTTGTTCAAAACGATGATTTTGACCATTTATCACTATTGTGGTCATATTTTCTAAAATATGGGTCAAAATCAAGTGTGGTAAAGTTTTTATACTCATTTTAATACCAGAAATCGATTGGGCACAAAAAATTCCGATTTTAAAATTTTCACTTTTTTGACATTTTTGCTAGTAGTAAATTTGCAAAATTTGTTAAAAAATGGGTCAAAAATTGAAACTGAAAGTATTTTAATTTTTTTGACGTAGATTCAAAATATGATAAATACCATTGACAGAAATGCAAAAATTTTGAAAATCGGCTGATTTTTAGCTAAGTTATGGTTTCTCAAAGTTGCAAATGTCTCAATTTTTAAAACAAAATAACACGTTTTTTCAATTTTTCACTTTCCTTGCCATATTTTTCAAAGCATTTAATAAACCTTATATACCGATTTAAAGTATAATAAAAGCCGTATCCAGAAATGCATAAATGAGGAAAATCGGCTAAGTTGTGGAAAAGTTATGGTTCCTCGGAGATGAGGAAGATATCAATATTTGTTCAAAACGATGATTTTGACCATTTATCACTATTGTGGTCATATTTTCTAAAATTTGGGTCAAAATCAAGTGTGGTAAAGTTTTTTATACTCATTTTAATACCAGAAATCGATTGGGCACAAAAAATTCCGATTTTAAAATTTTCACTTTTTTGACATTTTTGCTAGTAGTAAATTTGCAAAATTTGTTAAAAAATGGGTCAAAAATTGAAACTGAAAGTATTTTAATTTTTTTGACGTAGATTCAAAATATGATAAATACCATTGACAGAAATGCAAAAATTTTGAAAATTGGCTGATTTTTAGCTAAGTTATGGCTTCTCAAAGTTGCAAAAGTCTCAATTTTTTAAACAAAACAACACGTTTTTTTTAATTTGTCACTTTCCTTGCCATATTTTTCAAAACATTTAATAAACCTTATATACCGATTTAAAGTATAATAAAAGCCGTATCCAGAAATGCATAAATGAGGAAAATCTGCTAAGTTGTGGAAAAGTTATAGTTGCTCGGAGATGAGGAAGATATCAATATTTGTTCAAAACGATGATTTTGACCATTTATCACTATTGTGGTCATATTTTCTAAAATATGGGTCAAAATCAAGTGTGGTAAAGTTTTTATACTCATTTTAATACCAGAAATCGATTGGGCACAAAAAATTCCGATTTTAAAATTTTCACTTTTTTGACATTTTTGCTAGTAGTAAATTTGCAAAATTTGTTAAAAAATGGGTCAAAAATTGAAACTCAGAGTATTTTAATTTTTTTGACGTAGATTCAAAATATGATAAATACCATTGACAGAAATGCAAAAATTTTGAAAATCGGTTGATTTTTAGCTAAGTTATGGCTTCTCAAAGTTGCAAATGTCTCAATTTTTTAAACCAAAAAAACTTTTTTTCAATTTATCACTTTCCTGGCCATATTTTTCAAAACATGTAATAAACCTTATATACCGATTTAAAGTATAATAAAAGCCGTATCCAGAAATGCATAAATGAGGAAAATCTGCTAAGTTGTGGAAAAGTTATGGTTCCTCGGAGATGAGGAAGATATCAATATTTGTTCAAAACGATGATTTTGACCATTTATCACTATTGTGGTCATATTTTCTAAAATATGGGTCAAAATCAAGTGTGGTAAAGTTTTTTTATACTCATTTTAATACCAGAAATCGATTGGGCACAAAAAATTCCGATTTTAAAATTTTCACTTTTTTGACATTTTTGCTAGTAGTAGATTTGCAAGATTTGTCAAAAAATGGGTCAAAAATTGAAACTGAAAGTATTTTAATTTTTTTTGACGTAGATTCAAAATATGATAAATACCATTGACAGAAATGCAAAAATTTTGAAAATCGGTTGATTTTTAGCTAAGTTATGGCTTCTCAAAGTTGCAAATGTCTCAATTTTTAAACCAAAAACACGTTTTTTCAATTTTTCACTTTCCTTGCCATATTTTTCAAAACATTTAATAAACCTTATATACCGATTTAAAGTATAATAAAAGCCGTATCCAGAAATGCATAAATGAGGAAAATCGGCTAAGTTGTGGAAAAGTTATGGTTGCTCGGAGATGAGGAAGATATCAATATTTGTTCAAAACGATGATTTTGACCATTTATCACTATTGTGGTCATATTTTCTAAAATATGGGTCAAAATCAAGTGTGGTAAAGTTTTTTATACTCATTTTAATACCAGAAATCGATTGGGCACAAAAAATTACGATTTTAAAATTTTCACTTTTTTGACATTTTTGCTAGTAGTAAATTTGCAAAATTTGTCAAAAAATGGGTCAAAAATTGAAACTGAAAGTATTTTAATTTTTTGACGTAGATTCAAAATATGATAAATACCATTGACAGAAATGCAAAAATTTTGAAAATCGGCTGATTTTTAGCTAAGTTATGGCTTCTCAAAGTTGCAAAAGTCTCAATTTTTTAAACAAAATAACACGTTTTTTCAATTTTTCACTTTCCTTGCCATATTTTTCAAAGCATTTAATAAACCTTATATACCGATTTAAAGTATAATAAAAGCCGTATCCAGAAATGCATAAATGAGGAAAATCGGCTAAGTTGTGGAAAAGTTATGGTTCCTCGGAGATGAGGAAGATATCAATATTTGTTCCAAACGATGATTTTGACCATTTATCACTATTGTGGTCATATTTTCTAAAATATGGGTCAAAATCAAGTGTGGTAAAGTTTTTTATACTCATTTTAATACCAGAAATCGATTGGGCACAAAAAATTCCGATTTTAAAATTTTCACTTTTTTGACATTTTTGCTAGTAGTAAATTTGCAAAATTTGTCAAAAAATGGATCAAAAATTAAAACTGAAAGTATTTTAATTTTTTTGACGTAGATTCAAAATATGATAAATACCATTGACAGAAATGCAAAAATTTTGAAAATCGGTTGATTTTTAGCTAAGTTATGGCTTCTCAAAGTTGCAAATGTCTCAATTTTTTAAACCAAAAACACGTTTTTTCAATTTTTCACTTTCCTTGCCATAGTTTTCAAAACATTTAATAAACCTTATATACCGATTTAAAGTATAATAAAAGCCGTATCCAGAAATGCATAAATGAGGAAAATCGGCTAAGTTGTGGAAAAGTTATGGTTGCTCGGAGATGAGGAAGATATCAATATTTGTTCAAAACGATGATTTTGACCATTTATCACTATTGTGGTCATATTTTCTAAAATATGGGTCAAAATCAAGTGTGGTAAAGTTTTTTATACTCATTTTAATACCAGAAATCGATTGGGCACAAAAAATTCCGATTTTAAAATTTTCACTTTTTTGACATTTTTGCTAGTAGTAAAACACGTTTTTTTCAATTTTTCACTTTCCTTGCCATATTTTTCAAAACATTTAATAAACCTTATATACCGATTTAAAGTATAATAAAAGCCGTATCCAGAAATGCATAAATGAGGAAAATCGGCTAAGTTGTGGAAAAGTTATGGTTGCTCGGAGATGAGGAAGATATCAATATTTGTTCAAAACGATGATTTTGACCATTTATCACTATTGTGGTCATATTTTCTAAAATATGGGTCAAAATCAAGTGTGGTAAAGTTTTTTTATACTCATTTTAATACCAGAAATCGATTGGGCACAAAAAATTACGATTTTAAAATTTTCACTTTTTTGACATTTTTGCTAGTAGTAAATTTGCAAAATTTGTCAAAAAATGGGTCAAAATTGAAACTGAAAGTATTTTAATTTTTTGACGTAGATTCAAAATATGATAAATACCATTGACAGAAATGCAAAAATTTTGAAAATCGGCTGATTTTTAGCTAAGTTATGGCTTCTCAAAGTTGCAAAAGTCTCAATTTTTTAAACAAAATAACACGTTTTTTCAATTTTTCACTTTCCTTGCCATATTTTTCAAAGCATTTAATAAACCTTATATACCGATTTAAAGTATAATAAAAGCCGTATCCAGAAATGCATAAATGAGGAAAATCGGCTAAGTTGTGGAAAAGTTATGGTTCCTCGGAGATGAGGAAGATATCAATATTTGTTCCAAACGATGATTTTGACCATTTATCACTATTGTGGTCATATTTTCTAAAATATGGGTCAAAATCAAGTGTGGTAAAGTTTTTATACTCATTTTAATACCAGAAATCGATTGGGCACAAAAAATTCCGATTTTAAAATTTTCACTTTTTTGACATTTTTGCTAGTAGTAAATTTGCAAAATTTGTCAAAAAATGGATCAAAATTAAAACTGAAAGTATTTTAATTTTTTTGACGTAGATTCAAAATATGATAAATACCATTGACAGAAATGCAAAAATTTTGAAAATCGGTTGATTTTTAGCTAAGTTATGGCTTCTCAAAGTTGCAAATGTCTCAATTTTTTAAACCAAAAACACGTTTTTTTCAATTTTTCACTTTCCTTGCCATAGTTTTCAAAACATTTAATAAACCTTATATACCGATTTAAAGTATAATAAAAGCCGTATCCAGAAATGCATAAATGAGGAAAATCGGCTAAGTTGTGGAAAAGTTATGGTTGCTCGGAGATGAGGAAGATATCAATATTTGTTCAAAACGATGATTTTGACCATTTATCACTATTGTGGTCATATTTTCTAAAATATGGGTCAAAATCAAGTGTGGTAAAGTTTTTTTTATACTCATTTTAATACCAGAAATCGATTGGGCACAAAAAATTCCGATTTTAAAATTTTCACTTTTTTGACATTTTTGCTAGTAGTAAATTTGCAAAATTTGGTAAAAAATGGGCCAAAATTTAAAACTGACAGTATAAACAATTATTGATGTTCATTTAAAGTATGATCAATACTATTGACAGAAATGCATAAATTTTGAAAATCGGCTGATTTTTAGCTAAGTTATGGCTTCTCAAAGCTGCAAAAGTCTCAATTTTTAAACAAAATAACACGTTTTTTCAATTTTTCACTTTCCTTGCCATATTTTTCAAAACATTTAATAAACCTTATATACCGATTTAAAGTATAATAAAAGCCGTATCCAGAAATGCATAAATGAGGAAAATCGGCTAAGTTGTGGAAAAGTTATGGTTGCTCGGAGATGAGGAAGATATCAATATTTGTTCAAAACGATGATTTTGACCATTTCTCACTACTGTGGTCATATTTTCTAAAATATGGGTCAAAATCAAGTGTGGTAAAGTTTTTTATACTCATTTTAATACCAGAAATCGATTGGGCACAAAAAATTCCGATTTTAAAATTTTCACTTTTTTGACATTTTTGCTAGTAGTAAATTTGCAAAATTTGTTAAAAAATGGGTCAAAATTGAAACTAAAAGTATTTTAATTTTTTTGACGTAGATTCAAAATATGATAAATACCATTGACAGAAATGCAAAAATTTTGAAAATCGGCTGATTTTTAGCTAAGTTATGGCTTCTCAAAGTTGCAAAAGTCTCAGTTTTTTAAACAAAATAACACGTTTTTTCAATTTTTCACTTTCGTTGCCATATTTTTTCAAAACATTTAATAAACCTTATATACCGATTTAAAGTATAATAAAAGCCGTATCCAGAAATGCATAAATGAGGAAAATCGGCTAAGTTGTGGAAAAGTTATGGTTCCTCGGAGATGAGGAAGATATCAATATTTGTTCAAAACGATGATAATGACCATTTATCACTATTGTGGTCATATTTTCTAAAATATGGGTCAAAATCAAGTGTGGTAAAGATTTTTATACTCATTTTAATACCAGAAATCGATTGGGCACAAAAAATTCCGATTTTAAAATTTTCACTTTTTTGACATTTTTGCTAGTAGTAAATTTGCAAAATTTGTCAAAAAATGATGCAAAATTAAAACTGACAGTATGAACAATTTTTGATGTACATTTAAAGTATGATCAATACTATTGACAGAAATGCATAAATTTTGAAAATCGGCTGATTTTTAGCTAAGTTATGGCTTCTCAAAGTTGCAAGCGTCTCAATTTTTTAAACCAAATAACACGTTTTTCATTTTAACTTTCCTTGCCATATTTTTCAAAGCATATAATAAACCTTATATACCGATTTAAAGTATAATAAAAGCCGTATCCAGAAATGCATAAATGAGGAAAATCGGCTAAGTTGTGGAAAAGTTATGGTTCCTCGGAGATGAGGAAGATATCAATATTTGTTCAAAACGATGATTTTGACCATTTATAACTATTGTGGTCATATTTTCTAAAATATGGGTCAAAATCAAGTGTGGTAAAGTTTTTTATACTCATTTTAATACCAGAAATCGATTGGGCACAAAAAAATTCCGATTTTAAAATTTTCACTTTTTTGACATTTTTGCTAGTAGTAAATTTGCAAAATTTGTTAAAAAATGGGTCAAAAATTGAAACTGAAAGTATTTTAATTTTTTTGACGTAGATTCAAAATATGATAAATACCATTGACAGAAATGCATAAATTTTGAAAATCGGTTGATTTTTAGCTAAGTTATGGCTTCTCAAAGTTGCAAATGTCTCAATTTTTTAAACTAAATAACACGTTTTTTTCAATTTATCACTTTCCTTGCTATATTTTTCAAAGCATTTAATAAACCTTTTATACCGATTTAAAATATAATAAAAGCCGTATCCAGAAATGCATAAATGAGGAAAATCGGCTAAGTTGTGGAAAAGTTATGGTTCCTCGGAGATGAGGAAGATATCAATATTTGTTCAAAACGATGATTTTGACCATTTATCACTATTGTGGTCATATTTTCTAAAATATGGGTCAAAATCAAGTGTGGTAAAGTTTTTTTATACTCATTTTAATACCAGAAATCGATTGGGCACAAAAAATTCCGATTTTAAAATTTTCACTTTTTTGACATTTTTGCTAGTAGTAAATTTGCAAAATTTGTTAAAAAATGGGTCAAAAATTGAAACTAAAAGTATTTTAATTTTTTTGACATATATTCAAAATATGATAAATACCATTGACAGAAATGCAAAAATTTTGAAAATCGGTTGATTTTTAGCTAAGTTATGGCTTCTCAAAGTTGCAAATGTCTCAATTTTTTAAACAAAAACACGTTTTTTCTTCAATTTATCACTTTCCTGGCCATATTTTTCAAAACATGTAATACACCTTATATACCGATTTAAAGTATAATAAAAGCCGTATCCAGAAATGCATAAATGAGGAAAATCGGCTAAGTTCTGGAAAAGTTATGGTTCCTCGGAGATGAGGAAGATATCAATATTTGTTCAAAACAATGATTTTGACCATTTATCACTATTGTGGTCATATTTTCTAAAATATGGGTCAAAATGAAGTGTGGTAAAGTTTTTTTATACTCATTTTAATACCAGAAATCGATTGGGCACAAAAAATTCCGATTTTAAAATTTTCACTTTTTTGACATTTTTGCTAGTAGTAAATTTGCAAAATTTTTTAAAAAATGGGTCAAAAATTGAAACTGAAAGTATTTTAATTTTTTTGACGTAGATTCAAAATATGATAAATACCATTGATAAAAAATGCAAAAATTTTGAAAATCGGCTGATTTTTAGCTAAGTTATGGCTTCTCAAAGTTGCAAAAGTCTCAATTTTTAAACAAAATAACACGTTTTTTCAATTTTTCACTTTCCTTGCCATATTTTTCAAATCATTTAATAAACCTTATATACCGATTTAAAGTATAATAAAAGCCGTATCCAGAAATGCATAAATGAGGAAAATCGGCTAAGTTGTGGAAAAGTTATGGTTGCTCGGAGATGAGGAAGATATCAATATTTGTTCAAAACGATGATTTTGACCATTTATCACTATTGTGGTCAAATTTTCTAAAATATGGGTCAAAATCAAGTGTGGTAAAGTTTTTATACTCATTTTAATACCAGAAATCGATTGGGCACAAAAAATTCCGATTTTAAAATTTTCACTTTTTTGACATTTTTGCTAGTAGTAAATTTGCAAAATTTGTTAAAAAATGGGCCAAAATTTAAAACTGACAGTATGAACAATTTTTGATGTACATTTAAAGTATGATCAATACTATTGACAGAAATGCATAAATTTTGAAAATCGGCTGATTTTTAGCTAAGTTATGGCTTCTCAAAGTTGCAAGCGTCTCAATTTTTAACAAAAAAACACGTTTTTTCAATTTTTCACTTTCCTTGCCATATTTTTCAAAACATTTAATAAACCTTATATACCGATTTAAAGTATAATAAAGGCCGTATCCAGAAATGCATAAATGAGGAAAATCGGCTAAGTTGTGGAAAAGTTATGGTTCCTCGGAGATGAGGAAGATATCAATATTTGTTCAAAACGATGATTTTGACCATTTATCACTATTGTGGTCATATTTTCTAAAATATGGGTCAAAATCAAGTGTGGTAAAGTTTTTTATACTCATTTTAATACCAGAAATCGATTGGGCACAAAAAATTCCGATTTTAAAATTTTCACTTTTTTGACATTTTTGCTAGTAGTAAATTTGCAAAATTTGTTAAAAAATGGGTCAAAAATTGAAACTAAAAGTATTTTAATTTTTTGACGTAGATTCAAAATATGATAAATACCATTGACAGAAATGCAAAAATTTTGAAAATCGGTTGATTTTTAGCTAAGTTATGGCTTCTCAAAGTTGCAAATGTCTCAATTTTTTAAACCAAAAACACGTTTTTCTTCAGTTTATCACTTTCCTGGCCATCTTTTTCAAAACATTTAATAAACCTTATATACCGATTTAAAGTATAATAAAAGCCGTATCCAGAAATGCATAAATGACGAAAATCGGCTAAGTTGTGGAAAAGTTATGGTTCCTCGGAGATGAGGAAGATATCAATATTTGTTCAAAACGATGATTTTGACCATTTATCACTATTGTGTTCATATTTTCTAAAATATGGGTCAAAATCAAGTGTGGTAAAGTTTTTTTATACTCATTTTAATACCAGAAATCAATTGGGCACAAAAAATTCCGATTTTAAAATTTTCACTTTTTTGACATTTTTGCTAATTTTCAATTTTTCTTTCCTTGCCATATTTTTCAAAACATTTAATAAACCTTATATACCGATTTAAAGTATTTGCAAAATTTTTTAAAAAATGGGTCAAAAATTGAAACTGAAAGTATATTATTTTTTTTGACGTAGATTCAAAATATGATAAATACCATTGATAAAAAATGCAAAAATTTTGAAAATCGGCTGATTTTTAGCTAAGTTATGGCTTCTCAAAGTTGCAAAAGTCTCAATTTTTAAACAAAATAACACGTTTTTCAATTTTTCACTTTCCTTGCCATATTTTTCAAAACATTTAATAAACCTTATATACCGATTTAAAGTATAATAAAAGCCGTATCCAGAAATGCATAAATGAGGAAAATCGGCTAAGTTGTGGAAAAGTTATGGTTGCTCGGAGATGAGGAAGATATCAATATTTGTTCAAAACGATGATTTTGGCCATTTATCACTATTGTGGTCATTTTTTCTAAAATATGGGTCAAAATCAAGTGTGGTAAAGTTTTTTATACTCATTTTAATACCAGAAATCGATTGGGCACAAAAAATTCCGATTTTAAAATTTTCACTTTTTTGACATTTTTGCTAGTAGTAAATTTGCAAAATTTGTTAAAAAATGGGTCAAAAATTGAAACTAAAAGTATTTTAATTTTTTGACGTAGATTCAAAATATGATAAATACCATTGACAGAAATGCAAAAATTTTGAAAATCGGTTGATTTTTAGCTAAGTTATGGCTTCTCAAAGTTGCAAATGTCTCAATTTTTTAAACCAAAAACACGTTTTTTTTCAATTTATCACTTTCCTGGCCATATTTTTCAAAACATATAATAAACCTTATATACCGATTTAAAGTATAATAAAAGCCGTATCCAGAAATGCATAAATGAGGAAAATCGGCTAAGTTGTGGAAAAGTTATGGTTGCTCGGAGATGAGGAAGATATCAATATTTGTTCAAAACGATGATTTTGACCATTTATCACTATTGTGGTCATATTTTCTAAAATATGGGTCAAAATCAAGTGTGGTAAAGTTTTTTATACTCATTTTAATACCAGAAATCGATTGGGCACAAAAAATTCCGATTTTAAAATTTTCACTTTTTTGACATTTTTGCTAGTAGTAAATTTGCAAAATTTGTTAAAAAAGGGGTCAAAAATTTAAACTAAAAGTATTTTAATTTTTTGACGTAGATTCAAAATATGATAAATACCATTGACAGAAATGCAAAAATTTTGAAAATCGGTTGATTTTTAGCTAAGTTATGGCTTCTCAAAGTTGCAAGCGTCTCAATTTTTTAAACCAAATAACACGTTTTTTCAATTTTTCACTTTCCTTGCCATATTTTTCAAAGCATTTAATAAACCTTATATACCGATTTAAAGTATAATAAAAGCCGTATCCAGAAATGCATAAATGAGGAAAATCGGCTAAGTTGTGGAAAAGTTATGGTTCCTCGGAGATGAGGAAGATATCAATATTTGTTCAAAACGATAATTTTGACCATTTATCACTATTGTGGTCATATTTTCTAAAATATGGGTCAAAATCAAGTGTGGTAAAATTTTTATACTCATTTTAATACCAGAAATCGATTGGGCACAAAAAATTCCGATTTTAAAATTTTCACTTTTTGACATTTTTGCTAGTAGTAAATTTGCAAAATTTTTTAAAAAATGGGTCAAAAATTGAAACTGAAAGTATTTTAATTTTTTTGACGTAGATTCAAAATATGATAAATACCATTGAAAAAATGCAAAAATTTTGAAAATCGGTTGATTTTTAGCTAATTTATGGCTTCTCAAAGTTGCAAAAGTCTCAATTTTTAAACAAAATAACACGTTTTATCAATTTTTCACTTTCCTTGCCATATTTTTCAAAACATTTAATAAACCTTATATACCGATTTAAAGTATTTGCAAAATTTTTTAAAAAATGGGTCAAAAATTGAAACTGAAAGTATATTAATTTTTTTGACGTAGATTCAAAATATGATAAATACCATTGATAAAAAATGCAAAAATTTTGAAAATCGGCTGATTTTTAGCTAAGTTATGGTTTCTCAAAGTTGCAAAAGTCTCAATTTTTAAACAAAATAACACGTTTTTTCAATTTTTCACTTTCCTTGCCATATTTTTCAAAACATTTAATAAACCTTATATACCGATTTAAAGTATAATAAAAGCCGTATCCAGAAATGCATAAATGAGGAAAATCGGCTAAGTTGTGGAAAAGTTATGGTTCCTCGGAGATGAGGAAGATATCAATATTTGTTCAAAACGATGATTTTGACCATTTATCACTATTGTGGTCATATTTTCTAAAATATGGGTCAAAATCAAGTGTGGTAAAGTTTTTTATACTCATTTTAATACCAGAAATCGATTGAGCACAAAAAATTCCGATTTCAAAATTTTGATTTTTTTAACATTTTTGCTAGTAGTAAATTTGCAAAATTTGTTAAAAAATGGGTCAAAAATTGAAAGTGAAAGTATTTTAATTTTTTTTTGACGTAGATTCAAAATATGATAAATACCATTGACAGAAATGCATAAATTTTGAAAATCGGGTGATTTTTAGCTAAGTTATGGCTTCTCAAAGTTGCAAATGTCTCAATTTTTTAAACCAAAAGCACGTTTTTTCTTCAATTTATCACTTTCCTGGCCATATTTTTCAAAACGTTTATTAAACCTTATATACCGATTTAAAGTATAATAAAAGCCGTATCCAGAAATGCATAAATGAGGAAAATCGGCTAAGTTCTGGAAAAGTTATGGTTGCTCGGAGATGAGGAAGATATCAATATTTGTTCAAAACGATGATTTTGACCATTTATCACTATTGTGGTCATTTTTTTTAAAATATGGGTCAAAATCAAGTGTGGTAAAGTTTTTTATACTCATTTTAATACCAGAAATCGATTGGGCACAAAAAATTCCGATTTTAAAATTTTCACTTTTTTGACATTTTTGCTAGTAGTAAATTTGCAAAATTTGTTAAAAAATGGGTCAAAAATTTAAACTAAAAGTATTTTAATTTTTTGACGTAGATTCAAAATATGATAAATACCATTGACAGAAATGCAAAAATTTTGAAAATCGGTTGATTTTTAGCTAAGTTATGGCTTCTCAAAGTTGCAAGCGTCTCAATTTTTTAAACCAAATAACACGTTTTTTCAATTTTTCACTTTCCTTGCCATATTTTTCAAAGCATTTAATAAACCTTATATACCGATTTAAAGTATAATAAAAGCCGTATCCAGAAATGCATAAATGAGGAAAATCGGCTAAGTTGTGGAAAAGTTATGGTTCCTCGGAGATGAGGAAGATATCAATATTTGTTCAAAACGATGATTTTGACCATTTATCACTATTGTGGTCATATTTTCTAAAATATGGGTCAAAATCAAGTGTGGTAAAGTTTTTTTATACTCATTTTAATACCAGAAATCGATTGGGCACAAAAAATTCCGATTTTAAAATTTTCACTTTTTTGACATTTTTGCTAGTAGTAAATTTGCAAAATTTTTTAAAAAATGGGTCAAAAATTGAAACTGAAAGTATTTTAATTTTTTTGACGTAGATTCAAAATATGATAAATACCATTGAAAAAAATGCAAAAATTTTGAAAATCGGTTGATTTTTAGCTAATTTATGGCTTCTCAAAGTTGCAAAAGTCTCAATTTTTAAACAAAATAACACGTTTTATCAATTTTTCACTTTCCTTGCCATATTTTTCAAAACATTTAATAAACCTTATATACCGATTTAAAGTATTTGCAAAATTTTTTAAAAAATGGGTCAAAAATTGAAACTGAAAGTATATTAATTTTTTTGACGTAGATTCAAAATATGATAAATACCATTGATAAAAAATGCAAAAATTTTGAAAATCGGCTGATTTTTAGCTAAGTTATGGTTTCTCAAAGTTGCAAAAGTCTCAATTTTTAAACAAAATAACACGTTTTTTCAATTTTTCACTTTCCTTGCCATATTTTTCAAAACATTTAATAAACCTTATATACCGATTTAAAGTATAATAAAAGCCGTATCCAGAAATGCATAAATGAGGAAAATCGGCTAAGTTGTGGAAAAGTTATGGTTCCTCGGAGATGAGGAAGATATCAATATTTGTTCAAAACGATGATTTTGACCATTTATCACTATTGTGGTCATATTTTCTAAAATATGGGTCAAAATCAAGTGTGGTAAAGTTTTTTATACTCATTTTAATACCAGAAATCGATTGAGCACAAAAAATTCCGATTTCAAAATTTTGATTTTTTTGACATTTTTGCTAGTAGTAAATTTGCAAAATTTGTTAAAAAATGGGTCAAAAATTGAAACTGAAAGTATTTTAATTTTTTTCGACGTAGATTCAAAATATGATAAATACCATTGACAGAAATGCAAAAATTTTGAAAATCGGGTGATTTTTAGCTAAGTTATGGCTTCTCAAAGTTGCAAATGTCTCAATTTTTTAAACCAAAAACACGTTTTTTTCAATTTATCACTTTCCTGGCCATATTTTTCAAAACATGTAATAAACCTTATATACCGATTTAAAGTATAATAAAAGCCGTATCCAGAAATGCATAAATGAGGAAAATCGGCTAAGTTGTGGAAAAGTTATGGTTCCTCGGAGATGAGGAAGATATCAATATTTGTTCAAAACGATGATTTTGACCACTTATCACTATTGTGGTCATATTTTCTAAAATATGGGTCAAAATCAAGTGTGGTAAAGTTTTTTTATACTCATTTTAATACCAGAAATCGATTGGGCACAAAAAATTCCGATTTTAAAATTTTCACTTTTTTGACATTTTTGCTAGTAGTAAATTTGCAAAATTTTTTAAAAAATGGGTCAAAAATTGAAACTGAAAGTATTTTAATTTTTTTGACGTAGATTCAAAATATGATAAATACCATTGATAAAAAATGCAAAAATTTAGAAAATCGGCTGATTTTTAGCTAAGTTATGGCTTCTCAAAGTTGCAAAAGTCTCAATTTTTAAACAAAATAACACGTTTTTTCAATTTTTCACTTTCCTTGCCATATTTTTCAAAACATTTAATAAACCTTAAATACCGATTTAAAGTATAATAAAAGCCGTATCCAGAAATGCATAAATGAGGAAAATCGGCTAAGTTGTGGAAAAGTTATGGTTGCTCGGAGATGAGGAAGATATCAATATTTGTTCAAAACGATGATTTTGAATATTTATCACTATTGTGGTCATATTTTCTAAAATATGGGTCAAAATCAAGTGTGGTAAAGTTTTTTTATACTCATTTTAATACCAGAAATAGATTGGGCACAAAAAATTCCGATTTTAAAATTTTCACTTTTTTGACATTTTTGCTAGTAATAAATTTGCAAAATTTTTTAAAAAATGGGTCAAAAATTGAAACTGAAAGTATTTTAATTTTTTTGACATAGATTCAAAATATGATATATACCATTGATAAAAAATGCAAAAATTTTGAAAATCGGCTGATTTTTAGATAAGTTATGGCTTCTCAAAGTTGCAAAAGTCTCAATTTTTAAACAAAATAACACGTTTTTTCAATTTTTTACTTTCCTTGCCATATTTTTCAAAACATTTAATAAACCTTATATACCGATTTAAAGTATAATAAAAGCCGTATCCAGAAATGCATAAATGAGGAAAATCGGCTAAGTTGTGGAAAAGTTATGGTTGCTCGGAGATGAGGAAGATATCAATATTTGTTCAAAACGATGATTTTGACCATTTATCACTATTGTGGTCATATTTTCTAAAATATGGGTCAAAATCAAGTGTGGTAAAGTTTTTTATATTCATTTTAATACCAGAAATCGATTGGGCGCAAAAAATTCCGATTTTAAAATTTTCACTTTTTTGACATTTTTGCTAGTAGTAAATTTGCAAAATTTTTTAAAAATGGGTCAAAAATTGAAACTGAAAGTATTTTAATTTTTTTGACGTAGATTCAAAATATGATAAATACCATTGACAGAAATGCAAAAATTTTGAAAATCGGTTGATTTTTAGGTAAGTTATGGCTTCTCAAAGTTGCAAAAGTCTCAATTTTTAAACAAAATAACACGTTTTTTCAATTTTTCACTTTCCTTGCCATATTTTTCAAAACATTTAATAAACCTTAAATACCGATTTAAAGTATAATAAAAGCCGTATCCAGAAATGCATAAATGAGGAAAATCGGCTAAGTTGTGGAAAAGTTATGGTTGCTCGGAGATGAGGAAGATATCAATATTTGTTCAAAACGATGATTTTGACCATTTATCACTATTGTGGTCATATTTTCTAAAATATGGGTCAAAATCAAGTGTGGTAAAGTTTTTTATACTCATTTTAATACCAGAAATCGATTGGGCACAAAAAATTCCGATTTTAAAATTTTTACTTTTTTGACATTTTTGCTAGTAGTAAATTTGCAAAATTTGTCAAAAAATGGGTCAAAAATTGAAACTGAAAGTATTTTAATTTTTTTGACGTAGATTCAAAATATGATAAATACCATTGACAGAAATGCAAAAATTTTGAAAATCGGTTGATTTTTAGCTAAGTTATGGCTTCTCAAAGTTGCAAATGTCTCAATTTTTGAAACCAAAAACACGTTTTTTCAATTTATCACTTTCCTGGCCATATTTTTCAAAACATGTAATAAACCTTATATACCGATTTAAAGTATAATAAAAGCCGTATCCAGACATGCATAAATGAGGAAAATCGGCTAAGTTGTGGAAAAGTTATGGTTGCTAGGAGATGAGGAAGATATCAATATTTGTTCAAAACGATGATTTTGACCATTTATCACTATTGTGGTCATATTTTCTAAAATATGGGTCAAAATCAAGTGTGGTAAAGTTTTTTTATACTCATTTTAATACCAGAAATCGATTGGGCACAAAAAATTCCGATTTTAAAATTTTCACTTTTTTGACATTTTTGCTAGTAGTAAATTTGCAAAATTTGTCAAAAAAATGGGTCAAAAATTGAAACTGAAAGTATTTTAATTTTTTGACGTAGATTCAAAATATGATAAATACCATTGATAAAAAATGCAAAAATTTTGAAAATCGGCTGATTTTTAGATAAGTTATGGCTTCTCAAAGTTGCAAAAGTCTCAATTTTTAAACAAAATAACACGTTTTTTCAATTTTTCACTTTCCTTGCCATATTTTTCAAAACATTTAATAAACCTTAAATGCCGATTTAAAGTATAATAAAAGCCGAATCCAGAAATGCATAAATGAGGAAAATCGGCTAAGTTGTGGAAAAGTTATGGTTCCTCGGAGATGAGGAAGATATCAATATTTGTTCAAAACGATGATTTTGACCATTTATCACTATTGTGGTCATATTTTCTAAAATATGGGTCAAAATCAAGTGTGGTAAAGTTTTTATACTCATTTTAATACCAGAAATCGATTGGGCACAAAAAATTCCGATTTTAAAATTTTTACTTTTTTGACATTTTTGCTAGTAGTAAATTTGCAAAATTTGTCAAAAAATGGGTCAAAAATTGAAACTGAAAGTATTTTAATTTTTTTGACGTAGATTCAAAATATGATAAATACCATTGACAGAAATGCAAAAATTTTGAAAATCGGTTGATTTTTAGCTAAGTTATGGCTTCTCAAAGTTGCAAATGTCTCAATTTTTGAAACCAAAAACACGTTTTTTTCAATTTATCACTTTCCTGGCCATATTTTTCAAAACATTTAATAAACCTTATATACCGATTTAAAGTATAATAAAAGCCGTATCCAGACATGCATAAATGAGGAAAATCGGCTAAGTTGTGGAAAAGTTATGGTTCCTCGGAGATGAGGAAGATATCAATATTTGTTCAAAACGATGATTTTGACCATTTATCACTATTGTGGTCATATTTTCTAAAATATGGGTCAAAATCAAGTGTGGTAAATTTTTTTATACTCATTTTAATACCAGAAATCGATTGGGCACAAAAATTCCGATTTTAAAATTTTCACTTTTTTGACATTTTTGCTAGTAGTAAATTTGCAAAATTTTTTAAAAAATGGGTCAAAAATTGAAACTGAAAGTATTTTAATTTTTTTGACGTAGATTCAAAATATGATAAATACCATTGATAAAAAATGCAAAAATTTTGAAAATCGGCTGATTTTTAGATAAGTTATGGCTTCTCAAAGTTGCAAAAGTCTCAATTTTTAAACAAAATAACACGTTTTTTCAATTTTTCACTTTCCTTGCCATATTTTTCAAAACATTTAATAAACCTTATATACCGATTTAAAGTATAATAAAAGCCGTATCCAGAAATGCATAAATGAGGAAAATCGGCTAAGTTGTGGAAAAGTTATGGTTGCTCGGAGATGAGGAAGATATCAATATTTGTTCAAAACGATGATTTTGCCCATTTATCACTATTGTGGTCATATTTTCTAAAATATGGGTCAAAATCAAGTGTGGTAAAGTTTTTTATACTCATTTTAATACCAGAAATCGATTGAGCACAAAAAATTCCGATTTTAAAATTTTCACTTTTTTGACATTTTTGCTAGTAGTAAATTTGCAAAATTTTTTAAAAAATGGGTCAAAAATTGAAACTGAAAGTATTTTAATTTTTTGACGTAGATTCAAAATATGATAAATACCACTGACAGAAATGCAAAAATTTTGAAAATCGGTTGATTTTTAGCTAAGTTATGGCTTCTCAAAGTTGCAAATGTCTCAATTTTTGAAACCAAAAACACGTTTTTTTTCAATTTATCACTTTCCTGGCCATATTTTTCAAAACATTTAATGAACCTTATATACCGATTTAAAGTATAATAAAAGCCGTACCCAGACATGCATAAATGAGGAAAATCGGCTAAGTTGTGGAAAAGTTATGGTTCCTCGGAGATGAGGAAGATATCAATATTTGTTCAAAACGATGATTTTGACCATTTATCACTATTGTGGTCATATTTTCTAAAATATGGGTCAAAATCAAGTGTGGTAAAGTTTTTTTATACTCATTTTAATACCAGAAATCGATTGGGCACAAAAATTCCGATTTTAAAATTTTAACTTTTTTGACATTTTTGCTAGTAGTAAATTTGCAAAATTTTTTAAAAAATGGGTCAAAAATTGAAACTGAAAGTATTTTAATTTTTTTGACGTAAATTCAAAATATGATAAATACCATTGATAAAAAATGCAAAAATTTTGAAAATCGGCTGATTTTTAGCTAAGTTATGGCTTCTCAAAGTTGCAAAAGTCTCAATTTTTAAACAAAATAACACGTTTTTTCAATTTTTCACTTTCCTTGCCATATTTTTCAAAACATTTAATAAACTTTATATACCGATTTAAAGTATAATAAAAGCCGTATCCAGAAATGCATAAATGAGGAAAATCGGCTAAGTTGTGGAAAAGTTATGGTTCCTCGGAGATGAGGAAGATATCAATATTTGTTCAAAACGATGATTTTGACCATTTATCACTATTGTGGTCATATTTTCTAAAATATGGGTCAAAATCAAGTGTGGTAAAGTTTTTTATACTCATTTTAATACCAGAAATCGATTGGGCACAAAAAATTCCGATTTTAAAATTTTTACTTTTTTGACATTTTTGCTAGTAGTAAATTTGCAAAATTTGTCAAGAAATGGGTCAAAAATTGAAACTGAAAGTATTTTAATTTTTTTGACGTAGATTCAAAATATGATAAATACCATTGACAGAAATGCAAAAATTTTGAAAATCGGTTGATTTTTAGCTAAGTTATGGCTTCTCAAAGTTGCAAATGTCTCAATTTTTGAAACCAAAAACACGTTTTTTTTCAATTTATCACTTTCCTGGCCATATTTTTCAAAACATTTAATAAACCTTATATACCGATTTAAAGTATAATAAAAGCCGTATCCAGACATGCATAAATGAGGAAAATCGGCTAAGTTGTGGAAAAGTTATGGTTCCTCGGAGATGAGGAAGATATCAATATTTGTTCAAAACGATGATTTTGACCATTTATCACTATTGTGGTCATATTTTCTAAAATATGGGTCAAAATCAAGTGTGGTAAATTTTTTTATACTCATTTTAATACCAGAAATCGATTGGGCACAAAAAATTCCGATTTTAAAATTTTCACTTTTTTGACATTTTTGCTAGTAGTAAATTTGCAAAATTTTTTAAAAAATGGGTCAAAAATTGAAACTGAAAGTATTTTAATTTTTTTGACGTAGATTCAAAATATGATAAATACCATTGATAAAAAATGCAAAAATTTTGAAAATCGGCTGATTTTTAGATAAGTTATGGCTTCTCAAAGTTGCAAAAGTCTCAATTTTTAAACAAAATAACACGTTTTTTCAATTTTTCACTTTCCTTGCCATATTTTTCAAAACATTTAATAAACCTTATATACCGATTTAAAGTATAATAAAAGCCGTATCCAGAAATGCATAAATGAGGAAAATCGGCTAAGTTGTGGAAAAGTTATGGTTGCTCGGAGATGAGGAAGATATCAATATTTGTTCAAAACGATGATTTTGCCCATTTATCACTATTGTGGTCATATTTTCTAAAATATGGGTCAAAATCAAGTGTGGTAAAGTTTTTTATACTCATTTTAATACCAGAAATCGATTGAGCACAAAAAATTCCGATTTTAAAATTTTCACTTTTTTGACATTTTTGCTAGTAGTAAATTTGCAAAATTTTTTAAAATATGGGTCAAAAATTGAAACTGAAAGTATTTTAATTTTTTTGACGTAGATTCAAAATATGATAAATACCACTGACAGAAATGCAAAAATTTTGAAAATCGGTTGATTTTTAGCTAAGTTATGGCTTCTCAAAGTTGCAAATGTCTCAATTTTTGAAACCAAAAACACGTTTTTTTTCAATTTATCACTTTCCTGGCCATATTTTTCAAAACATTTAATAAACCTTATATACCGATTTAAAGTATAATAAAAGCCGTATCCAGAAATGCATAAATGAGGAAAATCGGCTAAGTTGTGGAAAAGTTATGGTTGCTCGGAGATGAGGAAGATATCAATATTTGTTCAAAACGATGATTTTGACCATTTATCACTATTGTGGTCATATTTTCTAAAATATGGGTCAAAATAAAGTGTGGTAAATTTTTTTTATACTCATTTTAATACCAGAAATCGATTGGGCACAATAAATTCCGATTTTAAAATTTTCACTTTTTTGACATTTTTGCTAGTAGTAAATTTGCAAAATTTGTTAAAAAATGGGTCAAAAATTGAAACTAAAAGTATTTTAATTTTTTTGACGTAGATTCAAAATATGATAAATACCATTGATAAAAAATGCAAAAATTTTGAAAATCGGCTGATTTTTAGATAAGTTATGGCTTCTCAAAGTTGCAAAAGTCTCAATTTTTAAACAAAATAACACGTTTTTTCAATTTTTCACTTTCCTTGCCATATTTTTCAAAACATTTAATAAACCTTATATACCGATTTAAAGTATAATAAAAGCCTTATCCAGAAATGCATAAATGAGGAAAATCGGCTAAGTTGTGGAAAAGTTATGGTTGCTCGGAGATGAGGAAGATATCAATATTTGTTCAAAACGATGATTTTGACCATTTATCACTATTGTGGTCATATTTTCTAAAATATGGGTCAAAATCAAGTGTGGTAAAGTTTTTTATACTCATTTTAATACCAGAAATCGATTGGGCACAAAAAATTCCGATTTTCAAATTTTTACTTTTTTGACATTTTTGCTAGTAGTAAATTTGCAAAATTTGTCAAAAAATGGGTCAAAAATTGAAACTGAAAGTATTTTAATTTTTTTGACGTAGATTCAAAATATGATAAATACCATTGACAGAAATGCAAAAATTTTGAAAATCGGTTGATTTTTAGCTAAGTTATGGCTTCTCAAAGTTGCAAATGTCTCAATTTTTTAAACAAAAAACACGTTTTTTTTTCAATTTATCACTTTCCTGGCCATATTTTTCAAAACATGTAATAAACCTTATATACCGATTTAAAGTATAATAAAAGCCGTATCCAGAAATGCATAAATGAGGAAAATCGGCTAAGTTGTGGAAAAGTTATGGTTCCTCGGAGATGAGAAAGATATCAATATTTGTTCAAAACGATGATTTTGATCACTTATCACTATTGTGGTCATATTTTCTAAAATATGGGTCTAAATCAAGTGTGGTAAAGTTTTTTTATACTCATTTTAATACCAGAAATCGATTGGGCACAAAAAATTCCGATTTTAAAATTTTCACTTTTTTGACATTTTTGCTAGTAGTAAATTTGTAAAATTTTTTAAAAAATGGGTCAAAAATTGAAACTGAAAGTATTTTAATTTTTTTGACGTAGATTCAAAATATGATAAATACCATTGATAAAAAATGCAAAAATTTTGAAAATCGGCTGATTTTTAGCTAAGTTATGGCTTCTCATAGTTGCAAAAGTCTCAATTTTTAAACAAAATAACACGTTTTTTCAATTTTTCACTTTCCTTGCCATATTTTTCAAAACATTTAATAAACTTTATATACCGATTTAAAGTATAATAAATGCCGTATCCAGAAATGCATAAATGAGGAAAATCGGCTAAGTTGTGGAAAAGTTATGGTTGCTCGGAGATGAGGAAGATATCAATATTTGTTCAAAACGATGATTTTGACCATTTATCACTATTGTGGTCATATTTTCTAAAATATGGGTCAAAATCAAGTGTGGTAAAGTTTTTTATACTCATTTTAATACCAGAAATCGATTGGGCACAAAAAATTCCGATTTTCATATTTTTACTTTTTTGACATTTTTGCTAGTAGTAAATTTGCAAAATTTGTCAAAAAATGGGTCAAAAATTGAAACTGAAAGTATTTTAATTTTTTTGAAGTAGATTCAAAATATGATAAATACCATTGACAGAAATGCAAAAATTTTGAAAATCGGTTGATTTTTAGCTAAGTTATGGCTTCTCAAAGTTGCAAGCGTCTCAATTTTTTAAACCAAATAACACGTTTTTTCAATTTTTCACTTTCCTTGCCATATTTTTCAGAACATTTAATAAACCTTATATACCGATTTAAAGTATAATAAAAGCCGTATCCAGAAATGCATAAATGAGGAAAATCGGCTAAGTTGTTGATAAGTTATGGTTCCTCGGAGATGAGGAAGATATCAATATGTTTTCAAAACGATGATTTTGACCATTTATAACTATTGTGGCCATATTTTCTAAAATATGGGTCAAAATCAAGTGTGGTAAAGTTTTTTTATACTCATTTTAATACCAGAAATCGATAAGGCACAAAAAATTCCGATTTTAAAATTTTCACTTTTTTTGCATTTTTGGTAGGAGTTAATGTGCAAAATTTGTCAAAAAATGAGTCAAATTTTAAAACTGACAATATGAACAATTTTTTTGAAGTACAATAAAAATATGATCAATACTATTGACAGAAATGCATAAATTTTGAAAATCGGCTGATTTTTAGCTAAGTTATGGCTTCTCAAAGTTGCAAGCGTCTCAATTTTTTAAACAAAATAACACGTTTTTTCAATTTTTCACTTTCCTTGCCATATTTTTCAAAGTATTTAATAAACCTTATATACCGATTTAAAGTATAATAAAAGCCGTATCCAGAAATGCATAAATGAAGAAAATCGGCTAAGTTGTGGAAAAGTTATGGTTGCTCGGAGATGAGGAAGATATCAATATTTGTTCAAAACGATGATTTTGACCATTTATAACTATTGTGGTCATATTTTCTAAAATATGGGTCAAAATCAAGTGTGGTAAAGTTTTTATACTCATATTAATACCAGAAATCGATTGGGCACAAAAAATTCCGATTTTAAAATTTTCATTTTTTTGGCATTTTTGGTAGGAGCTAATGTGCAAAAATGGTCAAAAAATGGGTCAAATTTTAGAACTGACAATTTGAACAATTTTTTGATGTACAATAGAAATATGATCAATACTATTGACAGAAATGCAAAAATTTTGAAAATCGGCTGATTTTTAGCAAAGTTATGGCTTCTCAAAGTTGCAAAAGTCTCAATTTTTTAAACAAAATAACACGTTTTTTCAATTTTTCACTTTCCTTGCCATATTTTTCAAAACATTTTATAAACCTTATATACCGATTTAAAGTATAATAAAAGCCGTATCCAGAAATGCATAAATGAGGAAAATCGGCTAGGTTGTGGAAAAGTTATGGTTCCTCGAAGATGAGGAAGATATCAATATTTGTTCAAAACGATGATTTTGACCATTTATCACTATTGTGGTCATATTTTCTAAAATATGGGTCAAAATCAAGTGTGGTAAAGTTTTTTTATACTCATTTTAATTCCAGAAATCGATTGGGCACAAAAAATTCCGATTTTAAAATTTTCACTTTTTTGACATTTTTGCTAGTAGTAAATTTGCAAAATTTTTTAAAAAATGGGTCAAAAATTGAAACTGGAAGTATTTTAATTTTTTTGACGTAGATTCAAAATATGATAAATACCATTGACAGAAATGCAAAAATTTTGAAAATCGGTTGATTGTTAGCTAAGTTATGGCTTCTCAAAGTTGCAAATGTCTCAATTTTTTAAACCAAAAACACGTTTTTTTTCAATTTATCACTTTCCTGGCCATATTTTTTAAAACATGTAATAAACCTTATATACCGATTTAAAGTATAATAAAAGCCGTATCCAGAAATGCATAAATGAGGAAAATCGGCTAAGTTGTGGAAAAGTTATGGTTCCTCGGAGATGAGGAAGATATCAATATTTGTTCAAAACGATGATTTTGACCATTTATCACTATTGTGGCCATATTTTCTAAAATATGGGTCAAAATCAAGTGTGGTAAAGTTTTTTTATACTCATTTTAATACCAGAAATCGATTGGGCACAAAAAATTCCGATTTTAAAATTTTCACTTTTTTGACATTTTTGCTAGTAGTAAATTTGCAAAATTTTTTTAAAAAATGGGTCAAAAATTGAAACTGAAAGTATTTTAATTTTTTGACGTACATTCAAAATATGACAAATACCATTGATAAAAAATGCAAAAATTTTAAAAATCGGCTGATTTTTAGCTAAGTTATGGCTTCTCAAAGTTGCAAACGTCTCAAATTTTAAACAAAATAACACGTTTTTTCAATTTTTCACTTTCCTTGCCATATTTTTCAAAACATTTAATAAACCTTATATACCGATTTAAAGTATAATAAAAGCCGTATCCAGAAATGCATAAATGAGGAAAATCGGCTAGGTTGTAGAAAAGTTATGGTTCCTCGAAGATGAGGAAGATATCAATATTTGTTCAAAACGATGATTTTGACCATTTATCACTATTGTGGTCATATTTTCTAAAATATGGGTCAAAATCAAGTGTGGTAAAGTATTTTTATACTCATTTTAATACCAGAAATCGATTGGGCACAAAAAATTCCGATTTTAAAATTTTCACTTTTTTGGCATTTTTGGTGGGTGTTAATGTGCAAAATTTGTCAAAAAATGGGTCAAAAATTAAAACTGAAAGTATATTAATTTTTTTGACGTAGATTCAAAATATGATAAATATCTTTGACAGAAATGCAAAAATTTTGAAAATCGGTTGATTTTTAGCTGTTATGGCTTCTCAAAGTTGCAAATGTCTCAATTTTTTAAACCAAAAACACGTTTTTTTCAATTTATCACTTTCCTTGCCATATTTTTCAAAACATTTAATAAACCTTATATACCGATTTAAAGTATAATAAAAGGCGTATCCAGAAATGCATAAATGAGGAAAATCGGCTAAGTTGTGGAAAAGTTATGGTTCCTCAAAGATGGGGAAGATGTCCATTTATAACTTTTGTGGCCACATTTTCTAAAATATATGTCAAAATCAAGTGTGGTAAAGTTTTTTATACTCATTTTGATACCAGAAATCGATTGGGCACAAAAAATTCCGATTTTAAAATTTTCAATTTTTTGGCATTTTTGCTAGGAGTTAATGTGCAAAAATGGTCAAAAAATGGGTCATAATTTAAAACTGACAGGATGAACAATTTTTAGATGTACATTTAAAATATGATAAATACCATTGACAGAAATGCAAAAATTTTGAAAATCAGTTGATTTTTAGCTAAGTTATGGCTTCTCAAAGTTACAAATGTCTCAATTTTTTAAACCAAAAACACGTTTTTTTCAATTTATCACTTTCCTTGCCATATTTTTCAAAACATGTAATAAGCCTTATTTATATCAATATTTGTTCAAAACGATGATTTTGACCATTTATCACTATTGTGGTCATATTTTCTAAAATATGGGTCAAAATCAAGTGTGGTAAAGTTTTTTTATACTCATTTTAATACCAGAAATCGATTGGGCACAAAAATTCCGATTTTAAAATTTTCACTTTTTTGACATTTTTGCTAGTAGTAAATTTGCAAAATTTGTCAAAAAATGGGTCAAAAATTAAAACTGAAAGTATTTAAATTTTTTTGACGTAGATTCAAAATATGATAAATACCATTGACAGAAATGCAAAAATTTGAAAATCGGTTGATTTTTAGCTAAGTTATGGCTTCTCAAAGTTACAAATGTCTCAATTTTTTAAACCAAAAACACGTTTTTTTCAATTTATCACTTTCCTTGCCATATTTTTCAAAACATGTAACAAACCTTATATACCGATTTAAAGTATAATAAAAGCCGTATCCAGAAATGCATAAATGAGGAAAATCGGCTAAGTTGTTGATAAGTTATGGTTTCTCAAAGATGGGGAGGATATCAATTTTTGTTCAAAACGATGATTTTGTCCATTTATAATTATTGTGGCCATATTTTCTAAAATATGGGTCAAAATCAAGTGTGGTAAAGTTTTTTTATACTCATTTTAATACCAGAAATCGATAAGGCACAAAAGATTCCGATTTTAAAATTTTCACTTTTTTGGCACTTTTCCTAGGAGTTAATGTGCAAAAATGGTCAAAAAATGGGTCAAAATTTAAAGCTGACAGTATGAACAATTTTTAGATGTACATTTAAAATATGATCAATACTATTGACAAAAATGCATAAATTTTGAAAATCGGCTGATTTTTAGCTAAGTTATGGCTTCTCAAAGTTGCAAATGTCTCAATTTTTTAAACCAAATAATACGTATTTTTAATTTTTCACTTTCCTTGCCATATTTTTCAAAACATTTAATAAACCTTATATACCGATTTAAAGTATAATAAAAGGCGTATCCAGAAATGCATAAATGAGGAAAATCGGCTAAGTTGTGGAAAAGTTATGGTTCCTCAAAGATGGGGAAGATGTCCATTTATAACTTTTGTGGCCACATTTTCTAAAATATATGTCAAAATCAAGTGTGGTAAAGTTTTTTATACTCATTTTGATACCAGAAATCGATTGGGCACAAAAAATTCCGATTTTAAAATTTTCAATTTTTTGGCATTTTTGCTAGGAGTTAATGTGCAAAAATGGTCAAAAAATGGGTCAAAATTTAAAACTGACAGTATGAACAATTTTTAGATGAACATTTAAAATATGATAAATACCATTGACAGAAATGCAAAAATTTTGAAAATCGGTTGATTTTTAGCTAAGTTATGGCTTCTCAAAGTTACAAATGTCTCAATTTTTTAAACCAAAAACACGTTTTTTTCAATTTATCACTTTCCTTGCCATATTTTTCAAAACATGTAATAAGCCTTATTTATATCAATATTTGTTCAAAACGATGATTTTGACCATTTATTACTATTGTGGTCATATTTTCTAAAATATGGGTCAAAATCAAGTGTGGTAAAGTTTTTTTATACTCATTTTAATACCAGAAATCGATTGGGCACAAAAATTCCGATTTTAAAATTTTCACTTTTTTGACATTTTTGCTAGTAGTAAATTTGCAAAATTTTTCAAAAAATGGGTCAAAAATTGAAACTGAAAGTATTTTAATTTTTTTGACGTAGATTCAAAATATAATAAATACTATTGACAGAAATGCAAAAATTTTGAAAATCGGTTGATTTTTAGCTAAGTTATGGCTTCTCAAAGTTGCAAATGTCTCAATTTTTTAAACCAAAAACACGTTTTTTTTCAATTTATCACTTTCCTGGCCATATTTTTCAAAACATGTAATAAACCTTATATACCGATTTAAAATATAATAAAAGCCGTATCCAGAAATGCATAAATGAGGAAAATCGGCTAAGTTGTTGATAAGTTATGGTTTCTCAAAGATGGGGAAGATATCAATTTTTTTTCAAATCGATGATTTTGTCCATTTATAACTATTGTGGCCATATTTTCTAAAATATGGGTCAAAATCAAGTGTGGTAAAGTTTTTTTTATACTCATTTTAATACCAGAAATCGATTGGGCACAAAAATTCCGATTTTAAAATTTTCACTTTTTTGACATTTTTGCTAGTAGTAAATTTGCAAAATTTTTCAAAAAATGGGTCAAAAATTGAAACTGAAAGTATTTTAATTTTTTTGACGTAGATTCAAAATATAATAAATACTATTGACAGAAATGCAAAAATTTTGAAAATCGGTTGATTTTTAGCTAAGTTATGGCTTCTCAAAGTTGCAAATGTCTCAATTTTTTAAACCAAAAACACGTTTTTTTTCAATTTATCACTTTCCTAGCCATATTTTTCAAAACATGTAATAAACCTTATATACCGATTTAAAATATAATAAAAGCCGTATCCAGAAATGCATAAATGAGGAAAATCGGCAAAGTTGTTGATAAGTTATGGTTTCTCAAAGATGGGGAAGATATCAATTTTTTTTCAAAACGATGATTTTGTCCATTTATAACTATTGTGGCCATATTTTCTAAAATATGGGCCAAAATCAAGTGTGGTAAAGTCTTTTATACTCATTTTAATACCAGAAATCGATAAGGCACAAGAAATTCCGATTTTAAAATTTTTACTTTTTGGCATTTTTGGTAGTAGTTAATGTGCAAAAATTGTCAAAAAATGAGTCAAATTTTAAAACTGACAATATGAACAATTTTTTGATGTACAATAAAAATATGATCAATACTATTGACAGAAATGCAAAAATTTTAAAAATCGGCTGATTTTTAGCTAAGTTATGGCTTCTCAAAGTTGCAAAAATCTCAATTTTTTAAACAAAATAACAGGTTTTTTCAATTTTTCACTTTCCTTGCCATATATTTCAAAACATTTAATAAACCTTATATACCGATTTAAAGTATAATAAAAGCCGTATCAAGTAATGCATTAATGAGGAAAATCGGCTAAGTTGTGGAAAAGTTATGGTTCCTCGGAGATGAGGAAGATATCAATATTTGTTCAAAACGATGATTTTGACCATTTATCACTATTGTGGTCATATTTTCTAAAATATGGGTCAAAATCAAGTGTGGTAAAGTTTTTTTATACTCATTTTAATACCAGAAATCGATTGGGCACAAAAATTCCGATTTTAAAATTTTCACTTTTTTGACATTTTTGCTAGTAGTAAATTTGCAAAATTTGTCAAAAAATGGGTCAAAAATTGAAACTGAAAGTATTTTAATTTTTTTGACGTAGATTCAAAATATAATAAATACTATTGACAGAAATGCAAAAATTTTGAAAATCGGTTGATTTTTAGCTAAGTTATGGCTTCTCAAAGTTGCAAATGTCTCAATTTTTTAAACCAAATTACACGTTTTTTCAATTTTTCACTTTCCTTGCCATATTTTTCAAAACATGTAATAAACCTTATATACCGATTTAAAATATAATAAAAGTCGTATCCAGAAATGCATGAATGAGGAAAATCGGCTAAGTTGTTGATAAGTTATGGTTTTTCAAAGATGAGGAAGATATCAATATTTGTTCAAAACGATGATTTTGACCATTTATCACTATTGTGGTCATATTTTCTAAAATATGGGTCAAAATCAAGTGTGGTAAAGTTTTTTATACTCATTTTAATACCAGAAATCGATTGGGCACAAAAAATTCCGATTTTAAAATTTTCACTTTTTTGACATTTTTGCTAGTAGTAAATTTGCAAAATTTGTCAAAAAATGGGTCAAAATTGAAACTGAAAGTATTTTAATTTTTTTGACGTAGATTCAAAATATAATAAATACTATTGACAGAAATGCAAAAATTTTGAAAATCGGTTGATTTTTAGCTAAGTTATGGCTTCTCAAAGTTGCAAATTTCTCAATTTTTAAACCAAATTACACGTTTTTTCAATTTTTCACTTTCCTTGCCATATTTTTCAAAACATTTAATAAACCTTATATAGCGATTTAGAGTATAATAAAAGCCGTATCCAGAAATGCATAAATGAGGAAAATCGGCTAAGTTGTTGATAAGTTATGGTTCCTCGGAGATGAGGAAGATATCAATATTTGTTCAAAACGATGATTTTGACCATTTATCACTATTGTGGTCATATTTTCTAAAATATGGGTCAAAATCAAGTGTGGTAAAGTTTTTTTATACTCATTTTAATACCAGAAATCGATTGGGCACAAAAATTCCGATTTTAAAATTTTCACTTTTTTGACATTTTTGCTAGTAGTAAATTTGCAAAATTTGTCAAAAAATGGGTCAAAAATTGAAACTGAAAGTATTTTAATTTTTTTGACGTAGATTCAAAATATAATAAATACTATTGACAGAAATGCAAAAATTTTGAAAATCGGTTGATTTTTAGCTAAGTTATGGCTTCTCAAAGTTGCAAATGTCTCAATTTTTTAAACCAAATTACACGTTTTTTCAATTTTTCACTTTCCTTGCCATATTTTTCAAAACATGTAATAAACCTTATATACCGATTTAAAATATAATAAAAGTCGTATCCAGAAATGCATGAATGAGGAAAATCGGCTAAGTTGTTGATAAGTTATGGTTTTTCAAAGATGAGGAAGATATCAATATTTGTTCAAAACGATGATTTTGACCATTTATCACTATTGTGGTCATATTTTCTAAAATATGGGTCAAAATCAAGTGTGGTAAAGTTTTTTATACTCATTTTAATACCAGAAATCGATTGGGCACAAAAAATTCCGATTTTAAAATTTTCACTTTTTTGACATTTTTGCTAGTAGTAAATTTGCAAAATTTGTCAAAAAATGGGTCAAAAATTGAAACTGAAAGTATTTTAATTTTTTTGACGTAGATTCAAAATATAATAAATACTATTGACAGAAATGCAAAAATTTTGAAAATCGGTTGATTTTTAGCTAAGTTATGGCTTCTCAAAGTTGCAAATTTCTCAATTTTTAAACCAAATTACACGTTTTTTCAATTTTTCACTTTCCTTGCCATATTTTCCAAAACATTTAATAAACCTTATATAGCGATTTAGAGTATAATAAAAGCCGTATCCAGAAATGCATAAATGAGGAAAATCGGCTAAGTTGTTGATAAGTTATGGTTTCTCAAAGATGAGGAAGATATCAATATGTGTTCAAAACGATGATTTTGACCATTTATCACTATTGTGGTCATATTTTCTAAAATATGGGTCAAAATCAAGTGTGGTAAAGTTTTTTTATACTCATTTTAATACCAGAAATCGATAAGGCACAAAAAAATTCCGATTTTAAAATTTTCACTTTTTTGACATTTTTGCTAGTAGTAAATTTGCAAAATTTGTCAAAAAAATGGGTCAAATTTTAAAACTGACAATATGAACAATTTTATGATGTACAATAACAATATGATCAATACTATTTAAAGAAATGCAAAAATTTTGAAAATTTTGTTCAAAACGATGATTTTGACCATTTATCACTATTGTGGTCATATTTTCTAAAATATGGGTCAAAATCAAGTGTGGTAAAGTTTTTTATACTCATTTTAATACCAGAAATCGATTGGGCACAAAATTCCGATTTTAAAATTTTCACTTTTTTGACATTTTTGCTAGTAGTAAATTTGCAAAATTTGTCAAAAAATGGGTCAAAATTGAAACTGAAAGTATTTTAATTTTTTGACGTAGATTCAAAATATAATAAATACTATTGACAGAAATGCAAAAATTTTGAAAATCGGTTGATTTTTAGCTAAGTTATGGCTTCTCAAAGTTGCAAAAGTCTCAATTTTTTAAACAAAATAATACGTTTTTTCAATTTTTCACTTTCTTTGCCATATTTTTCAAAACATTTAATAAACCTTATATACCGATTTAAAGTATAATAAAAGCCGTATCCAGAAATGCATAAATGAGGAAAATCGGCTAAGTTGTGGAAAAGTTATGGTTCCTCGGAGATGAGGAAGATATCAATATTTGTTCAAAACGATGATTTTGACCATTTATCACTATTGTGGTCATATTTTCTAAAATATGGGTCAAAATCAAGTGTGGTAAAGTTTTTTTATACTCATTTTAATACCAGAAATCGATTGGGCACAAAAAATTCCGATTTTAAAATTTTCACTTTTTTGACATTTTTGGTAGGAGTTAATGTGCAAAAATTGTCAAAAACTGGGTCAAAAATTGAAACTGAAAGTATATTAATTTTTTGACTTATATTCAAAATATGATAAATACCATTGACAGAAATGCAAAAATTTTGAAAATCGGTTGATTTTTAGCTAAGTTATGGCTTCTCAAAGTTGCAAAAGTCTCAATTTTTTAAACAAAATAATACGTTTTTTCAATTTTTCACTTTCTTTGCCATATTTTTCAAAACATTTAATAAACCTTATATACCGATTTAAAGTATAATAAAAGCCGTATCCAGAAATGCATAAATGAGGAAAATCGGCTAAGTTGTGGAAAAGTTATGGTTCCTCGGAGATGAGGAAGATATCAATATTTGTTCAAAACGATGATTTTGACCATTTATCACTATTGTGGTCATATTATCTAAAATATGGGTCAAAATCAAGTGTGGTAAAGTTTTTTATACTCATTTTAATACCAGAAATCGATTGGGCACAAAAAATTCCGATTTTAAAATTTTCACTTTTTTGACATTTTTGGTAGGAGTTAATGTGCAAAAATTGTCAAAAACTGGGTCAAAAATTGAAACTGAAAGTATATTAATTTTTTGACTTATATTCAAAATATGATAAATACCATTGACAGAAATGCAAAAATTTTGAAAATCGGTTGATTTTTAGCTAAGTTATGGCTTCTCAAAGTTGCAAATGTCTCAATTTTTTAAACCAAAAACACGTTTTTTTCAATTTATCACTTTCCTGGCTATATTTTTCAAAACATTTAATAAACCTTATATACCGATTTAAAATATAATAAAAGCCGTATCCAGAAATGCATAAATGAGGAAAATCGGCTAAGTTGTCGATAAGTTATGGTTTCTCAAAGATGGGGAAGATATCAATATTTGTTCAAAACGATGATTTTGACCATTTATCACTATTGTGGTCATATTTTCTAAAATATGGGTCAAAATCAAGTGTGGTAAAGTTTTTTTTATACTCATTTTAATACCAGAAATCGTTAAGGCACAAAAAATTCCGATTTTAAAATTTTCACTTTTTTGACATTTTTGGTAGGAGTTAATGTGCAAAAATTGTCAAAAACTGGGTCAAAAATTGAAACTGAAAGTATATTAATATTTTGACTTATATTCAAAATATGATAAATACCATTGACAGAAATGCAAAAAATTTGAAAATCGGTTGATTTTTTAGCTAAGTTATGGCTTCTCAAAGTTGCAAATGTCTCAATTTTTTAAACCAAAAACACGTTTTTTTCAATTTATCACTTTCCTGGCTATATTTTTCAAAACATTTAATAAACCTTATTTACCGATTTAAAATATAACAAAAGTCGTATTCAGAAATGCATGAATGAGGAAAATCGGCTAAGTTGTTGATAAGTTATGGTTTCTCAAAGATGGGGAAGATATCAATTTTTGTTCAAAACGATGATTTTGTCCATTTATAACTATTGTGGCCATATTTTCTAAAATATGGGTCAAAATCAAGTGTGGTAAAGTTTTTTTAAACTCATTTTAATACCAGAAATCGATTGGGCACAAAAAATTCCGATTTTAAAATTTTCACTTTTTTTGCATTTTTGGTAGGAGTTAATGTGCAAAAATTGTCAAAAAATGAGTCAAATTTTAAAACTGACAATATTAACAATTTTTTGATGTACAATAAAAATATGATCAATACTATTGACAGAAATGCATAAATTTTGAAAATCGGCTGATTTTTAGCTAAGTTATGGCTTCTCAAAGTTGCAAAAGTCTCAATTTTTTTAAACAAAATAACACGTTTTTTCAATTTTTCACTTTCCTTGCCATATTTTTCAAAACATTTAATAAACCTTATATACCGATTTAAAGTATAATAAAAGCCGTATCCTGAAATGCATAAATGAGGAAAATCGGCTAAGTTGTGGAAAAGTTATGGTTCCTCGGAGATGAGGAAGATATCAATATTTGTTCAAAACGATGATTTTGACCATTTATCACTATTGTGGTCATATTTTCTAAAATATGGGTCAAAATCAAGTGTGGTAAAGTTTTTTAAACTCATTTTAATACCAGAAATCGATTGGGCACAAAAAATTCCGATTTTAAAATTTTCACTTTTTTTGCATTTTTGGTAGGAGTTAATGTGCAAAAATTGTCAAAAAATGAGTCAAATTTTAAAACTGACAATATTAACAATTTTTTGATGTACAATAAAAATATGATCAATACTATTGACAGAAATGCATAAATTTTGAAAATCGGCTGATTTTTAGCTAAGTTATGGCTTCTCAAAGTTGCAAAAGTCTCAATTTTTTAAACCAAAAACACGTTTTTTTCAATTTATCACTTTCCTGGCTATATTTTTCAAAACATTTAATAAACCTTATATACCGATTTAAAATATAATAAAAGTCGTATCCAGAAATGCATGAATGAGGAAAATCGGCTAAGTTGTTGATAAGTTATGGTTTCTCAAAGATGAGAAAGATATCAATATTTGTTCAAAACGATGATTTTGACCATTTATCACTATTGTGGTCATATTTTCTAAAATATGGGTCAAAATCAAGTGTGGTAAAGTTTTTTATACTCATTTTAATACCAGAAATCGATTGGGCACAAAAAATTACGATTTTAAAATTTTTCACTTTTTGACATTTTTGCTAGTAGTAAATTTGCAAAATTTGTCAAAAAATGGGTCAAAATTGAAACTGAAAGTATTTTAATTTTTTTGACGTAGATTCAAAATATAATAAATACTATTGACAGAAATGCAAAAATTTTGAAAATCGGTTGATTTTTAGCTAAGTTATGGCTTCTCAAAGTTGCAAAAGTCTCAATTTTTTTAAACCAAATTATACGTTTTTTCAATTTTTCACTTTCTTGCCATATTTTTCAAAACATTTAATAAACCTTATATACCGATTTAAAGTATAATAAAAGCCGTATCCAGAAATGCATGAATGAGGAAAATCGGCTAAGTTGTTGATAAGTTATGGTTTCTCAAAGATGAGGAAGATATCAATATTTGTTCAAAACGATGATTTTGACCATTTATCACTATTGTGGTCATATTTTCTAAAATATGGGTCAAAATCAAGTGTGGTAAAGTTTTTATACTCATTTTAATACCAGAAATCGATTGGGCACAAAAAATTCCGATTTTAAAATTTTCACTTTTTTGACATTTTGCTATTAGTAAATTTGCAAAATTTGTCAAAAAATGGGTCAAAAATTGAAACTGAAAGTATTTTAATTTTTTTGACGTAGATTCAAAATATAATAAATACTATTGACAGAAATGCAAAAATTTTGAAAATCGGTTGATTTTTAGCTAAGTTATGGCTTCTCAAAGTTGCAAATGTCTCAATTTTTTAAACCAAATTACACGTTTTTTCAATTTTTCACTTTCCTTGCCATATTTTTCAAAACATTTAATAAACCTTATATAGCGATTTAGAGTATAATAAAAGCCGTATCCAGAAATGCATAAATGAGGAAAATCGGCTAAGTTGTTGATAAGTTATGGTTTCTCAAAGGTGGGGCAGATATCAATTTTTGTTCAAAACGATGATTTTGTCCATTTATAACTATTGTGGCCATATTTTCTAAAATATGGGTCAAAATCAAGTGTGGTAAAGTTTTTTTAAAATCATTTTAATACCAGAAATCGATTGGGCACAAAAAATTCCGATCTTAAAATTTTCACTTTTTTTGCATTTTTGGTAGAAGTTAATGTGCAAAAATTGTCAAAAAATGAGTCAAATTTTAAAACTGACAATATTAACAATTTTTTGATGTACAATAAAAATTTGATCAATACTATTGACAGAAATGCATAAATTTTGAAAATCGGCTGATTTTTAGCTAAGTTATGGCTTCTCAAAGTTGCAAGAGTCTTAATTTTTTAAACCAAATAACACGTTTTTTCAGTTTTTCACTTTCCTTGCCATATTTTTCAAAACATTTAATAAACCTTTATACCGATTTAAAGTATAATAAAAGCCGTATCCAGAAATGCATAAATGAGGAAAATCGGCTAAGTTGTGGAAAAGTTATGGTTCCTCGGAGATGAGGAAGATATCAATATTTGTTCAAAACGATGATTTTGACCATTTATCACTATTGTGGTCATATTTTATAAAATATGGGTCAAAATCAAGTGTGGTAAAGTTTTTTTAAACTCATTTTAATACCAGAAATCGATAATGCACAAAAAATTCCGATTTTAAAATTTTCATTTTTTTGGCATTTTTGGTAGGAGTTAATGTGCAAAAATGGTCAAAAAATGGGTCAAATTTTAGAACTGACAATTTGAACAATTTTTCGATGTACAATAAAAATATGATCAATACTATTGACAGAAATGCAAAAATTTTGAAAATCGGTTGATTTTTAGCTAAGTTATGGCTTCTCAAAGTTGCAAATGTCTCAATTTTTTAAACCAAAAACACGTTTTTTTTTTCAATTTATCACTTTCCTGGCCATATTTTTCAAAACATGTAATAAACCTTATATACCGATTTAAAATATAATAAAAGCCGTATCCAGAAATGCATAAATGAGGAAAATCGGCTAAGTTGTGGAAAAGTTATTGTTGCTTGGAGATGAGGAAGATATCAATATTTGTTCAAAACGATGATTTTGACCATTTATCACTATTGTGGTCATATTTTATAAAATATGGGTCAAAATCAAGTGTGGTAAAGTTTTTTTATACTCATTTTAATACCAGAAATCGATAATGCACAAAAAATTCCGATTTTAAAATTTTCATTTTTTTTGGCATTTTGGTAGGAGTTAATGTGCAAAAATGGTCAAAAAATGGGTCAAATTTTAGAACTGACAATTTGAACAATTTTTCGATGTACAATAAAAATATGATCAATACTATTGACAGAAATGCAAAAATTTTGAAAATCGGTTGATTTTTAGCTAAGTTATGGCTTCTCAAAGTTGCAAATGTCTCAATTTTTTAAACCAAAAACACGTTTTTTTTCAATTTATCACTTTCCTGGCCATATTTTTCAAAACATGTAATAAACCTTATATACCGATTTAAAATATAATAAAAGCCGTATCCAGAAATGCATAAATGAGGAAAATCGGCTAAGTTGTGGAAAAGTTATTGTTGCTTGGAGATGAGGAAGATATCAATATTTGTTCAAAACGATGATTTTGACCATTTATCACTATTGTTGTCATATTTTCTAAAATATGGGTCAAAATCAAGTGTGGTAAAGTTTTTTTATACTCATTTTAATACCAGAAATCGATAATGCACAAAAAATTCCGATTTTAAAATTTTCATTTTTTTGGCATTTTTGCTAGGAATTAATGTGCAAAAATGGTAAAAAAAATGGGTCAAATTTTAAAACTGACAATATGAAAAATTTTTTGTTGTACAAAAAAAATATGATCAATACTATTGACAGAAATGCATAAATTTTGAAAATCGGCTGATTTTTAGCTAAGTTATGGCTTCTCAAAGTTGCAAATGTCTCAATTTTTTAAACCAAATAACACGTTTTTTCAGTTTTTCACTTTCCTTGCCATATTTTTCAAAACATGTAATAAACCTTATATACCGATTTAAAGTATAATAAAAGCCGTATCCAGAAATGCTTAAATGAGGAAAATCGGCTAAGTTGTGGAAAAGTTATGGTTCCTCGGAGATGAGGAAGATATCAATATTTGTTCAAAACGATGATTTTGTCCATTTATAACTATTGTGGCCATATTTTCTAAAATATGGGTCAAAATCAAGTGTGGTAAAGTTTTTTTATACTCATTTTAATACCAGAAATCGATAAGGCACAAAAAATTCCGATTTTAAAAATTTCACTTTTTTGGCATTTTTGGTAGGAGTTAATGTGCAAAAATTGTCAAAAACTGGGTCAAAAATTGAAACTGAAAGTATTTTAATTTTTTGACTTATATTCAAAATATGATAAATACCATTGACAGAAATGCAAAAATTTTGAAAATCGGTTGATTTTTAGCTAAGTTATGGCTTCTCAAAGTTGCAAATGTCTCAATTTTTTAAACCAAAAACACGTTTTTTTTCAATTTATCACTTTCCTGGCTATATTTTTCAAAACATTTAATAAACCTTATATACCGATTTAAAATATAATAAAAGCCGTATCCAGAAATGCATGAATGAGGAAACTCGGCTGAGTTGTTGATAAGTTATGGTTTCTCAAAGATGAGGAAGATATCAATATTTGTTCAAAACGATGATTTTGTCCATTTATAACTATTTTCCATATTTTCTAAAATATGGGCCAAAATCAAGTGTGGTAAAGTCTTTTTATACTCATTTTAATACCAGAAATCGATAAGGCACAAGAAATTCCGATTTTAAAATTTTTACTTTTTTGGCATTTTTGGTAGTAGTTAATGTGCAAAAATTGTCAAAAAATGAGTCAAATTTTAAAACTGACAATATGAACAATTTTTTGATGTACAATAAAAATATGATCAATACTATTGACAGAAATGCAAAAATTTTGAAAATCGGCTGATTTTTAGCTAAGTTATGGCTTCTCAAAGTTGCAAAATCTCAATTTTTTAAACAAAATAACAGGTTTTTTCAATTTTTCACTTTCCTTGCCATATATTTCAAAACATTTAATAAACCTTATATACCGATTTAAAGTATAATAAAAGCCGTATCAAGTAATGCATTAATGAGGAAAATCGGCTAAGTTGTGGAAAAGTTATGGTTCCTCGGAGATGAGGAAGATATCAATATTTGTTCAAAACGATGATTTTGACCATTTATCACTATTGTGGTCATATTTTCTAAAATATGGGTCAAAATCAAGTGTGGTAAAGTTTTTTTATACTCATTTTCATACCAGAAATCGATTGGGCACAAAAATTCCGATTTTAAAATTTTCACTTTTTTGACATTTTTGCTAGTAGTAAATTTGCAAAATTTGTCAAAAAATGGGTCAAAAATTGAAACTGAAAGTATTTTAATTTTTTTGACGTAGATTCAAAATATAATAAATACTATTGACAGAAATGCAAAAATTTTGAAAATCGGTTGATTTTTAGCTAAGTTATGGCTTCTCAAAGTTGCAAATGTCTCAATTTTTTAAACCAAATTACACGTTTTTTCAATTTTTCACTTTCCTTGCCATATTTTTCAAAACATGTAATAAACCTTATATACCGATTTAAAATATAATAAAAGTCGTATCCAGAAATGCATGAATGAGGAAAATCGGCTAAGTTGTTGATAAGTTATGGTTTTTCAAAGATGAGGAAGATATCAATATTTGTTCAAAACGATGATTTTGACCATTTATCACTATTGTGGTCATATTTTCTAAAATATGGGTCAAAATCAAGTGTGGTAAAGTTTTTTATACTCATTTTAATACCAGAAATCGATTGGGCACAAAAAATTCCGATTTTAAAATTTTCACTTTTTTGACATTTTTGCTAGTAGTAAATTTGCAAAATTTGTCAAAAAATGGGTCAAAATTGAAACTGAAAGTATTTTAATTTTTTTGACGTAGATTCAAAATATAATAAATACTATTGACAGAAATGCAAAAATTTTGAAAATCGGTTGATTTTTAGCTAAGTTATGGCTTCTCAAAGTTGCAAATGTCTCAATTTTTTAAACCAAATTACACGTTTTTTCAATTTTTCACTTTTCCTTGCCATATTTTTTCAAAACATGTAATAAACCTTATATACCGATTTAAAATATAATAAAAGTCGTATCCAGAAATGCATGAATGAGGAAAATCGGCTAAGTTGTTGATAAGTTATGGTTTTTCAAAGATGAGGAAGATATCAATATTTGTTCAAAACGATGATTTTGACCATTTATCACTATTGTGGTCATATTTTCTAAAATATGGGTCAAAATCAAGTGTGGTAAAGTTTTTTTATACTCATTTTAATACCAGAAATCGATTGGGCACAAAAAAATTCCGATTTTAAAATTTTCACTTTTTTGACATTTTTGCTAGTAGTAAATTTGCAAAATTTGTCAAAAAATGGGTCAAAATTGAAACTGAAAGTATTTTAATTTTTTTGACGTAGATTCAAAATATAATAAATACTATTGACAGAAATGCAAAAATTTTGAAAATCGGTTGATTTTTAGCTAAGTTATGGCTTCTCAAAGTTGCAAATTTCTCAATTTTTAAACCAAATTACACGTTTTTTCAATTTTTCACTTTCCTTGCCATATTTTCCAAAACATTTAATAAACCTTATATAGCGATTTAGAGTATAATAAAAGCCGTATCCAGAAATGCATAAATGAGGAAAATCGGCTAAGTTGTTGATAAGTTATGGTTTCTCAAAGATGAGGAAGATATCAATATGTGTTCAAAACGATGATTTTGACCATTTATCACTATTGTGGTCATATTTTCTAAAATATGGGTCAAAATCAAGTGTGGTAAAGTTTTTTATACTCATTTTAATACCAGAAATCGATAAGGCACAAAAATTCCGATTTTAAAATTTTCACTTTTTTGACATTTTTGCTAGTAGTAAATTTGCAAAATTTGTCAAAAAATGAGTCAAATTTTAAAACTGACAATATGAACAATTTTATGATGTACAATAACAATATGATCAATACTATTTAAAGAAATGCAAAAATTTTGAAAATTTTGTTCAAAACGATGATTTTGACCATTTATCACTATTGTGGTCATATTTTCTAAAATATGGGTCAAAATCAAGTGTGGTAAAGTTTTTATACTCATTTTAATACCAGAAATCGATTGGGCACAAAAAATTCCGATTTTAAAATTTTCACTTTTTTGACATTTTTGCTAGTAGTAAATTTGCAAAATTTGTCAAAAAATGGGTCAAAAATTGAAACTGAAAGTATTTTAATTTTTTTGACGTAGATTCAAAATATAATAAATACTATTGACAGAAATGCAAAAATTTTGAAAATCGGTTGATTTTTAGCTAAGTTATGGCTTCTCAAAGTTGCAAATTTCTCAATTTTTAAACCAAATTACACGTTTTTTCAATTTTTCACTTTCCTTGCCATATTTTTCAAAACATTTAATAAACCTTATATAGCGATTTAGAGTATAATAAAAGCCGTATCCAGAAATGCATAAATGAGGAAAATCGGCTAAGTTGTTGATAAGTTATGGTTTCTCAAAGATGAGGGAAGATATCAATATGTGTTCAAAACGATGATTTTGACCATTTATCACTATTGTGGTCATATTTTCTAAAATATGGGTCAAAATCAAGTGTGGTAAAGTTTTTTTTATACTCATTTTAATACCAGAAATCGATAAGGCACAAAAAATTCCGATTTTAAAATTTTCACTTTTTTGACATTTTTGCTAGTAGTAAATTTGCAAAATTTGTCAAAAAAATGGGTCAAATTTTAAAACTGACAATATGAACAATTTTATGATGTACAATAACAATATGATCAATACTATTTAAAGAAATGCAAAAATTTTGAAAATCGGCTGATTTTTAGCTAAGTTATGGCTTCTCAAAGTTGCAAGAGTCTTAATTTTTTAAATCAAATAACACGTTTTTTCAATTTTTCACTTTCCTTGCCATATTTTTCAAAACATTTAATAAACCTTATATACCGATTTAAAGTATAATAAAAGCCGTATCCAGAAATGCATAAATGAGGAAAATCGGCTAAGTTGTGGAAAAGTTATGGTTGCTCGGAGATGAGGAAGATATCAATATTTGTTCAAAACGATGATTTTGTCCATTTATAACTATTGTGGCCATATTTTCTAAAATATGGGTCAAAATCAAGTGTGGTAAAGTTTTTTTATACTCATTTTAATACCAGAAATCGATAAGGCACAAAAAATTCCGATTTTAAAAATTTCACTTTTTTGGCATTTTTGGTAGGAGTTAATGTGCAAAAATTGTCAAAAACTGGGTCAAAAATTAAAACTGAAAGTATTTTAATTTTTTGACTTATATTCAAAATATGATAAATACCATTGACAGAAATGCAAAAATTTTGAAAATCGGTTGATTTTTAGCTAAGTTATGGCTTCTCAAAGTTGCAAAAGTCTCAATTTTTTAAACAAAATAATACGTTTTTTCAATTTTTCACTTTCTTTGCCATATTTTTCAAAACATTTAATAAACCTTATATACCGATTTAAAGTATAATAAAAGCCGTATCCAGAAATGCATAAATGAGGAAAATCGGCTAAGTTGTGGAAAAGTTATGGTTCCTCGGAGATGAGGAAGATATCAATATTTGTTCAAAACGATGATTTTGACCATTTATCACTATTGTGGTCATATTATCTAAAATATGGGTCAAAATCAAGTGTGGTAAAGTTTTTTTATACTCATTTTAATACCAGAAATCGATTGGGCACAAAAAATTCCGATTTTAAAATTTTCACTTTTTTGACATTTTTGGTAGGAGTTAATGTGCAAAAATTGTCAAAAACTGGGTCAAAAATTGAAACTGAAAGTATATTAATTTTTTGACTTATATTCAAAATATGATAAATACCATTGACAGAAATGCAAAAATTTTGAAAATCGGTTGATTTTTAGCTAAGTTATGGCTTCTCAAAGTTGCAAATGTCTCAATTTTTTAAACCAAAAACACGTTTTTTTCAATTTATCACTTTCCTGGCTATATTTTTCAAAACATTTAATAAACCTTATATACCGATTTAAAATATAATAAAAGCCGTATCCAGAAATGCATAAATGAGGAAAATCGGCTAAGTTGTCGATAAGTTATGGTTTCTCAAAGATGGGGAAGATATCAATATTTGTTCAAAACGATGATTTTGACCATTTATCACTATTGTGGTCATATTTTCTAAAATATGGGTCAAAATCAAGTGTGGTAAAGTTTTTTTATACTCATTTTAATACCAGAAATCGATAAGGCACAAAAAATTCCGATTTTAAAATTTTCACTTTTTTGACATTTTTGGTAGGAGTTAATGTGCAAAAATATTCAAAAACTGGGTCAAAAATTGAAACTGAAAGTATATTAATATTTTGACTTATATTCAAAATATGATAAATACCATTGACAGAAATGCAAAAAATTTGAAAATCGGTTGATTTTTAGCTAAGTTATGGCTTCTCAAAGTTGCAAATGTCTCAATTTTTAAACCAAAAACACGTTTTTTCAATTTATCACTTTCCTGGCTATATTTTTCAAAACATTTAATAAACCTTATTTACCGATTTAAAATATAACAAAAGTCGCATTCAGAAATGCATGAATGAGGAAAATCGGCTAAGTTGTTGATAAGTTATGGTTTCTCAAAGATGGGGAAGATATCAATTTTTGTTCAAAACGATGATTTTGTCCATTTATAACTATTGTGGCCATATTTTCTAAAATATGGGTCAAAATCAAGTGTGGTAAAGTTTTTTTAAACTCATTTTAATACCAGAAATCGATTGGGCACAAAAAATTCCGATTTTAAAATTTTCACTTTTTTGCATTTTTGGTAGGAGTTAATGTGCAAAAATTGTCAAAAAATGAGTCAAATTTTAAAACTGACAATATTAACAATTTTTTGATGTACAATAAAAATATGATCAATACTATTGACAGAAATGCATAAATTTTGAAAATCGGCTGATTTTTAGCTAAGTTATGGCTTCTCAAAGTTGCAAAAGTCTCAATTTTTTAAACAAAATAACACGTTTTTTCAATTTTTCACTTTCCTTGCCATATTTTTCAAAACATTTAATAAACCTTATATACCGATTTAAAGTATAATAAAAGCCGTATCCTGAAATGCATAAATGAGGAAAATCGGCTAAGTTGTGGAAAAGTTATGGTTCCTCGGAGATGAGGAAGATATCAATATTTGTTCAAAACGATGATTTTGACCATTTATCACTATTGTGGTCATATTTTCTAAAATATGGGTCAAAATCAAGTGTGGTAAAGTTTTTTTAAACTCATTTTAATACCAGAAATCGATTGGGCACAAAAATTCCGATTTTAAAATTTTCACTTTTTTTGCATTTTTGGTAGGAGTTAATGTGCAAAAATTGTCAAAAAATGAGTCAAATTTTAAAACTGACAATATTAACAATTTTTTGATGTACAATAAAAATATGATCAATACTATTGACAGAAATGCATAAATTTTGAAAATCGGCTGATTTTTAGCTAAGTTATGGCTTCTCAAAGTTGCAAAAGTCTCAATTTTTTAAACCAAAAACACGTTTTTTTCAATTTATCACTTTCCTGGCTATATTTTTCAAAACATTTAATAAACCTTATATACCGATTTAAAATATAATAAAAGTCGTATCCAGAAATGCATGAATGAGGAAAATCGGCTAAGTTGTTGATAAGTTATGGTTTCTCAAAGATGAGAAAGATATCAATATTTGTTCAAAACGATGATTTTGACCATTTATCACTATTGTGGTCATATTTTCTAAAATATGGGTCAAAATCAAGTGTGGTAAAGTTTTTTATACTCATTTTAATACCAGAAATCGATTGGGCACAAAAAATTACGATTTTAAAATTTTCACTTTTTTGACATTTTTGCTAGTAGTAAATTTGCAAAATTTGTCAAAAAATGGGTCAAAAATTGAAACTGAAAGTATTTTAATTTTTTTGACGTAGATTCAAAATATAATAAATACTATTGACAGAAATGCAAAAATTTTGAAAATCGGTTGATTTTTAGCTAAGTTATGGCTTCTCAAAGTTGCAAAAGTCTCAATTTTTTAAACCAAATTATACGTTTTTTCAATTTTTCACTTTCTTGCCATATTTTTCAAAACATTTAATAAACCTTATATACCGATTTAAAGTATAATAAAAGCCGTATCCAGAAATGCATGAATGAGGAAAATCGGCTAAGTTGTTGATAAGTTATGGTTTCTCAAAGATGAGGAAGATATCAATATTTGTTCAAAACGATGATTTTGACCATTTATCACTATTGTGGTCATATTTTCTAAAATATGGGTCAAAATCAAGTGTGGTAAAGTTTTTTATACTCATTTTAATACCAGAAATCGATTGGGCACAAAAAATCCGATTTTAAAATTTTCACTTTTTTGACATTTTTGCTATTAGTAAATTTGCAAAATTTGTCAAAAAATGGGTCAAAAATTGAAACTGAAAGTATTTTAATTTTTTTGACGTAGATTCAAAATATAATAAATACTATTGACAGAAATGCAAAAATTTTGAAAATCGGTTGATTTTTAGCTAAGTTATGGCTTCTCAAAGTTGCAAATGTCTCAATTTTTTAAACCAAATTACACGTTTTTTCAATTTTTCACTTTCCTTGCCATATTTTTCAAAACATTTAATAAACCTTATATAGCGATTTAGAGTATAATAAAAGCCGTATCCAGAAATGCATAAATGAGGAAAATCGGCTAAGTTGTTGATAAGTTATGGTTTCTCAAAGATGAGGAAGATATCAATATGTGTTCAAAACGATGATTTTGACCATTTATCACTATTGTGGTCATATTTTCTAAAATATGGGTCAAAATCAAGTGTGGTAAAGTTTTTTTTATACTCATTTTAATACCAGAAATCGATAAGGCACAAAAAATTCCGATTTTAAAATTTTCACTTTTTTGACATTTTTGCTAGTAGTAAATTTGCAAAATTTGTCAAAAAAATGGGTCAAATTTTAAAACTGACAATATGAACAATTTTATGATGTACAATACCAATATGATCAATACTATTTAAAGAAATGCAAAAATTTTTGAAAATCGGTTGATTTTTAGCTAAGTTATGGCTTCTCAAAGTTGCAAGAGTCTTAATTTTTTAAACCAAATAACACGTTTTTTTCAATTTTTCACTTTCCTGGCTATATTTTTCAAAACATTTAATAAACCTTATATACCGATTTAAAATATAATAAAAGCCGTATCCAGAAATGCATGAATGAGGAAAATCGGCTGAGTTGTTGATAAGTTATGGTTTCTGAAAGATGAGGAAGATATCAATATTTGTTCAAAACGATGATTTTGTCCATTTATAACTATTTTCCATATTTTCTAAAATATGGGTCAAAATCAAGTGTGGTAAAGTTTTTTTATACTCATTTTAATACCAGAAATCGATAAGGCACAAAAATTCCGATTTTAAAATTTTCACTTTTTTGACATTTTTGGTGGGAGTTAATGTGCAAAAATTGTCAAAAACTGGGTCAAAAAATGAAACTGAAAGTATATTAATTTTTTGACTTATATTCAAAATATGATAAATACCATTGACAGAAATGCAAAAATTTGAAAATCGGTTGATTTTTAGCTAAGTTATGGCTTCTCAAAATTGCAAACGTCTCAATTTTTTAAACCTAAAACACGTTTTTTTCAAATTTATCACTTTCCTGGCTATATTTTTCAAAACATTTAATAAACCTTATATACCGATTTAAAATATAATAAAAGTCGTATTCAGAAATGCATGAATGAGGAAAATCGGCTAAGTTGTTGATAAGTTATGGTTTCTCAAAGATGGGGCAGATATCAATTTTTGTTCAAAACGATGATTTTGTCCATTTATAACTATTGTGGCCATATTTTCTAAAATATGGGTCAAAATCAAGTGTGGTAAAGTTTTTTTAAAATCATTTTAATACCAGAAATCGATTGGGCACAAAAAATTCCGATCTTAAAATTTTCACTTTTTTGCATTTTTGGTAGAAGTTAATGTGCAAAAATTGTCAAAAAATGAGTCAAATTTTAAAACTGACAATATTAACAATTTTTTGATGTACAATAAAAATTTGATCAATACTATTGACAGAAATGCATAAATTTTGAAAATCGGCTGATTTTTAGCTAAGTTATGGCTTCTCAAAGTTGCAAGAGTCTTAATTTTTTAAACCAAATAACACGTTTTTTCAGTTTTTCACTTTCCTTGCCATATTTTTCAAAACATTTAATAAACCTTATATACCGATTTAAAGTATAATAAAAGCCGTATCCAGAAATGCATAAATGAGGAAAATCGGCTAAGTTGTGGAAAAGTTATGGTTCCTCGGAGATGAGGAAGATATCAATATTTGTTCAAAACGATGATTTTGACCATTTATCACTATTGTGGTCATATTTTATAAAATATGGGTCAAAATCAAGTGTGGTAAAGTTTTTTTAAACTCATTTTAATACCAGAAATCGATAATGCACAAAAAATTCCGATTTTAAAATTTTCATTTTTTTGGCATTTTTGGTAGGAGTTAATGTGCAAAAATGGTCAAAAAATGGGTCAAATTTTAGAACTGACAATTTGAACAATTTTTCGATGTACAATAAAAATATGATCAATACTATTGACAGAAATGCAAAAATTTTGAAAATCGGTTGATTTTTAGCTAAGTTATGGCATCTCAAAGTTGCAAATGTCTCAATTTTTTAAACCAAAAACACGTTTTTTTTCAATTTATCACTTTCCTGGCCATATTTTTCAAAACATGTAATAAACCTTATATACCGATTTAAAATATAATAAAAGCCGTATCCAGAAATGCATAAATGAGGAAAATCGGCTAAGTTGTGGAAAAGTTATTGTTGCTTGGAGATGAGGAAGATATCAATATTTGTTCAAAACGATGATTTTGACCATTTATCACTATTGTGGTCATATTTTATAAAATATGGGTCAAAATCAAGTGTGGTAAAGTTTTTTTATACTCATTTTAATACCAGAAATCGATAATGCACAAAAAATTCCGATTTTAAAATTTTCATTTTTTTTGGCATTTTTGGTAGGAGTTAATGTGCAAAAATGGTCAAAAAATGGGTCAAATTTTAGAACTGACAATTTGAACAATTTTTCGATGTACAATAAAAATATGATCAATACTATTGACAGAAATGCAAAAATTTTGAAAATCGGTTGATTTTTAGCTAAGTTATGGCTTCTCAAAGTTGCAAATGTCTCAATTTTTTAAACCAAAAACACGTTTTTTTTCAATTTATCACTTTCCTGGCCATATTTTTCAAAACATGTAATAAACCTTATATACCGATTTAAAATATAATAAAAGCCGTATCCAGAAATGCATAAATGAGGAAAATCGGCTAAGTTGTGGAAAAGTTATTGTTGCTTGGAGATGAGGAAGATATCAATATTTGTTCAAAACGATGATTTTGACCATTTATCACTATTGTTGTCATATTTTCTAAAATATGGGTCAAAATCAAGTGTGGTAAAGTTTTTTTATACTCATTTTAATACCAGAAATCGATAATGCACAAAAAATTCCGATTTTAAAATTTTCATTTTTTTGGCATTTTTGCTAGGAATTAATGTGCAAAAATGGTAAAAAAATGGGTCAAATTTTAAAACTGACAATATGAAAAATTTTTTGTTGTACAAAAAAAATATGATCAATACTATTGACAGAAATGCATAAATTTTGAAAATCGGCTGATTTTTAGCTAAGTTATGGCTTCTCAAAGTTGCAAATGTCTCAATTTTTTAAACCAAATAACACGTTTTTTCAGTTTTTCACTTTCCTTGCCATATTTTTCAAAACATGTAATAAACCTTATATACCGATTTAAAGTATAATAAAAGCCGTATCCAGAAATGCTTAAATGAGGAAAATCGGCTAAGTTGTGGAAAAGTTATGGTTCCTCGGAGATGAGGAAGATATCAATATTTGTTCAAAACGATGATTTTGTCCATTTATAACTATTGTGGCCATATTTTCTAAAATATGGGTCAAAATCAAGTGTGGTAAAGTTTTTTTATACTCATTTTAATACCAGAAATCGATAAGGCACAAAAAATTCCGATTTTAAAAATTTCACTTTTTTGGCATTTTTAATAGGAGTTAATGTGCAAAAATTGTCAAAAACTGGGTCAAAAATTGAAACTGAAAGTATTTTAATTTTTTGACTTATATTCAAAATATGATAAATACCATTGACAGAAATGCAAAAATTTTGAAAATCGGTTGATTTTTAGCTAAGTTATGGCTTCTCAAAGTTGCAAATGTCTCAATATTTTAAACCAAAAACACGTTTTTTTTCAATTTATCACTTTCCTGGCTATATTTTTCAAAACATTTAATAAACCTTATATACCGATTTAAAATATAATAAAAGCCGTATCCAGAAATGCATGAATGAGGAAACTCGGCTGAGTTGTTGATAAGTTATGGTTTCTCAAAGTTGAGGAAGATATCAATATTTGTTCAAAACGATGATTTTGTCCATTTATAACTATTTTCCATATTTTCTAAAATATGGGTCAAAATCAAGTGTGGTAAAGTTTTTTTATACTCATTTTAATACCAGAAATCGATAAGGCACAAAAATTCCGATTTTAAAATTTTCACTTTTTTGACATTTTTGGTGGGAGTTAATGTGCAAAAATTGTCAAAAACTGGGTCAAAAATTGAAACTGAAAGTATATTAATTTTTTGACTTATATTCAAAATATGATAAATACCATTGACAGAAATGCAAAAAATTTGAAAATCGGTTGATTTTTAGCTAAGTTATGGCATCTCAAAATTGCAAACGTCTCAATTTTTTAAACCAAAAACACGTTTTTTTCAATTTATCACTTTCCTGGCTATGTCCATTTATAACTATTGTGGCCATATTTTCTAAAATATGGGTCAAAATCAAATGTGGTAAAGTTTTTTTAAACTCATTTTAATACCAGAAATCGATTGGGCACAAAAAATTCCGATTTTAAATTTTCACTTTTTTGACATTTTTGCTTGCAGTAAATTTGCAAAATTTGTCAAAAAATGGGTCAAAAATTAAAACTGAAAGTATTTTAATTTTTTGACGTAGATTCAAAATATGATAAATACCATTGACAGAAATGCAAAAATTTTGAAAATCGGTTGATTTTTAGCTAAGTTATGGCTTCTCAAAGTTGCAAATGTCTCAATTTTTTAAACCAAAAACACGTTTTATTCAATTTATCACTTTCCTGGCTATATTTTTCAAAACATTTAATAAACCTTATATACCGATTTAAAATATAATAAAAGCCGTATCCAGAAATGCATGAATGAGGAAAATCGGCTAAGTTGTGGAAAAGTTATGGTTGCTCGGAGATGAGGAAGATATCAATATTTGTTCAAAACGATGATTTTGTCCATTTATAGCTATTGTGGCCATATTTTCTAAAATATGGGTCAAAATCAAGTGTGGTAAAGTTTTTTTAAACTCATTTTAATACCAGAAATCGATTGGGCACAAAAAATTCCGATTTTAAAATTTTCACTTTTTTTGCATTTTTGGTAGGAGTTAATGTGCAAAAATTGTCAAAAAATGAGTCAAATTTTAAAACTGACAATATTAACAATTTTTTGATGTACAATAAAAATATGATCAATACTATTGACAGAAATGCATAAATTTTGAAAATCGGCTGATTTTTAGCTAAGTTATGGCTTCTCAAAGTTGCAAAAGTCTCAATTTTTTAAACAAAATAACACGTTTTTTCAATTTATTACTTTCCTTGCCATATTTTTCAAAACATTTAATAAACCTTATATACCGATTTAAAGTATAATAAAAGCCGTATCCTGAAATGCATAAATGAGGAAAATCGGCTAAGTTGTGGAAAAGTTATGGTTCCTCGGAGATGAGGAAGATATCAATATTTGTTCAAAACGATGATTTTGACCATTTATAACTATTGTGGTCATATTGTCTAAAATATGGGTCAAAGTTTTTGTGGTAAAGTTTTTTTAAACTCATTTTAATACCAGAAATCGATTGGGCACAAAAAATTCCGATTTTAAAATTTTCACTTTTTTGACATTTTTGCTTGCAGTAAATTTGTAAAATTTGTCAAAAAATGGGTCAAAAATTGAAACTGAAAGTATTTTAATTTTTTGACGTAGATTCAAAATATGATAAATACCATTGACAGAAATGCAAAAATTTTGAAAATCGGTTGATTTTTAGCTAAGTTATGGCTTCTCAAAGTTGCAAAAGTCTCAATTTTTTAAACCAAAAACAGGTTTTTTTTCAATTTATCACTTTCCTTGCCATATTTTTCAAACATTTAATAAACCTTATATGCCGATTTAAAATATAATAAAAGTCGTATTCAGAAATGCATGAATGAGGAAAATCGGCTAAGTTGTTGATAAGTTATGGTTTCTCAAAGATGGGGAAGATATCAATTTTTGTTCAAAACGATGATTTTGCCCATTTATAACTATTGTGGCCATATTTTCTAAAATATGGGTCAAAATCAAGTGTGGTAAAGTTTTTTTAAACTCATTTTAATACCAGAAATCGATAAGGCACAAAAAATTCCGATTTTAGAATTTTCACTTTTTTGACATTTTGGCTTGCAGTAAATTTGCAAAATTTGTCAAAAAATGGGTCAAAAATTGAAACTGAAAGTATTTTAATTTTTTGACGTACATTCAAAATATGATAAATACCATTGACAGAAATGCAAAAATTTTGAAAATCGGTTGATTTTTAGCTAAGTTATGGCTTCTCAAAGTTGCAAATGTCTCAATTTTTTAAACCAAAAACAGGTTTTTTTCAATTTATCACTTTCCTGGCTATATTTTTCAAAACATTTAATAAACCTTATATACCGATTTAAAATATAATAAAAGTCGTATTCAGAAATGCATGAATGAGGAAAATCGGCTAAGTTGTTGATAAGTTATGGTTTCTCAAAGATGGGGAAGATATCAATTTTTGTTCAAAACGATGATTTTGCCCATTTATAACTATTGTGGCCATATTTTCTAAAATATGGGTCAAAATCAAGTGTGGTAAAGTTTTTTTAAACTCATTTTAATACCAGAAATCGATAAGGCACAAAAAATTCCGATTTTAGAATTTTCACTTTTTTGACATTTTTGCTTGCAGTAAATTTGCAAAATTTGTCAAAAAATGGGTCAAAAATTGAAACTGAAAGTATTTTAATTTTTTGACGTACATTCAAAATATGATAAATACCATTGACAGAAATGCAAAAATTTTGAAAATCGGTTGATTTTTAGCTAAGTTATGGCTTCTCAAAGTTGCAAATGTCTCAATTTTTTAAACCAAAAACACGTTTTTTTCAATTTATCACTTTCCTGGCTATATTTTTCAAAACATTTAATAAACCTTATATGCATGAATGAGGGAAATCGGCTAAGTTGTGGAAAAGTTATGGTTGCTCGGAGATGAGGAAGATATCAATATTTGTTCAAAACGATGATTTTTTCCATTTATAGCTATTGTGGCCATATTTTCTAAAATATGGGTCAAAATCAAGTGTGGTAAAGTTTTTTTAAACTCATTTTAATACCAGAAATCGATTGGGCACAAAAAATTCCGATTTTAAAATTTTCACTTTTTTTGCATTTTTGGTAGGAGTTAATGTGCAAAAATTGTCAAAAAATGAGTCAAATTTTAAAACTGACAATATTAACAATTTTTTGATGTACAATAAAAATATGATCAATACTATTGACAGAAATGCATAAATTTTGAAAATCGACTGATTTTTAGCTAAGTTATGGCTTCTCAAAGTTGCAAAAGTCTCAATTTTTTAAACAAAATAACACGTTTTTTCAATTTATTACTTTCCTTGCCATATTTTTCAAAACATTTAATAAACCTTATATACCGATTTAAAGTATAATAAAAGCCGTATCCTGAAATGCATAAATGAGGAAAATCGGCTAAGTTGTGGAAAAGTTATTGTTGCTTGGAGATGAGGAAGATATCAATATTTGTTCAAAACGATGATTTTGACCATTTATCACTATTGTGGTCATATTTTATAAAATATGGGTCAAAATCAAGTGTGGTAAAGTTTTTTTAAACTCATTTTAATACCAGAAATCGATAATGCACAAAAAATTCCGATTTTAAAATTTTCATTTTTTTGGCATTTTTGGTAGGAGTTAATGTGCAAAAATGGTCAAAAAATGGGTCAAATTTTAGAACTGACAATTTGAACAATTTTTCGATGTACAATAAAAATATGATCAATACTATTGACAGAAATGCAAAAATTTTGAAAATCGGTTGATTTTTAGCTAAGTTATGGCTTCTCAAAGTTGCAAATGTCTCAATTTTTTAAACCAAAAACACGTTTTTTTTCAATTTATCACTTTCCTGGCCATATTTTTCAAAACATGTAATAAACCTTATATACCGATTTAAAATATAATAAAAGCCGTATCCAGAAATGCATAAATGAGGAAAATCGGCTAAGTTGTGGAAAAGTTATTGTTGCTTGGAGATGAGGAAGATATCAATATTTGTTCAAAACGATGATTTTGACCATTTATCACTATTGTGGTCATATTTTATAAAATATGGGTCAAAATCAAGTGTGGTAAAGTTTTTTTATACTCATTTTAATACCAGAAATCGATAATGCACAAAAAATTCCGATTTTAAAATTTTCATTTTTTTTGGCATTTTTGGTAGGAGTTAATGTGCAAAAATGGTCAAAAAATGGGTCAAATTTTAGAACTGACAATTTGAACAATTTTTCGATGTACAATAAAAATATGATCAATACTATTGACAGAAATGCAAAAATTTTGAAAATCGGTTGATTTTTAGCTAAGTTATGGCTTCTCAAAGTTGCAAATGTCTCAATTTTTTAAACCAAAAACACGTTTTTTTTCAATTTATCACTTTCCTGGCCATATTTTTCAAAACATGTAATAAACCTTATATACCGATTTAAAATATAATAAAAGCCGTATCCAGAAATGCATAAATGAGGAAAATCGGCTAAGTTGTGGAAAAGTTATTGTTGCTTAGAGATGAGGAAGATATCAATATTTGTTCAAAACGATGATTTTGACCATTTATCACTATTGTTGTCATATTTTCTAAAATATGGGTCAAAATCAAGTGTGGTAAAGTTTTTTTATACTCATTTTAATACCAGAAATCGATAATGCACAAAAAATTCCGATTTTAAAATTTTCATTTTTTTGGCATTTTTGCTAGGAATTAATGTGCAAAAATGGTAAAAAAATGGGTCAAATTTTAAAACTGACAATATGAAAAATTTTTTGTTGTACAAAAAAAATATGATCAATACTATTGACAGAAATGCATAAATTTTGAAAATCGGCTGATTTTTAGCTAAGTTATGGCTTCTCAAAGTTGCAAATGTCTCAATTTTTTAAACAAAAAACACAATTTTTTTCAATTTATCACTTTCCTTGCCATATTTTTCAAAACATGTAATAAACCTTATATACCGATTTAATGTATAATAAAAGCCGTATCCAGAAATGCATGAATGAGGAAAATCGGCTAAGTTGTTGATAAGTTATGGTTTCTCAAAGATGGGGAAGATATCAATTTTTGTTCAAAACTATTGTATTGTATTATAACTATTGTGGCCATATTTTGTAAAATATGGGTCAAAATCAAGTGTGGTAAAGTTTTTTTAAACTCATTTTAATACCAGAAATCGATTATATGGTAAAGTTTTTTTGTACTCATTTTAAAAGCAGAAATCGATAAGGCACAAAAAATTCCGATTTTAAATTTTCACTTTTTTGACATTTTTGCTTGCAGTAAATTTGCAAAATTTGTGAAAAAATGGGTCAAAAATTTAAACTGAAAGTATTTTAATTTTTTGACGTAGATTCAAAATATGATAAATACCATTGACAGAAATGCAAATTTTTGAAAATCGGTTTATTTTTAGCTAAGTTATGGCTTCTCAAAGTTGCAAATGTCTCAATTTTTTAAACCAAAAACACGTTTTATTCAATTTATGACTTTCCTGGCTATATTTTTCAAAACATTTAATAAACCTTATATACTGATTTAAAATATAATAAAAGCCGTATCCAGAAAGGCATGAATGAGGAAAATCGGCTAAGTTGTTGATAAGTTATGGTTTCCCAAAGATGGGGAAGATATCAATTTTTGTTCAAAACTATTGTATTGTATTATAACTATTGTGGCCATATTTTCTAAAATATGGGTCAAAATCAAGTGTGGTAAAGTTTTTTTAAACTCATTTTAATACCAGAAATCGATTGTATGGTAAAGTTTTTTTGTACTCATTTTAATACCAGAAATCGATTGGGCACAAAAATTCCGATTTTAAAATTTTCACTTTTTTGACATTTTTGCTAGTAGTAAATTTGCAAATTTGTCAAAAAATGGGTCAAAAATTAAAACTGAAAGTATTTTAATTTTTTGACTTATATTCAAAATATGATAAATACCATTGACAGAAATGCAAAAATTTTGAAAATCGGTTGATTTTTAGCTAAGTTATGGCTTCTCAAAGTTGCAAATGTCTCAATTTTTTAAACCAAAAACACGTTTTTTTTCAATTTATCACTTTCCTGGCTATATTTTTCAAAACATGTAATAAACCTTATATACCGATTTAAAATATAATAAAAGTCGTATTCAGAAATGCATGAATGAGGAAAATCGGCTAATTTGTTGATAAGTTATGGTTTCTCAAAGATGGGGAAGATATCAATTTTTGTTCAAAACGATGATTTTGTCCATTTATAACTATTTTCTAAAATATGGGTCAAAATCAAGTGTGGTAAAGTTTTTTTAAACTCATTTTAATACCAGAAATCGATTGGGCACAAAAAATTCCGATTTTAAAATTTTCACTTTTTTTGCATTTTTGGTAGGAGTTAATGTGCAAATATTGTCAAAAAATGAGTCAAATTTTAAAACTGACAATATGAACAATTTTTTGATTTACAATAAAAATATGATCAATACTATTGACAGAAATGCATAAATTTTGAAAATCGGCTGATTTTTAGCTAAGTTATGGCTTCTCAAAGTTTCAAAAGTCTCAATTTTTTAAACAAAATAACACGTTTTTTCAATTTTTCACTTTCCTTGCCATATTTTTCAAAACATTTAATAAACCTTATATACCGATTTAAAGTATAATAAAAGCCGTATCCAGAAATGCATAAATGAGGAAAATCGGCTAAGTTGTGGAAAAGTTATGGTTCCTCGGAGATGAGGCAGATATCAATATTTGTTAAAAACGATGATTTTGTCCATTTATAACTATTGTGGACATATTTTCTAAAATATGGGTCAAAATCAAGTGTGGTAAAGTTTTTTTATACTCATTTTAATACCAGAAATCGATAAGGCACAAAAAAATTCCGATTTTAAAATTTTCACTTTTAAGACATTTTTGCTGGTAGTAAATTTGCAAAATTTGTCAAAAAATGGGTCAAAAATTGAAACTGAAAGTATTTTAATTTTTTTGACGTAGATTCAAAATATGATAAATACCATTGACAGAAATGCAAAAATTTTGGAAATCGGTTGATTTTTAGCTAAGTTATGGCTTCTCAAAGTTGCAAAAGTCTCAATTTTTTAAACAAAATAACACGTTTTTTCAATTTGTCACTTTCCTTGCCATATTTTTCAAAACATTTAATAAACCTTATATACCGATTTAAAGTATAATAAAAGCCGTATCCAGAAATGCATAAATGAGGAAAATCGGCTAAGTTGTGGAAAAGTTATGGTTCCTCGGAGATGAGGCAGATATCAATATTTGTTCAAAACGATGATTTTGACCATTTATCACTATTGTGGTCATATTGTCTAAAATATGGGTCAAAATCAAGTGTGGTAAAGTTTTTTATACTCATTTTAATACCAGAAATCGATTGGGCACAAAAATTCCGATTTTAAAATTTTCACTTTTTTGACATTTTTGCTAGTAGTAAATTTGCAAAATTTGTCAAAAAAATGGGTCAAATTTTAAAACTGACAATATGAACAATTTTATGATGTACAATAACAATATGATCAATACTATTTAAAGAAATGCATAAATTTTGAAAATCGACTGATTTTTAGCTAAGTTATGGCTTCTCAAAGTTGCAAATGTCTCAATTTTTTAAACCAAAAACACGTTGTTTTCAATTTATCACTTTCTTTGCCATTTTTTTCAAAACATGTAATTAACCTTATATACCGATTTAAAGTATAATAAAAGCCGTATCCAGAAATGCATTAATGAGGAAAATCGGCTAAGTTGTGGAAAAGTTATGGTTCCTCGGAGATGAGGAAGATATCAATATGTTTTCAAAACGATGATTTTGTCCATTTATAACTATTGTGCCCATATTTTCTAAAATATGGGTCAAAATCAAGTGTGGTAAAGTTTTTTTTATACTCATTTTAATACCAGAAATCGATTGGGCACAAAAAATTCCGATTTTAAAATTTTCACTTTTTTGACATTTTTGCTAGTAGTAATTTTGCAAAATTTGTCAAAAAAAATAGGTCAAATTTTAAAACTGACAATATGAACTATTTTATGATGTACAATTACAATTTGATCAATACTATTTAAGGAAATGCATAAATTTTGAAAATCGACTGATTTTTAGCTAAATTATGGCTTCTCAAAGTTGCAAGAGTCTTAATTTTTTAAACCAAATAACACGTTTTTTCAATTTTTCACTTTCCTTGCCATATTTTTCAAAACATTTAATAAACCTTATATACCAATTTAAAGTATAATAAAAGCCGTATCCAGAAATGCATAAATGAGGAAAATCGGCTAAGTTGTGGAAAAGTTATGGTTCCTCGGAGATGAGGAAGATATCAATATTTGTTCAAAACGATGATTTTGTCCATTTATAACTATTGTGGCCATATTTTCTAAAATATGGGTCAAAATCAAGTGTGGTAAAGTTTTTTTATACTCATTTTAATACCAGAAATCGATAAGGCACAAAAAATTCCGATTTTAAAATTTTCACTTTTTTGGCATTTTTGGTAGGAGTTAATGTGCAAAAATTGTCAAAAACTGGGTCAAAAATTGAAACTGAAAGTATTTTATTTTTTGACTTATATTCAAAATATGATAAATACCATTGACAGAAATGGAAAAATTTTGAAAATCGGTTGATTTTTAGCTAAGTTGTGGCTTCTCAAAGTTGCAAATGTCTCAATTTTTTAAACCAAAAACACGTTGTTTTCAATTTGTCACTTTCCTTGCCATATTTTTCAAAACATGTAATAAACCTTATATACCGATTTAGAGTATAATAAAAGCCGTATCCAGAAATGCATAAATGAGGAAAATCGGCTAAGTTGTTGATAAGTTATGGTTTATCAAAGATGGGGAAGATATCAATATTTGTTCAAAACGATGATTTTGACCATTTATTACTATTGTGGTATTTGTGTTTTCTAAAATATGGGTCAAAATCAAGTGTGGTAAAGTTTTTTTATACTCATTTTAATACCAGAAATCGATTGGGCACAAAAAATTCCGATTTTAAAATTTTCACTTTTTTGACATTTTCGCTAGTAGTAAATTTGCAAAATTTGTCAAAAAAATGGGTCAAATTTTAAAACTGACAATATGAACAATTTTATGATGTACAATAACAATATGATCAATACTACTATAAAATCGACTGATTTTTAGCTAAGTTATGGCTTCTCAAAGTTGCAAGAGTCTTAATTTTTTAAACCAAATAACACGTTTTTTCAAATTTTCACTTTCCCTGCCATATTTTTTAAAACATTTAATAAACCTTATATACCGATTTAAAGTATAATAAAAGCCGTATCCAGAAATGCATAAATGAGGAAAATCGGTTGATTTTTAGCTAAGTTAGGGCTTCTCAAAGTTGCAAATGTCTCAATTTTTTAAACCAAAAGCACGTTTTTTCAATTTATCACTTTCCTGGCTATATTTTTCAAAACATTTAATAAACCTTATATACCGATTTAAAATATAATAAAAGCCGTATCCAGAAATGCATGAATGAGGAAAATCGGCTAAGTTGTTGATAAGTTATGGTTTCTCAAAGATGGGGAAGATATCAATTTTTGTTCAAAACTATTGTATTGTATTATAACTATTGTGGCCATATTTTGTAAAATATGGGTCAAAATCAAGTGTGGTAAAGTTTTTTTAAACTCATTTTAATACCAGAAATCGATTGTATGGTAAAGTTTTTTTATACTCATTTTAATAGCAGAAAGCGATAAGGCACAAAAATTCCGATTTTAAATTTTCACTTTTTTGACATTTTTGCTTGCAGTAAATTTGCAAAATTTGTAGAAAAATGGGTCAAAAATTTAAACTGAAAGTATTTTAATTTTTTGACGTAGATTCAAAATATGATAAATACCATTGACAGAAATGCAAAAATTTTGAAAATCGGTTTATTTTTAGCTAAGTTATGGCTTCTCAAAGTTGCAAATGTCTCAATTTTTTAAACCAAAAACACGTTTTTTTTTAAATTTATCACTTTCCTGGCTATATTTTTCAAAACATGTAATAAACCTTATATATCGATTTAAAATATAATAAAAGCCGTATCCAGAAATGCATAAATGAGGAAAATCGGCTAAGTTGTTGATAAGTTATGGTTTCTCAAAGATGGGGAAGATATCAATTTTTGTTCAAAACTATTGTATTGTATTATAACTATTGTGGCCATATTTTCTAAAATATGGGTCAAAATCAAGTGTGGTAAAGTTTTTTTTATACTCATTTTAATACCAGAAATCGATTGGGCACAAAAAATTCCGATTTTAAAATTTTCACTTTTTTGACATTTTTGCTAGTAGTAAATTTGCAAAATTTGTCAAAAAATGGGTCAAAAATTAAAACTGAAAGTATTTTAATTTTTTTGACGTAGATTCAAAATATGATAAATACCATTGACAGAAATGCAAAAATTTTGAAAATCGGTTTATTTTTAGCTAAGTTATGGCTTCTCAAAGTTGCAAATGTCTCAATTTTTTAAACCAAAAACACGTTTTTTTTTAAATTTATCACTTTCCTGGCTATATTTTTCAAAACATGTAATAAACCTTATATATCGATTTAAAATATAATAAAAGCCGTATCCAGAAATGCATAAATGAGGAAAATCGGCTAAGTTGTTGATAAGTTATGGTTTCTCAAAGATGGGGAAAATATCAATTTTTGTTCAAAACGATGATTTTGTCCATTTATAGCTATTGTGGCCATATTTTCTAAAATATTTGGTCAAGAAAGAAGAAGATATCAATTTTTGTTCAAAACTATTGTATTGTATTATAACTATTGTGGCCATATTTTCTAAAATATGGGTCAAAATCAAGTGTGGTAAAGTTTTTTTAAACTCATTTTAATACCAGAAATCGATTGTATGGTAAAGTTTTTTTATAATCATTTTAATAGCAGAAATCGATTGGGCACAAAAATTCCGATTTTAAATTTTCATTTTTTTGACATTTTTGCTAGTAGTAAATTTGCAAAATTTGTCAAAAAATGGGTCAAAAATTAAAACTGAAAGTATTTTAATTTTTTTGACGTAGATTCAAAATATGATAAATACCATTGACAGAAATGCAAAAATTTTGAAAATCGGTTGATTTTTAGCTAAGTTATGGCTTCTCAAAGTTGCAAATGTCTCATTTTTTTAAACCAAAAACACGTTGTTTTCAATTTATCACTTTCTTTGCCATATTTTTCAAAACATGTAATTAACCTTATATACCGATTTAAAGTATAATAAAAGCCGTATCCAGAAATGCATTAATGAGGAAAATCGTCTAAGTTGTGGAAAAGTTATGGTTCCTCGGAGATGAGGCAGATATCAATATTTGTTCAAAACGATGATTTTGACCATTTATCACTATTGTGGTCATATTGTCTAAAATATGGGTCAAAATCAAGTGTGGTAAAGTTTTTTATACTCATTTTAATACCAGAAATCGATTGGGCACAAAAATTCCGATTTTAAAATTTTCACTTTTTTGACATTTTTGCTAGTAGTAAATTTGCAAAATTTGTCAAAAAAATGGGTCAAATTTTAAAACTGACAATATGAACAATTTTATGATGTACAATAACAATATGATCAATACTATTAAAAGAAATGCATAAATTTTGAAAATCGACTGATTTTTAGCTAAGTTATGGCTTCTCAAAGTTGCAAATGTCTCAATTTTTTAAACCAAAAACACGTTGTTTTCAATTTATCACTTTCTTTGCCATATTTTTCAAAACATGTAATTAACCTTATATACCGATTTAAAGTATAATAAAAGCCGTATCCAGAAATGCATTAATGAGGAAAATCGGCTAAGTTGTGGAAAAGTTATGGTTCCTCGGAGATGAGGCAGATATCAATATTTGTTCAAAACGATGATTTTGACCATTTATCACTATTGTGGTCATATTGTCTAAAATATGGGTCAAAATCAAGTGTGGTAAAGTTTTTTTTATACTCATTTTAATACCAGAAATCGATTGGGCACAAAAATTCCGATTTTAAAATTTTCACTTTTTTGACATTTTTGCTAGTAGTTAATTTGCAAAAATTGTCAAAAAATGAGTCAAATTTTAAAACTGACAATATGAACAATTTTATGATGTACAATAACAATATGATCAATACTATTTAAAGAAATGCATAAATTTTGAAAATCGACTGATTTTTAGCTAAGTTATGGCTTCTCAAAGTTGCAAGAGTCTTAATTTTTTAAACCAAATAACACGTTTTTTCAATTTTTCACTTTCCTTGCCATATTTTTCAAAACATTTAATAAACCTTATATACCGATTTAAAGTATAATAAAAGCCGTATCCAGAAATGCATAAATGAGGAAAATCGGCTAAGTTGTGGAAAAGTTATGGTTCCTCGGAGATGAGGAAGATATCAATATTTGTTCAAAACGATGATTTTGTCCATTTATAACTATTGTGGCCATATTTTCTAAAATATGGGTCAAAATCAAGTGTGGTAAAGTTTTTTTATACTCATTTTAATACCAGAAATCGATAAGGCACAAAAAATTCCGATTTTAAAATTTTCACTTTTTTGGCATTTTTGGTAGGAGTTAATGTGCAAAAATTGTCAAAAACTGGGTCAAAAATTGAAACTGAAAGTATTTTAATTTTTTTGACTTATATTCAAAATATGATCAATACTATTGACAGAAATGCATAAATTTTGAAAATCGGCTGATTTTTAGCTAAGTTATGGCTTCTCAAAGTTGCAAATGTCTCAATTTTTTAAACCAAAAACACGTTTTTTTCAATTTATCACTTTCCTGGCTATATTTTTCAAAACATTTAATAAACCTTATATACCGATTTAAAATATAATAAAAGCCGTATCCAGAAATGCATGAATGAGGAAAATCGGCTAAGTTGTTGATAAGTTATGGTTTCTCAAAGATGGGGAAGATATCAATTTTTGTTCAAAACTATTGTATTGTATTATAACTATTGTGGCCATATTTTCTAAAATATGGGTCAAAATCAAGTGTGGTAAAGTTTTTTTATACTCATTTTAATACCAGAAATCGATTGTATGGTAAAGTTTTTTTATAATCATTTTAATAGCAGAAATCGATTGGGCACAAAAATTCCGATTTTAAAATTTTCATTTTTTTGACATTTTTGCTAGTAGTAAATTTGCAAAATTTGTCAAAAATGGGTCAAAAATTAAAACTGAAAGTATTTTAATTTTTTTGACGTAGATTCAAAATATGATAAATACCATTGACAGAAATGCAAAAATTTTGAAAATCGGTTGATTTTTAGCTAAGTTATGGCTTCTCAAAGTTGCAAATGTCTCAATTTTTTAAACCAAATACACGTTGTTTTCAATTTATCAGTTTCTTTGCCATATTTTTCAAAACATGTAATTAACCTTATATACCGATTTAAAGTATAATAAAAGCCGTATCCAGAAATGCATTAATGAGGAAAATCGGATAAGTTGTGGAAAAGTTATGGTTCCTCGGAGATGAGGAAGATATTAATATGTTTTCAAAACGATGATTTTGTCCATTTATAACTATTGTGCTCATATTTTCTAAAATATGGGTCAAAATCAAGTGTGGTAAAGTTTTTTTTATACTCATTTTAATACCAGAAATCGATTGGGCACAAAAAATTCCGATTTTAAAATTTTCACTTTTTTGACATTTTTGCTAGTAGTAAATTTGCAAAATTTGTCAAAAATATAGGTCAAATTTTAAAACTGACAATATGAATAATTTTATGATGTACAATAACAATATGATCAATACTATTTAAAGAAATGCATAAATTTTGAAAATCGACTGATTTTTAGCTAAGTTATGGCTTCTCAAAGTTGCAAATGTCTCAATTTTTTAAACCAAAAACACGTTGTTTTCAATTTATCACTTTCTTTGCCATTTTTTTCAAAACATGTAATTAACCTTATATACCGATTTAAAGTATAATAAAAGCCGTATCCAGAAATGCATTAATGAGGAAAATCGGATAAGTTGTGGAAAAGTTATGGTTCCTCGGAGATGAGGAAGATATCAATATGTTTTCAAAACGATGATTTTGTCCATTTATAACTATTGTGCTCATATTTTCTAAAATATGGGTCAAAATCAAGTGTGGTAAAGTTTTTTTTATACTCATTTTAATACCAGAAATCGATTGGGCACAAAAATTCCGATTTTAAAATTTTCACTTTTTTGACATTTTTGCTAGTAGTTAATTTGCAAAAATTGTCAAAAAATGGGTCAAATTTTAAAACTGACAATATGAACAATTTTATGATGTACAATAACAATATGATCAATACTATTTAAAGAAATGCATAAATTTTGAAAATCGACTGATTTTTAGCTAAGTTATGGCTTCTCAAAGTTGCAAGAGTCTTAATTTTTTAAACCAAATAACACGTTTTTTCAATTTTTCACTTTCCTTGCCATATTTTTCAAAACATTTAATAAACCTTATATACCGATTTAAAGTATAATAAAAGCCGTATCCAGAAATGCATAAATGAGGAAAATCGGCTAAGTTGTGGAAAAGTTATGGTTCCTCGGAGATGAGGAAGATATCAATATGTTTTCAAAACGATGATTTTGTCCATTTATAACTATTGTGCTCATATTTTCTAAAATATGGGTCAAAATCAAGTGTGGTAAAGTTTTTTTATACTCATTTTAATACCAGAAATCGATTGTATGGTAAAGTTTTTTTATAATCATTTTAATAGCAGAAATCGATTGGGCACAAAAATTCCGATTTTAAAATTTTCATTTTTTTGACATTTTTGCTAGTAGTAAATTTGCAAAATTTGTCAAAAATTAAAACTGAAAGTATTTTAATTTTTTTGACGTAGATTCAAAATATGATAAATACCATTGACAGAAATGCAAAAATTTTGAAAATCGGTTGATTTTTAGCTAAGTTATGGCTTCTCAAAGTTGCAAATGTCTCAATTTTTTAAACCAAATACACGTTGTTTTCAATTTATCACTTTCTTTGCCATATTTTTCAAAACATGTAATTAACCTTATATACCGATTTAAAGTATAATAAAAGCCGTATCCAGAAATGCATTAATGAGGAAAATCGGATAAGTTGTGGAAAAGTTATGGTTCCTCGGAGATGAGGAAGATATTAATATGTTTTCAAAACGATGATTTTGTCCATTTATAACTATTGTGCTCATATTTTCTAAAATATGGGTCAAAATCAAGTGTGGTAAAGTTTTTTTTATACTCATTTTAATACCAGAAATCGATTGGGCACAAAAAATTCCGATTTTAAAATTTTCACTTTTTTGACATTTTTGCTAGTAGTAAATTTGCAAAATTTGTCAAAAATATAGGTCAAATTTTAAAACTGACAATATGAATAATTTTATGATGTACAATAACAATATGATCAATACTATTTAAAGAAATGCATAAATTTTGAAAATCGACTGATTTTTAGCTAAGTTATGGCTTCTCAAAGTTGCAAATGTCTCAATTTTTTAAACCAAAAACACGTTGTTTTCAATTTATCACTTTCTTTGCCATTTTTTTCAAAACATGTAATTAACCTTATATACCGATTTAAAGTATAATAAAAGCCGTATCCAGAAATGCATTAATGAGGAAAATCGGATAAGTTGTGGAAAAGTTATGGTTCCTCGGAGATGAGGAAGATATCAATATTTGTTCAAAACGATGATTTTGTCCATTTAAAACTATTGTGCTCATATTTTCTAAAATATGGGTCAAAATCAAGTGTGGTAAAGTTTTTTTTATACTCATTTTAATACCAGAAATCGATTGGGCACAAAAAATTCCGATTTTAAAATTTTCACTTTTTTGACATTTTTGCTAGTAGTAAATTTGCAAAATTTGTCAAAAATATAGGTCAAATTTTAAAACTGACAATATGAATAATTTTATGATGTACAATAACAATATGATCAATACTATTTAAAGAAATGCATAAATTTTGAAAATCGACTGATTTTTAGCTAAGTTATGGCTTCTCAAAGTTGCAAGAGTCTTAATTTTTTAAATCAAATAACACGTTTTTTCAATTTTTCACTTTCCTTGCCATATTTTTCAAAACATTTAATGAACCTTATATACCGATTTAAAGTATAATAAAAGCCGTATCCAGAAATGCATAAATGAGGAAAATCGGCTAAGTTGTTGATAAGTTATGGTTTCTCAAAGATGGGGAAAATATCAATTTTTGTTCAAAACGATGATTTTGTCCATTTATAGCTATTGTGGCCATATTTTCTAAAATATTTGGTCAAAATCAAGTGTGGTAAAGTTTTTTTAAACTCATTTTAATACCAGAAATCGATTATATGGTAAAGTTTTTTAATACTCATTTTAATAGCAGAAATCGATAAGGCACAAAAAATTCCGATTTTAAAATTTTCACTTTTTTGACATTTTTGCTAGTAGTAAATTTGCAAAATTTGTCAAAAAATGGGTCAAAAGTTAAAACTGAAAGTATTTTCATTTTTTTGACGTAAATTCAAAATATGATAAATACCATTGACAGAAATGCAAAAATTTTGAAAATCGGTTGATTTTTAGCTAAGTTATGGCTTCTCAAAGTTGCAAATGTCTCAATTTTTTAGACCAAAAACACGTTTTTTTCAATTTATCACTTTTTTTGCCATATTTTTCAAAACATGTAATTAACCTTATATACCGATTTAAAGTATAATAAAAGCCGTATCCAGAAATGCATTAATGAGGAAAATCGGCTAAGTTGTGGAAAAGTTATGGTTCCTCGGAGATGAGGAAGATATCAATATGTTTTCAAAACGATGATTTTGTCCATTTATAACTATTGTGCCCATATTTTCTAAAATATGGGTCAAAATCAAGTGTGGTAAAGTTTTTTTTATACTCATTTTAATACCAGAAATCGATTGGGCACAAAAAATTCCGATTTTAAAATTTTCACTTTTTTGACATTTTTGCTAGTAGTAAATTTGCAAAATTTGTCAAAAATATAGGTCAAATTTTAAAACTGACAATATGAACAATTTTATGATGTACAATAACAATATGATCAATACTATTTAAAGAAATGCATAAATTTTGAAAATCGACTGATTTTTAGCTAAGTTATGGCTTCTCAAAGTTGCAAGAGTCTTAATTTTTTAAACCAAATAACACGTTTTTTCAATTTTTCACTTTCCTTGCCATATTTTTCAAAACATTTAATAAACCTTATATACCGATTTAAAGCATAATAAAAGCCGTATCCAGAAATGCATAAATGAGGAAAATCGGCTAAGTTGTTGATAAGTTATGGTTTCTCAAAGATGGGGAAAATATCAATTTTTGTTCAAAACGATGATTTTGTCCATTTATAGCTATTGTGGCCATATTTTCTAAAATATTTGGTCAAAATCAAGTGTGGTAAAGTTTTTTTAAACTCATTTTAATACCAGAAATCGATTATATGGTAAAGTTTTTTAATACTCATTTTAATAGCAGAAATCGATAAGGCACAAAAAATTCCGATTTTAAATTTTCACTTTTTTGACATTTTTGCTTGCAGTAAATTTGCAAAATTTGAGAAAAATGGGTCAAAATTGAAACTGAAAGTATTTTAATTTTTTGACGTAGATTCAAAATATGATAAATACCATTGACAGAAATGCAAATTTTTGAAAATCGGTTTATTTTTAGCTAAGTTATGGCTTCTCAAAGTTGCAAATGTCTCAATTTTTTAAACAAAAAACACGTTGTTTTCAATTTATCACTTTCTTTGCCATATTTTTCAAAACATGTAATTAACCTTATATACCGATTTAAAGTATAATAAAAGCCGTATCCAGAAATGCATTAATGAGGAAAATCGGCTAAGTTGTGGAAAAGTTATGGTTCCTCGGAGATGAGGAAGATATCAATATGTTTTCAAAACGATGATTTTGTCCATTTATAACTATTGTGCCCATATTTTCTAAAATATGGGTCAAAATCAAGTGTGGTAAAGTTTTTTTTATACTCATTTTAATACCAGAAATCGATTGGGCACAAAAAATTCCGATTTTAAAATTTTCACTTTTTTGACATTTTTGCTAGTAGTAAATTTGCAAAATTTGTCAAAAATATAGGTCAAATTTTAAAACTGACAATATGAACAATTTTATGATGTACAATAACAATATGATCAATACTATTTAAAGAAATGCATAAATTTTGAAAATCGACTGATTTTTAGCTAAGTTATGGCTTCTCAAAGTTGCAAGAGTCTTAATTTTTTAAACCAAATAACACGTTTTTTCAATTTTTCACTTTCCTTGCCATATTTTTCAAAACATTTAATAAACCTTATATACCGATTTAAAGCATAATAAAAGCCGTATCCAGAAATGCATAAATGAGGAAAATCGGCTAAGTTGTTGATAAGTTATGGTTTCTCAAAGATGGGGAAAATATCAATTTTGTTCAAAACGATGATTTTGTCCATTTATAGCTATTGTGGCCATATTTTCTAAAATATTTGGTCAAAATCAAGTGTGGTAAAGTTTTTTTAAACTCATTTTAATACCAGAAATCGATTATATTGTAAAGTTTTTTTATACTCATTTTAATAGCAGAAATCGATAAGGCACAAAAAATTCCGATTTTAAATTTTCACTTTTTTGACATTTTTGCTTGCAGTAAATTTGCAAAATTTGTGAAAAAATGGGTCAAAAATTTAAACTGAAAGTATTTTAATTTTTTGACGTAGATTCAAAATATGATAAATACCATTGACAGAAATGCAAATTTTTGAAAATCGGTTTATTTTTAGCTAAGTTATGGCTTCTCAAATTTGCAAATGTCTCAATTTTTTAAACCAAAAACACGTTTTTTTCAATTTATCACTTTCCTGGCTATATTTTTCAAAACATTTAATAAACCTTATATACCGATTTAAAATATAATAAAAGCCGTATCCAGAAATGCATGAATGAGGAAAATCGGCTAAGTTGTTGATAAGTTATGGTTTCTCAAAGATGGGGAAGATATCAATTTTTGTTCAAAACTATTGTATTGTATTATAACTATTGTGGCCATATTTTCTAAAATATGGGTCAAAATCAAGTGTGGTAAAGTTTTTTTAAACTCATTTTAATACCAGAAATCGATTGTATGGTAAAGTTTTTTTATAATCATTTTAATAGCAGAAATCGATTGGGCACAAAAATTCCGATTTTAAAATTTTCATTTTTTTGACATTTTTGCTAGTAGTAAATTTGCAAAATTTGTCAAAAAATGGGTCAAAAATTAAAACTGAAAGTATTTTAATTTTTTGACGTAGATTCAAAATATGATAAATACCATTGACAGAAATGCAAAAATTTTGAAGATCGGTTGATTTTTGGCTAAGTTATGGCTTCTCAAAGTTGCAAATGTCTCAATTTTTTAAACCAAAAACTCGTTGTTTTCAATTTATCACTTTCTTTGCCATATTTTTCAAAACATGTAATTAACCTTATATACCGATTTAAAGTATAATAAAAGCCGTATCCAGAAATGCATTAATGAGGAAAATCGTCTAAGTTGTGGAAAAGTTATGGTTCCTCGGAGATGAGGAAGATATCAATATGTTTTCAAAACGATGATTTTGTCCATTTATAACTATTGTGCCCATATTTTCTAAAATATGGGTCAAAATCAAGTGTGGTAAAGTTTTTTTATACTCATTTTAATACCAGAAATCGATTGGGCACAAAAAATTCGATTTTAAAATTTTCACTTTTTTGACATTTTTGCTAGTAGTAAATTTGCAAAATTTGTCAAAAATATAGGTCAAATTTTAAAACTGACAATATGAGCAATTTTATGATGTACAATAACAATATGATCAATACTATTTAAAGAAATGCATAAATTTTGAAAATCGACTGATTTTTAGCTAAGTTATGGCTTCTCAAAGTTGCAAGAGTCCTAATTTTTTAAACCAAATAACACGTTTTTTCAATTTTTCACTTTCCTTGCCATATTTTTCAAAACATTTAATAAACCTTATATACCGATTTAAAGTATAATAAAAGCCGTATCCAGAAATGCATAAGTGAGGACAATCGGCTAAGTTGTTGATAAGTTATGGTTTCTCAAAGATGGGGAAAATATCAATTTTGTTCAAAACGATGATTTTGTCCATTTATAGCTATTGTGGCCATATTTTCTAAAATATTTGGTCAAAATCAAGTGTGGTAAAGTTTTTTAAACTCATTTTAATACCAGAAATCGATTATATGGTAAAGTTTTTTTATACTCATTTTAATAGCAGAAATCGATAAGGCACAAAAATTCCGATTTTAAATTTTCACTTTTTTGACATATTTGCTTGCAGTAAATTTGCAAAATTTGTGAAAAAATGGGTCAAAAATTTAAACTGAAAGTATTTTAATTTTTTGACGTAGATTCAAAATATGATAAATACCATTGACAGAAATGCAAATTTTTGAAAATCGGTTTATTTTTAGCTAAGTTATGGCTTCTCAAAGTTGCAAATGTCTCAATTTTTAAACCAAAAACACGTTTTTTTCAATTTATCACTTTCCTGGCTATATTTTTCAAAACATTTAATAAACCTTATATACCGATTTAAAATATAATAAAAAGCCGTATCCAGAAATGCATGAATGAGGAAAATCGGCTAAGTTGTTGATAAGTTATGGTTTCTCAAAGATGGGGAAGATATCAATTTTTGTTCAAAACTATTGTATTGTATTATAACTATTGTGGCCATATTTTCTAAAATATGGGTCAAAATCAAGTGTGGTAAAGTTTTTTTTAAACTCATTTTAATACCAGAAATCGATTGTATGGTAAAGTTTTTTATAATCATTTTAATAGCAGAAATCGATTGGGCACAAAAATTCCGATTTTAAAATTTTCATTTTTTTGACATTTTTGCTAGTAGTAAATTTGCAAAATTTGTCAAAAAATGGGTCAAAAATTAAAACTGAAAGTATTTTAATTTTTTTGACGTAGATTCAAAGTATGATAAATACCATTGACAGAAATGCAAATTTTTGAAAATCGGTTTATTTTTCGCTAAGTTATGGCTTCTCAAAGTTGCAAATGTCTCAATTTTTTAAACCAAAAACACGTTGTTTTCAATTTATCACTTTCTTTGCCATATTTTTCAAAACATTTAATAAACCTTAAATACCGATTTGAAGTATAATAAAGCCGTATCCAGAAATGCATAAATGAGGAAAATCGGCTAAGTTGTGGAAAAGTTATGGTTCCTCGGAGATGAGGAAGATATCTATATTTGTTCAAAACGATGATTTTGTCCATTTATAACTATTGTGGCCATATTTTCTAAAATATGGGTCAAAATCAAGTGTGGTAAAGTTTTTTTATACTCATTTTAATACCAGAAATCGATTGTATGGTAAAGTTTTTTTATAATCATTTTAATAGCAGAAATCGATTGGGCACAAAAATTCCGATTTTAAAATTTTCATTTTTTTGACATTTTTGCTAGTAGTAAATTTGCAAAATTTGTCAAAAAATGGGTCAAAAATTAAAACTGAAAGTATTTTAATTTTTTGACGTAGATTCAAAATATGATAAATACCATTGACAGAAATGCAAAAATTTTGAAGATCGGTTGATTTTTGGCTAAGTTATGGCTTCTCAAAGTTGCAAATGTCTCAATTTTTTAAACCAAAAACACGTTTTTTTCAATTTATCACTTTCCTTGCCATATTTTTCAAAACATTTAATAAACCTTATATACCGATTTAAAGTATAATAAAAGCCGTATCCAGAAATGCATAAATGAGGAAAATCGGCTAAGTTGTTGATAAGTTATGGTTTCTCAAAGATGGGGAAGATATCAATTTTTGTTCAAAACTATTGTATTGTATTATAACTATTGTGGCCATATTTTCTAAAATATGGGTCAAAATCAAGTGTGGTAAAGTTTTTTTATACTCATTTTAATACCAGAAATCGATTGTATGGTAAAGTTTTTTTATAATCATTTTAATAGCAGAAATCGATTGGGCACAAAAATTCCGATTTTAAAATTTTCATTTTTTGACATTTTTGCTAGTAGTAAATTTGCAAAATTTGTCAAAAAATGGGTCAAAAATTAAAACTGAAAGTATTTTAATTTTTTGACGTAGATTCAAAATATGATAAATACCATTGACAGAAATGCAAAAATTTTGAAGATCGGTTGATTTTTGGCTAAGTTATGGCTTCTCAAAGTTGCAAATGTCTCAATTTTTTAAACCAAAAACACGTTGTTTTCAATTTATCACTTTCTTTGCCATATTTTTCAAAACATGTAATTAACCTTATATACCGATTTAAAGTATAATAAAAGCCGTATCCAGAAATGCATTAATGAGGAAAATCGGCTAGGTTGTGGAAAAGTTATGGTTCCTCGGAGATGAGGAAGATATCAATATGTTTTCAAAACGATGATTTTGTCCATTTATAACTATTGTGCCCATATTTTCTAAAATATGGGTCAAAATCAAGTGTGGTAAAGTTTTTTTTATACTCATTTTAATACCAGAAATCGATTGGGCACAAAAAATTCCGATTTTAAAATTTTCACTTTTTTGACATTTTTGCTAGTAGTAAATTTGCAAAATTTGTCAAAAATATAGGTCAAATTTTAAAACTGACAATATGAACAATTTTATGATGTACAATAACAATATGATCAATACTATTTAAAGAAATGCATAAATTTTGAAAATCGACTGATTTTTAGCTAAGTTATGGCTTCTCAAAGTTGCAAGAGTCTTAATTTTTTAAACCAAATAACACGTTTTTTCAATTTTTCACTTTCCTTGCCATATTTTTCAAAACATTTAATAAACCTTACATACCGATTTAAAGTATAATAAAAGCCGTATCCAGAAATGCATAAATGAGGAAAATCGGCTAAGTTGTTGATAAGTTATGGTTTCTCAAAGATGGGGAGAATATCAATTTTTGTTCAAAACGATGATTTTGTCCATTTATAGCTATTGTGGCCATATTTTCTAAAATATTTGGTCAAAATCAAGTGTGGTAAAGTTTTTTAAACTCATTTTAATACCAGAAATCGATTATATGGTAAAGTTTTTTTATACTCATTTTAATAGCGGAAATCGATAAGGCACAAAAAATTCCGATTTTAAATTTTCACTTTTTTGACATTTTTGCTTGCAGTAAATTTGCAAAATTTGTGAAAAAATGGGTCAAAAATTTAAACTGAAAGTATTTTAATTTTTTGACGTAGATTCAAAATATGATAAATACCATTGACAGAAATGCAAATTTTTGAAAATCGGTTTATTTTTAGCTAAGTTATGGCTTCTCAAAGTTGCAAATGTCTCAATTTTTTAAACCAAAAACACGTTTTTTTCAATTTATCACTTTCCTGGCTATATTTTTCAAAACATTTAATAAACCTTATATACCGATTTAAAATATAATAAAAGCCGTATCCAGAAATGCATGAATGAGGAAAATCGGCTAAGTTGTTGATAAGTTATGGTTTCTCAAAGATGGGGAAGATATCAATTTTTGTTCAAAACTATTGTATTGTATTATAACTATTGTGGCCATATTTTCTAAAATATGGGTCAAAATCAAGTGTGGTAAAGTTTTTTTAAACTCATTTTAATACCAGAAATCGATTGTATGGTAAAGATTTTTTATAATCATTTTAATAGCAGAAATCGATTGGGCACAAAAATTCCGATTTTAAAATTTTCATTTTTTTGACATTTTTGCTAGTAGTAAATTTGCAAAATTTGTCAAAATATGGGTCAAATTTTAAACCTGACAATATTAACAATTTTATGATGTACAATAACAATATGATCAATACTATTTAAAGAAATGCATAAATTTTGAAAATCGACTGATTTTTAGCTAAGTTATGGCTTCTCAAAGTTGCAAGAGTCTTAATTTTTTAAACCAAATAACACGTTTTTTCAAATTTTCACTTTCCTTGCCATATTTTTCAAAACATTTAATAAACCTTATATACCGATTTAAAGTATAATAAATGCCGTATCCAGAAATGCATAAATGAGGAAAATCGGCTAAGTTGTGGAAAAGTTATGGTTCCTCGGAGATGAGGAAGATATCAATATTTGTTCAAAACGATGATTTTGTCCATTTATAACTATTGTGGCCATATTTTCTAAAATATGGGTCAAAATCAAGTGTGGTAAAGTTTTTTTATACTCATTTTAATACCAGAAATCGATAAGGCACAAAAATTCCGATTTTAAAATTTTCACTTTTTTGACATTTTTGGTAGGAGTTAATGTGCAAAAATTGTCAAAAACTGGGTCAAAAATTGAAACTGAAAGTATTTTATTTTTTGACTTATATTCAAAATATGATAAATACCATTGACAGAAATGCAAAAATTTTGAAAATCGGTTGATTTTTAGCTAAGTTATGGCTTCTCAAAGTTGCAAATGTCTCAATTTTTAAACCAAAAACACGTTTTTTCAATTTATCACTTTCCTTGCCATATTTTTCAAAACATGTAATAAACCTTATATACCGATTTAAAGTAATAAAAGTAATAAAAGCCGTATCCAGAAATGCATTAATGAGGAAAATCGGCTAAGTTGTGGAAAAGTTATGGTTCCTCGGAGATGAGGAAGATATCAATATGTTTTCAAAACGATGATTTTGTCCATTTATAACTATTATGGCCTTATTTTCTAAAATATGGGTCAAAATCAAGTGTGGTAAAGTTTTTTTTATACTCATTTTAATACCAGAAATTGATTGGGCACACAAAATTCCGATTTTAAAATTTTCACTTTTTTGACATTTTTGCTAGTAGTAAATTTGCAAAATTTGTCAAAAAAATGGGTCAAATTTTAAAACTGACAATATGAACAATTTTATGATGTACAATAACAATATGATCAATACTATTTAAAGAAATGCATAAATTTTGAAAATCGACTGATTTTTAGCTAAGTTATGGCTTCTCAAAGTTGCAAGAGTCTTAATTTTTTAAACCAAATAACACGTTTTTTCAAATTTTCACTTTCCTTGCCATATTTTTCAAAACATTTAATAAACCTTATATACCGATTTAAAGTATGATAAATGCCGTATCCAGAAATGCATAAATGAGGAAAATCGGCTAAGTTGTGGAAAAGTTATGGTTCCTCGGAGATGAGGAAGATATCAATATTTGTTCAAAACGATGATTTTGTCCATTTATAACTATTGTGGCCATATTTTCTAAAATATGGGTCAAAATCAAGTGTGGTAAAGTTTTTTTATACTCATTTTAATACCAGAAATCGATAAGGCACAAAAAATTCCGATTTTAAATTTTCACTTTTTTGGCATTTTTCGTAGAAGTGAATGTGCAAAAATTGTCAAAAAATGAGTCAAATTTTAAAACTGACAATATGAACAATTTTTTGATGTACAATAAAATATGATCAATACTATTGACAGAAATGCATAAATTTTGAAAATCGGCTGATTTTTAGCTTAGTTATGGCTTCTCAAATTTGCAAATGTCTCAATTTTTTAAACAAAATAAACACGTTTTTTCAATTTTTCACTTTCTTTGCCATATTTTTCAAAACATTTAATAAACCTTATATACCGATTTAGAGTATAATAAAAGCCGTATCCAGAAATGCATAAATGAGGAAAATCGGCTAAATTGTTGATAAGTTATGGTTTCTCAAAGATGGGGAAGATATCAATATTTGTTCAAAACCATGATTTAGACCATTTATGACCATTGTGGTCATATTTTCTAAAATATGGGTCAAAATCAAGTGTGGTAAAGTTTTTTTATACTCATTTAATACCAGAAATCGATTGGGCACAAAAAATTCCGATTTTAAAATTTTCACTTTTTTGACATTATTGCTAGTAGTAAATTTGCAAAATTTTGTCAAAAAAATGGGTCAAATTTTAAAACTGACAATATAAACAATTTTTTGATGTACAATAAAAATATGATCAATACTATTGAAAGAAATGCATAAATTTTGAAAATCGACTGATTTTTAGCTTAGTTATGGCTTCTCAAATTTGCAAATGTCTCAATTTTTTAAACAAAATAACACGTTTTTTCAATTTTTCACTTTCCTTGCCATATTTTTCAAAACCTTATATACCGATTTAAAGTATAATAAAAAGCCGTATCCAGAAATGCATAAATGAGGAAAATCGGCTAAGTTGTGGAAAATTATGGTTCCTCGGAGATAAGGAAGAAATCAATAATTGTTCAAAACGATGATTTTGTCCATTTATAACTATTGTGGCCATATTTTCTAAAATATGGGTCAAAATCAAGTGTGGTAAAGTTTTTTTATACTCATTTTAATACCAGAAATCGATATGGCACAAAAATTCAGTTTAAAATTTTTACTTTTTTGACATCTTTGGTCAAAACTGGGTCAAAAATTGAAACTGAAAGTATTTTAATTTTTACTTATTTTCAGAATATGATAAATACCATTGTCAGAAATGCAAAAATTTTGAAAATCGGTTGATTTTTAGCTAAGTTATGGCTTCCCGTCAAAAGTTGCAAATGTTTTCTTCTTTTAATTAAACACGTTTTTTCAAATTTATCACTTTCCTTGCCATATTTTTCAAATTATGTAATAATCCTTATATACCGATTTAAAGATTATCCAAATACATTAATGAGGAAAATCGGCTAAGTTGTGGAAAAGTTATGGTTCCTCGGAGATGAGGAAGATATCAATATGTTTTCAAAACGATGATTTTGTCCCTTTATAACTATTGTGGTCTTTTCAAAATATGGGTCAAATCAAGTGTGGTAAGTTTTTTATACTCATTTTAATACCAGAAATCGATAAGGCACAAAAAATCTGATTTTAAATTTTACTTTTGGCATTTTGGTAGGAGTTAATGTGCAAAATTGTCAAAAATGAGTCAAATTTTAAAACTGACAATATGAACAATTTTTTGATGTACAATAAAAATATGATCAATTTCCACTTTCCTTAAAGTATAATAAAAGCCGTATCCAGAAAGGCATTAATGAGGAAAATCGGCTAGTTGTGGAAAAGTTATGGTTCCTCGGAGATGAGGAAGATATCAATATGTTTTCAAAACGATGATATTGTTCATTTATAACATATTTTCTAAAATATGGGTCAAAATCATTTTTATACTCATTTTAATATTCTCCAGAAATCGATTGGGATTGCCTGATTTTAAAATTTTCACTTTTTTTGCAGTAGAAATTTGCAAAATTTGTCAAAAAAAATGGGTCAAATTTTAAAACTGACAAATATGAACAATTTTATGATGTACAATAACAATATGATCAATACTATTTAAAAGAAATGCATAAATTTTGAAAATCGACTGATTTTTAGCTAAGTTATGGCTTCTCAAAGTTGCAAGAGTCTCAATTTTAAACAAAATAACACGTTGTTTTCAATTTAT
>JAECWN010000096.1:0-165033 GCA_018150725.1 Drosophila quadrilineata
AGTTGGGATAATTTTCGAAGTTGGTCCAAAAATTATCCCAACTTCGAAACGCAATTGGAAATTGGGTCCCATTGCAGAATTGGGTCCAATTGGAAATTAAAAATCAATTGAATTTGGGTCCAATTGAAATTGGGTTAATTGAAACAGTTCCAATTGGAATTTGGGTCCATTTGCAATTTGGGTCCAAAATTGGGACCAATTGGAAATTGGGTCCAATTGACTTGGGGTCCAATTGGAATTTAAGTCCAATTGGAATTTAGAGTTGGGTCAATTTTCTAAATTGGTCCATTTGTAATTGAATTGGAAATTGGGTCCACTGGAAATTGGGTCCAATTGGAAATGGGTCCAATTGGAACAACTAATTGGGAAATTAATTCAATTGAAATTGCGTCCAATTAAAATTGGGTCCACTGGAAATTGGGTCCAATTGGAAATTGGGTCCAATTGGAAATTGGGTCCAATTAAATAAACTAATTGGAAATTGGGTCCAATTGGAAATTGGGTCCACTGGAAATTGGGTCCACTAAATTGGGTCCAATTGGAAATTGGGTCCAATTGGAAATTGGGGTCCAATTAAAATTGGTCCAATTTAATTCAATAATTGGAATTCTGGGTCCAATTGGAAATTGGTCCACTGGAAATTAATTCCAATTGGAATTTAGGTCCAAGTGGAAATTGGGTCCAATTGAATTTGGGTCCAATTGGAATTTAGAAATTTGGGACCAGTTTTCAAGTTGGTCCTAAATTGTCCCACCCACGAAGTTGGTCCAAAATTAACTCTACTTTGGGAAATTCAATACCAATTTTGGTAGTTAGAATTAATTTTTTCTAGAATTGGTCCAATTGGAATTTGGGTACCATTTAGAATTTGGGTCCAATTGGAAATTTTGCACAAATTGGTCCAACTTCAAATTGGTCCAACTTCGAAAATGGGACCAATTGAATTTGGGGTCCAAACCTGGATAAATTTGAAATTTGGTCCAATTGGAAATTGGGTCCAATTGGAATTTGGGGTCAACTCGGAAAGTGGTCCAATTGAATTTAGGTCCAATTGAATTTGAGTTCCAATTGGAAATTGTGTCCAATTGGAATTTGGATCCATTGGAAATTGGGTCCAATTAGAAATTGGGTCAATTGGAATTGGGTCCAATTGAATTGGGTCCCAATTGAATTGGGTCCCAGTGGAAATTTAGGTCCAATTGGAAATTGGGTCCAATTGGAATTGGGTCAGTGGAAATTGGGTCCAATTGGAAATTGGGTCCATTGGAAATTGGTTCCAATTGGGTCCAATTGGGAAGTGGGTCAGTGGGAATTGGGTAATTGAAAATTGGGTCCAATTGGAAATTGGGTTCAATTGGGTGGAATTTGGGTCAATTGGAAATTGGGTCCAATTGGAAATTGGGTCATTGGAAATTGGGTCCAATTGGAAACTTAGGCCAAGCTGAATATGGGTACAATTGGAATATGGAAATTGGGTCAATAGAAATGGGGTCTAAATTTATCCCATTGGGAAATGGTCCAATTGGAAATTGAGCCCAACTTTGGAAATTCGGTCCAATTTGGAAATTGGTCCAATTTTTTAAATTGGTCCATTGGAATTTGGGTCCAATTGGAAATTGGGTCCAATGGATATTTGGAAATTTTCGCAATTGGTCCAATTGAAGGTCCAATTTGAAATTGTGTCTAATTTTGGAAGTTGGGATAATTTTTGGTCCAAATTCTAAAACTCGAAAATCCAATTGGAAATTGGGTCCCATTGGAATTTGGGTCCAATTGGAATTTGGGTCCAATTGGAATTTGGGTCCATTTGGAATTTGGGTCCAATTGGAAATTGGGACCAATTGGAATTTGGGTCCATTTGCAAATTGGGTCCCAGTGAATTGGGTCAAATTGGAAATTGGGTCCAATGGAAATTGGTTCCAATGGAAATTGGGTCCAATTGGGAAATTGTCCAATTGGAATTTAGTCAACCGGACAATTGGTCCAACTTCGAAATGGTCAGTGGAGTTGGGTCCAATTGAAATTGGGTCCAATTGGAAATTGGGTCCAATTGGAATTTGGGTCCAATTGGAAATTGGGTCCAATTGGAAATTGTGTCCAATTGGAAATTGGGTCCATTTGTAATTTGGGTCCAATTGGGAATTTAGTGGATGGAATTGGGTCCATTAAAATTGGGTCCACTAAATTTGGCATTAACAATTGAATTAGAAGTTGGTCAATTTTTAAGTTGGTCCTAAATTATCCATTGAATTGGGTCCAAAAATAACCCAACTTGAAAATTCAATACCAATTTTTGGTGGTTGGGTCAATTTTCGAAATTGGTTCAGTGAATTTGGGTCCAATTAGAATTTGGGGTCCACTTGGTATTTGGAAGTTGGGATAATTTTTTGAAGTGGGTCCATTATTATCCCAACTTCTGGAAAATGCAATACCAATTTTGGAAGTTGGGATAATTTTCAGTTGGTCCAAAATTATCCCAACTTCGAAAATGGGTCAATACTAATTTTTTAGTAAGGATAATTTTCTAAGTGGGTCCAAAATTATCACAACTTTCAAAAAATGCAATTGGAAATTGGGTCCAATTGGAATTTGGGTCCATTGAAATTGGGTCCAATTGGAAATTGGGTCCAATTGGAATTTGGGTCCACTGAATTGGGTCCAATTGGAATTTGGGTCCAATTGGAAATTGGGTCCAATTTGTCGAATTGCAATTGTCCAATGGGAAATTGGTCCAATTAAATTGGGTCCAATTGGAAATTGGTCCAATTTGGAAATTGGGTCCAATTTGGAAATTAAGGTCCAATTGGAAATTGGGTCCAATTGAAATTGGGTCCATTTTAAATTGGGTCCCATGAAATTGGGTCCAATTCCGAAATGGGGTCCAATTGGAAATTGGGTCCAATGGAAATTGGGTCCAATTGGAAATTGGGTCCAATTGGAAATTGGGTCCACTGGAAATTGGGTCCACTGGAAATTGGGTCCATTAAAATTGGGTCCAATTGGAAATTTGGGTCCAATTGAAATTGGTCCAATTGAAAATGGGTCCCAGTGGAAATTGGGTCCAATTGAAATTGGGTCCAATTGGAAATTGGGTCCAATTGGAAATTGGGTCCAATTGGAAATTGGGTCCAATTGGAAATTGGGTCCAATTGGAAATTGGGTCCAATTGGAAATTGGGTTGAATTTGGTCAATTGGAAATTAGTTCAATTGGAAATTGGGTTCCAATTGGAAATTAGTTCAATTGAAATTGGGTTCAATTGGAAATTGAGGTAAATTGGGTTCAATTGGAAACTGGGTCCAATTGAAATTGGGTTCAATATGGAAATTGGGTTAATTTGGAAATTGGGTTCAATGGATGAGTCCAATTGGAAATTGGGTCACTGGAGTGGTTCAATTGGAAATTGGGTCCATTGGAAATTGGGGTCCAATTGGAAATTGGGTCAGTGGAAATTGGGTCCAATTGGAATTGGGTCCAATTAAATTGGTCCAATGGGGTAAAATTGGAAATTAGGTCCAATTGGAAATTGGGTTGGGTCCAATTGAAATTGGGTCCAATTGGAAATTGGGTCCACTTGAAATTGGTCAATTGGAAATTAGTCCAATTGAAATTGGGTTCAATTGGAAATTGGGTCCAATTGGAATTTGGGTCCAATTGGAATTCTGGGTCCAATTGGAAGTGGGTCAGTGAAATTGGGTCCAATTGGAAATTGGGTCCAATTGGAAATAAGGTCCAATTGAAATTGTGTCCAATTGGAATTTGGGTCCAATTGGAATTTGGGTCCATTGAAATTGGGTCCATTTGGAAATTGGGTCCAATTGGAAATTGGGCCAATTGGAAATTTGGTCCATTTGGAAATTGGGTCCAATCGAAATTGGGTCCAATTGGAAATTGGGTCAATTGAAATTGGGTCCAATTGGAAATTGGGTTCCAATTGGAATTTGGGTCCAGTGGAAATTGGGTCCAATTGGAAATTGGGTCCAATTGGAAATTGGGTCCAATTGGAATTGGGTCCAATTGGAATTTGGGTCCAATTGGAAATTGGGTCCAATTGGAATTTGGGTCCAATTGGAAATTGGGTCCAATTGGAAATTGGGTCCAATTGAATTGGGTCCAATTGAAATTGGGTTCAATTGGAATTTGGGTCCAATTGGAAATTGGTCCAATTGGAAATTGGGTCCAATTGGAATTTGGGTCCAATTGGAAATTGGGTCCAATTTGAAATTGGGTCCAATTGGAAATTGGGTCCAGAAATTGGGTCCAACTTGGAAATTGGGTCCAATTGGTAATTGGGTCCAATTGGAAATTGGGTCAATTGGAAATTGGGTCCAATTGGAAATTGGGTCCAATTGGAATTTGGCCAATTGGGAAATTGGTCCAATTCGAATTAGGTCCATGGAAATTGGGGTCCAACTTGAAATTGGGTCTAATTTTGGAAATTGGGTCCAATTCGAAATTGGGTCCAATTGAATTTGTACCCAATTCGAATTTGGGTCCAATTGGATAATTAGTTCTAATTTGGTCCAATATTATCCAACTTTGGAAATTGGGTCAATTGGAAATTGGGTCCAATTGGAAATTGGGTCCAATTGGAAATTGGGTCCAATTGGGAAATTGGGTCCCATTGGAAATTGGGTCCAATTGGAAATTGGGTCCAATTGGAAATTGGGTCCAATTGGAAATTGGGTCCAATTGAAAATTGGGTTCAGTGGAAATTGGTAAATTGGGGTCCAATTGGAAATTGGGTCCAATTGGAAATTGGTCCAATTGGAAATTGGGTCCAACTGGAAATTGGGTCCAATTGGAAATTGGGTCCAATTGGAAATTGGGTCCAATTGGAATATTGGGTCCAATTGGAATTGGGTCCAATTGGAAATTGGGTCCAATTGGGAAATTGGGTCCAATTGGAAATTGGGTCAATTGAAATGGGTCAATTGGAAATTGGGGAAATTGGGTCCACTGGGAAATTGGGTTCAATTGGAATATGGAAATTGGGTCCAATTGGAATATGGAAATGGGTCCAATTGGAATTGGGTTCAATTTGGAAATGATGGGTCCAATTGGAAATTGGGTTCAATTGGAAATTGAGTTCAATTGGAAATTGGGTCCAATTGGAAATTGGGTCCAATTGGGAAATTGGGTTCAATTGAAATGGGTCCAGTGGAAATTGGGTCCAATTGGAAATAGTCCAATTGGAAATTGGGTCCAATTGAAATTGGGTTCCAATTGAAATTGGGTCATTGTGAAATTGGGTTCAATTGGAAATTGGGTTCAATTGGAAATTGAGTTCAATTGAATTTAGTTCAATTGGAAATTAGGTCCAATTGGAAACTGGGTCCAATTGGGGATTTGGGTCCACTAGAATTTGGGTCCACTGATTTTGGGTCCAATTGGAAATTGGGTTCATTGGAAATTGGTCCAATTGGAAATTGGGTCCAATTGGAAATTAGGTCCAATTGAAATTGGGTCCAATGGAAATTGGGTCCAATTGGAAATTGGGTCCAATTGGAAATTGGGTTCAATTGGGAATTGGTCAGTGAAATGGTCCAATTGGAAATTGGGTCCAATTGGAAATTGGGTCCAATTGGAAATTGGGTCCAATTGGAAATTGGGTCCAATTGGAAATTGGGTCCACTGGGAAATTGGGTCCAACTGGAAATTGGGTCCAATTGGAATTGGGTCCAATTGGAAATTGGGTTCAATTGGAAATTGGGTCCAATTGGAAATTGGGTTCAATTGGAATTTGGACCCAATTTCGAATTGGTTCAATTGGAATATGGAAATTGGGTTCAATTGGAATATGGAATTGGGTCCAATTGGAAATTGGGTTCAATTGGAAATTGAGTCCAATTGGAAATTGGGACCATTTATTAATTGGGTGGAATTGGGTCCAATTGGAAATTGGGTCCCATTGGAATTTTGGTCCAATTGGAAATTGGGTCCAATTTGAAATTGGGTCGTAGAATTTGGGTCCAATTGGATATTGGGTCCAAATTGAATTTGGGTCCAATATTATCCCAATTTCGAAAATGCAATCCTAATTTTTTTAAGTTGGGATAATTTTCGGTTGGTCCAATTGGAAATTGGGTCCAATTGGAATTTGGGTCCAATTGGAATTTGGGTACAATTGGAAATTGGGTCCAATTGAAATTGGGTCCAATTGGAATTTATGTCCAATTGGAAATTGGGTCCAATTGGAAATTGAGTCCATTTGGAAATTGGGTCCAATTGGAAATTGGGTCCAATTGGAAATCGGATCCAATTGGAAATTGGGTCCAAGTGAAATTAGGTCCAATTGGAAATTGGGTCCAATTGGAAATTGGGTCCAATTGGGAATTGGGTCCAATTTGAAAATGGGTCCAATTGGAATATGGGTCCAGTGGAAATTGGGTCCAAATTCTTGGGCCCAATATTGATACCTACTGAATATGCAATTCTAATTTTTTTTAAATTGGGATCATTTTCGAAGTTAGTCCAATTGGAATTGGGTCCAATTGGAATTTGGGTCCACTTGGAAATTGGGTCCAGTGGAAATTGGTTCAATTGGAATTTGGGTCCAATTGGAATTTGGGTCCAAATGGAATTATTGAAGTTGGGTCAAATCCAACTTTGAAAATTCAATGACCAATTTTGGTAGTTGGGTCAATTTTCTAAACTGGGTCCAATTGGAATTTGGGTCCAATTGGAATTTGGAAATTGGGATATCTATTCGAAGTTGGTCCAATATTGTCCCAACTTCGAAAGTGCAATACTAATTTTCTTAAGTTGAGATATTTTTCGAAGTTGGTCCAATTGGAAATTGGGTCCAATTGGAATTGGATCCATTTGAAATTGGGTCCAATTGGAATTTGGGCCGAATTGGATTTTGGGTCCAATTGGAAATTGGGTCCAATTGGAATTTGGGTACAATTGGAAATGGGTCCAATTGGAAATTGGGTACAATTGGAAATTGGTCCAATTGGAAGTGGGTCAAATTGAAATTTGGGTCCAAGTGGAATTTGAGTCCAATTGGAAATTGCAAGTTGGGATAATTTTGAAGTTGGTCCTCAATTATCCCAAGAAGTGGATCCAAAATTAACCCAACTTTGAAAATTAAATTCCAATTTTGGTAGTTGGGTCAATTTTCTAAATTGTCCAATGGTAGGTCAATTGGAATTTGGGTCCAATTGGAATTTGGAAGTGTGGGTAAGTGTGGAAGTGGGTCCAATGGGAAGTTAGTCCCAGAGTGAAAGTGGGTCCAATTTTGGAAGTTGGGTTAATTTGAAATTGGGTCAATTGAAGTGGGTCCAAGTGTGGGTCCAAGTGGAAGTGGGTCAGTGGAATTTGGGTTATTGGAATTTGGGTTCAAGTGGAAGTGGTCCAATTGGAATTTAGGGTCCATGGAATTTGGTCAAGTGGGTGGGTCAATTGGAAATTGGGTCCAATTGGAATTTGGGTCCAATTGGTTTTGGGTTCAATTGGAATTTAGAAGTTGGGACAATTTTTGAAGTTGGTCCTAAATTATCCCAACGAAGTTGTTCCAAAATTAACTCAACTTTGAAAATTCAATACCAATTTTGGTAGTTGGGTCTAATTTTCTAAATTGGGTCCAATTGGAATTTGGTTCCAATTAGAATTTGGGTCCAATTGGAATTTGGAAGTTGGGATAATTTTCGAAGTTGGTCTAAATTATCCCAATTCCAAAATGCAAACCAATTTTGGAAGTTGGGACAATTTTCGAAGTTGGTCCAATATTATCCCAATTCGAAAATGCAATTCTAGTTTTCTGAAGTTGGGATAATTTTCGAAGTTGGTTCAATTGGAAATTGGGTCCAATTGGTATTCGGGTTCAGTGGAAATTGGGTCCAATTGGATTTTGGGCCAAATTGGACCTTTGGGTCCCATTGGAAATTGGGCCAAATTGGACTTTGGGTCCCATTGGAAAATGGTCCAATTGGAAGTGGGTCCAATTGGAAATTGGGTCCAATTGGAAATTGGGTCCAAATTTTTGGGCCCAATATTGTCCCAACTTCGAAAATTGCGGTCCTAATTTTTAAGTTGGGATTAATTTTCGGATCAGAAAGTGGGTCAGTGAATTTGGGTCCATGGGTGGAATTTGGGTCCAATTGAAATTGGGTCCAGTGGAAGTGGTAGTTTGGGTCCAATTGAAGTGGGTCCTAATTGGTCCATTTGGTGGGTCCATTGGAAATGGGTCCATTTGGAAATTGGTTCAATTGGAAATTGGGTCCAATTGGAAATTGGGGTCAATTTGGGTAATGAATTGGGTCCAATTTGAAAATGGGTCCAATTGGAATATGGGTCCAATTGAAAATTGGGTCCAAATTTAATTTGGGCCCAATATTATACCTACTTCGAATATGCAATTCTAATTTTTTTAAATTGGGATAATTTTTGGTTAGTGGTCAATAAAATTGGGTCCAATTGGAATTTGGGTCCACTTGGAAATTGGGTCCAATTGCAAATTGGTTTCAATTGGAATTGTGGGTCAATTGGAATTTGGGTCCAAATGGAATTTAGAAGTTGGGACAACTTTGAAAATTCAATACCAATTTTGGTAGTTGGGTCAATTTTCTAAATTGGTCCAATTGGAATTTGGGTCCAATTTGGAAATTGTGATAATTTTCAAGTTGGTCCAAATATTATCCCAACTTCGAAAATGCAATACTAATTTTCTTAAGTTGAGATAATTTTCAGTTGGTCCAATTGGAAATTGCCCAATTGGATTCGGATCCATTTGGAAATTTGGCAATTGGAATTTTTGGTTTTTGGAATGGTAATTGGAATTTCAATTGGAAATTGGTCCAATTGGAATTTGGGTACAATTGGAAATTGGTCCAATTGGAATTTGGTCAAGTTGAAATTTGGGTCCAAGTGGAATTTGAGTCAATTGGAAATTGCAAGTTGGGATAATTTTCGAAGTTGGTCCTAAATTATCCCACAGAGTTGATCCAAAATTAATTCAACTTTGAAAATTAAATACCAATTTTGGTAGTTGGGTCAATTTTTTTAAATTGTCCAATTGGAAATTGGGTCCAATTGGAATTTGGGTTCAATTGGAATTTGGAAGTTGGGACAATTTTGAAGTTGGGTCCTAAATTAAATTTCCAACGGAGTTGTTCCAAATTTAACTCAACTTTGAAAAATTCAATACCAATTTTGGTAGTTGGGTCAATTTTCTAAATTGTCCAATTGGAAATTGGGTCCAATTAGAATTTGGGTCCAATTGGAATTTGGAAGTTGGGATAATTTTGAAGTTGGTTCAATTATCCCAACTCCGAAAATGCAAAACTAATTTTGAAGTTGGGATAATTTTCGAAGTTGGTCCAATATTATCCCAACTTCGAAAATGCAATTCTAGTTTTCTTAAATTGGTCTAATTTTCGAAGTTGGTTCAATTGGAAATGGTCCCAATTGGAAATTGGCAATTGGAAATTGGTCCAAGTTGGGATAATTTTGGACTTTGGGTTCCATTGGAAATTGGGCCCAATTGACTTTGAGTTCATTGGAGAATTGGTCCAATTGGAATTTGGGTCAATTGAAAGTGGGTCAATTGGAAGTGGGTCAGTGGAAATTGGGTCCCATTGGAATTGGGTCCAAGTGGAAATTGGTCCAATTGGAAATTGGGTCCAATTGAAGTGGGTCCAATCAGTGGAAATTGGGTCCAATTGAAATTGGGTCCAATTGGAAATTGGGTCCTAATGGAAATTGGGTCCAATTGGAAATTGGGTCAATTGGAAATTAGGTCCAATTGGAAATGGGGTCCAATTGGAAATTAGTCAATTGGAAATTGGGTCCAGTTGGAAATAGGGTCCAATTTAAAATAGGGTTCAATTGGAAAATGGGTCCAATTGGAAAATGGGTCCAGTTGGAATTGGGGTCCAATTGGAATTTGGGTCCAAAATTATCCCAACTCGAAAATGAAATACTAATTTTTTAAGTTGGGATAATTTTCAAGTAAGTTCAATTGGAAATTGGGTCCAATTGGAATGTGGCTCCAATAGGAATTTGAGTCCCATTGGAAATTGTGTCCAATTGGAAATTGGGTCAAGTGAAATTGGGTCCAAATTGGAAATTGGGTCCATTTGAATTGGGTCCAATTGGAAATCGGAAGTTGGGATAATTTTCGAAGTTGGGATAATTTTGGACCAACTCGAAAATTATCCCAACTTCCATTTCACTGGACCCAATTTCAAATGGACCCAATTTTGACCCAATTTCCAATGCATACTAATTTTTTAAGTAAGGATAATTTTCGAAGTTGGTAAAAAATTATCCCAACATCGAAAAATGCAATACTTTTTTTCTAAGTTTGGGTAATTTTCGAAGTTGGTCCAAAATTATCCCAACTTCGAAAGTGCAATACTAATTTTTTTAAGTTGGGATAATTTTCGAAGTTGGTCCAATTGGACTTTGGGTCCAATTGGAATTTGGAAATTGGGATAATTTTCGAAGTTGCGACAAATTATCCCAACTTCGAAAATGCAATAGTAATTTTGGAAGTTGGGATAATTTTCGAAGTTGGTTCAATATTATCCCAACTTCGAAAATGCAATTCTAATTTTTTAAGTTGGGATAATTTTCGAAGTAAGTTCAATTGGAAATTGGGTCCAATTGGAATTTGGGTCCAATTGGAATTTGGGTCCAATTCAATTGGAAGTGGGTACAATTGGAATTTGGGTCCAATTGGAAAATGGGTCCAATTGGAATTTGGGTCCAATTGGAAAATGGGTCCAATTGGAATTGGGGTCCAGTTGGAATTTGGGTACAATTGGAATTTGGGTCCAATTGGAAAATGGGTCCAATTGGGAATTTGGGTCCAATTGGAAAATGGGTCCAATTGGAATTGGGGTCCAGTTGGAATTTGGGTCCAATTGGAATATATGGTGGTCCAATTGGAATTGGGTCCCAATTGGAAATTGGGTCCCAACTCCGAAAATGCAATACTAATTTTTAAGTTGGGATAATTTTCGAGAGTTGGCCAAAAATTATCCCAACATCGAAAATGCAATACAAATTTTCTAAATTGGTCTAATTTTCGAAGTTGGTCCAAAATTATCCCAACTTGGAAAATGCAATACTAATTTTCTAAGTTGAGATAATTTTCGAAGTTGGTCCAATTGGAAATTGGGTCCCATTGGAATTTGGCTCCAATTGGAAATTGGTCCAATTGGAATTTGGGTCCAATCGGAAATTGGGTACATTTGGAAATTGGGTCCAATTGGAAATTGGGTCCCATTGGAATTTGGGTCCAATTGGAAATTGTGTCCAATTGGAAATTGTGTCCAATTGGAAATTGGGTCCAATTGGAAATTGGGTCCAATTTTAATTTGGGCCCAATATTATCCCAACTTCGAAATTGCAATTCTAATTTTTTAAGTTGGAATAATTTTCGAAGTTAGTCCAATTGGAAATTGGGTCCAATTGGTATTCGGGTCCAATTGGAAATTGGGTCCAATTGGAATTTGGGTCCAATTGGAAATCGGGTCCAATTGGAATTTGGGTTCAATTGGAATTTGGGTCCAATTGGAATTTGGGACCAATTGGAAATTGGGTCCAATTGGAAATTGGGTCCAATTGGAAATTGGGTCCAATTGGAAATTGGGTCCAATTGGAAATTGGTTACAATTGGAAATTGAGTCCTTTTGTAATTTGGGTCCAATTGGAATTTGGGTCCAATTGGAATTTAGAAGTTGGGACAATAATCGAAGTTGGTCCTAAATTATCGCAACGAAGTTAGTCCAAAATTAACCCAACTTTGAAAATTCAATACCAATTTTGGTAGTTGGGTCAATTTTCTAAATTGGTCCAATTGGAGTTTGGGTCCAATTGGAAATTGGGTCCATTTGGAAATTGGGTATTGGAAATTGGGTCCAATTTGGGTCCATTTGGAAATTGGGTGGAATTTGGGTCCCATTGGAATTTGGGTCTAATTGGAATTTGGGTCCAATTGTAATTTGGGTCTAATTGGAATTTGGGTCCAATTGTAATTAAGAAGTTGGGACAATTTCGAAGTTGGTCCTAATTTATCCCAACGAAGTTGGTCCAAAATTAACCCAACTTTGAAAATTAAATACCTATTTTGGTAGTTGGGTCAATTTTCTAAATTGGTCCAATTGGAGTTTGGGTCCAATTGGAATTTGGGTCCAATTGAAATTTGGGTCCAATTGGAATTTGGGTCCAATTGGAAATTGGGTACAATTGGAATTTGGGTTCAATTGAAAATTGGATCCAATTGGAAATTGGGTCCAATTGGAAATTGGGTCCAATTGGAATTTTGGTCCAATTGGAATTTGGGTCCAATTGGAATTTAGAAGTTGGGAAATTTTTCGAAGTTGCTCCTTAAATATCCCAACGAAGTTGGTCCAAAGTTAGCCCAACTTTGAAAGTTCAATACCAATTTTAGTAGTTGGGTCAATTTTCTAAGTTGGTCCAATTGGAGTTTGGGTCCAATCGGAATTTGGGTCCAATTGAAATTTGGGTTCAATTGAAAATTGGGTCCAATCGGAAATTGGGTCCAATTGGAATTTTTGGTCCAATTGGAATTTGGGTCCAATTGGAATTTGGGTCCAATTGGAATTTGGGTTCAATTGGAATTTGGGTTCAATTGGAATTTAGAAGTTGGGACAATTTTCGAAGTTGGTCCTTAATTATCCCAACGAAGTTGGTCCAAAGTTGCCCAACTTTGAAAATTCAATACCACTTTTGGTAGTTGCGTCAATTTTCTAATTTTTTAAATTGGAATTTGGGTTCAATTGAATTTGGGACCCGTTGGAATTTGGGTCCAATTGGAATTTGGGTTCAATTGGAATTTGGGTCCAATTGGAATTTGGGATAATTTTCGAAGTTGGTCCAAAATTATCTCAACTTCGAAAATGCAACACTAATTTTTTAGTTGGGATAATTTTCGAAGTTGGTAAAAATTATCCCAACTTCGTAAATGCAATAATAATTTTTTTAAGTTGGGATAATTTTCGAAGTTGGGCCAATTGGAATTTGGCTCCAATTGGAATTTGGGTCCAGTTGGAATTTGGGTCCCATTGGAATTTGGGTCCAATTGGAATTTGGAAGTTAGGATAATTTTCGAACTGTGTCGAAAATTATCCCCGAAATTCGCAATTCCTAATTTTTTCAGTTGAGGTAATTTTCGTAGTTGGTTCAATTGGAAATTGGGTCCAATTGAAATTTGGTCCAATTGGAAATTTGGTCCAATTGGAAATTGGGTCCAATTGGAAATTTGGGTCCAATTGGAAATTGGGTCCAATTGGAAATTGGGTCCAATTGGAAATTGGGTCCAATTGGAAATTGGGTCCAATTGGAAATTGGGTCCAATTGGAATTGGGTCCATTGAAATTGGGTCCAATTGGAAATTGGGTCCAATTGGAAATTGGGTCCAATTGGAAATTGGGTCCAATTGGAAATTGGTAAAGTTGGGCCAATTGGGTCCAATTGGAAATTGGGTCCAATTGGAAAGTGGGTCCAATTGGAAATTGGGTCCAATTGAAATTGGGTCCATTGGAAATTGGGTCCAATTGTGGAATTTGGTCCAATTGGAAATTGGGTCCAATTGGAATTTGGTCCAATTGGAAATTGGATCCAATTGGAATTTAGAAGTTGGGACAATAATCGAAGTTGGTCTTAAATTATCGAAGTTGGTCCAAAATTAACCCAACTTTGAAAATTCAATACCAATTTTGGTAAGTTGGGTCAATTTTCTAAATTAATTTGGGCCTCAATATTATCCCAACTTCGAAAATGCAATTCTAATTTTTTAAGTTGGGATAATTTTCGATGTTAGTTCAATTGGAAATTGGGTCCAATTGGAATTTTGGTCCAATTGGAATTTGGGTCCAATTGGAATTTAGAAGTTTTAAGAAATTTTTTCGAAGTTGCCCCTAATTATCCCAACGAAGTTGGGTCAAATTTAGCCCAACTTTGAAAATTCAATACCAATTTTAGTAGTTGGGTCAATTTTCTAAATTGGTCCAATTGGAGTTTGGGTCCAATTGGAATTTGGGTCCAATTGAAATATGGGTTCAATTGGAATTTGAGTCCCATTGGAAATTGGGTACAATTGAAATTTGGGTTCAATTGAAAATTGGGTCCAATCGGAAATTGGGTCCAATTGGAATTTTGGTCCAATTGGAATTTGGGTCCAATTGGAATTTTGGTCCGATTGAATTTGGGTCCAATTGGAATTTGGGTCCAATTGGAATTTAGAAGTTGGGACAATTTTCGAAGTTGGTCCTTAATTATCCCAACGAAGTTGGTCCAAAGTTAGCCCAACTTTGAAAATTCAATACCACTTTTGGTAGTTGGGTCAAATTTCTTATTTTTTCAAATTGGAATTTGGGTCCAATTGGAATTTGGGTTCAATTGGAATTTGGGTCCAATTGGAATTTGGAAGTTGGGATAATTTTCGAAGTTGGTAAAAAATTATCCCAATTGGGTCCAATTGGAAATTGGGTCCAATTGGAAATTGGGTCCCAACTCCGAAAATGCAATACTAATTTTTTAAGTTGGGATAATTTTCGAAGTTGGCCAAAAATTATCCCAACATCGAAAATGCATAATTTTTTTTCTAAGTTGGTCTAATTTTCGAAGTTGGTCCAAAATTATCCCAACTTCGAAAATGCAATACTAATTTTTTTAGGTTGAGATAATTTTCGAAGTTGGTCCAATTGGAAATTGGGTCCAATTGGAATTTGGCTCCAATTGGAAATTGGTCCAATTGGAATTTGGGTCCAATTGGAAATTGGGTCCATTTGGAAATTGGGGCCAATTGGAAATTGGGTCCAATTGGAATTTGTTTTCAATTGGAAATTGTGTCCAATTGGATTTTGCGTCCAATTGGAATTTGGGTCCAATTGGAATTTGGGTCCATTGGAATTTGGGACAAATTGGAAATTTGGTCCAATTGGAAAATGGTTACAATTTGAAATTAAGTCCTTTTGGAATTTGGGTCCGATTGGAATTTGGGTCCGATTGGAATTTGGGTCCAATTGGAAATTGGGTCCAATTTTAATTTGGGCCCAATATTATCCCAACTTCGAAAATGCAATTCTAATTTTTGTAAGATGGGATAATTTTCGAAGTTCGTTCAATTGGAAATTGGGTCCAATTGGATTTTGTGTCCAATTGGAATTTGGGTCCAATTGGAATTTGGGACAAATTGGAAATTTGGTCCAATTGGAAAATGGTTACAATTTGAAATTAAGTCCTTTTGGAATTTGGGTCCGATTGGAATTTGGGTCCAATTGGAATTTGGGACCAATTGGAAATTGGGTCCAATTGGAAAATGGTTACAATTGGAAATTGAGTCCTTTTGGAATTTGGGTCCAATTGGAATTTGGGTACAATTGGAAATTGGGTCCAATTGGAAATTGGGTCCAATTGGAAATTGGGTCCATTGGAAATTGGATCCAATTGGAAATTGGGTCCAATTGGAAATTGGGTCCAATTGAAATTGGGTCCAATTGGAAATTGGGTCCAATTGGAAATTGGGTCCAATTGAAATTGGGTCCAATTGGAAATTGGGTCCAATTGGAATTTGGGTCCAATTGGAAATTGGGTCCAATTGGAATTTGGGTCCAATTGGAATTTGGGTCCAATTGGAATTTAGAAGTTGGGACAATAATCGAAGTTGGTCCTAAATTATCGCAACGAAGTTGGTTTAAAATTAACCCAACTTTGAAAATTCAATACCAATTTTGGTAGTTGGGTCAATTTTCTAAATTGGTCCAATTGGAGTTTGGGTCCAATTGGAATTTGGGTCCAATTGAAATTTGGGTCCAATTGGAATTCGGGTTCAATTGAAAATTGGGTACAATTGGAATTTGGGTTCAATTGAAAATTGGGTCCAATTGGAAATTGGGTCCAATTGGAATTTTGGTCCAATTGGAATTTGGGTCCAATTGGAATTTAGAAGTTGGGAAATTTTTCGAAGTTGCTCCTTAATTATCCCAACGAAGTTGTTCCAAAGTTAGCCCAACTTTGAAAATTCAATACCAATTTTAGTAGTTGGGTCAATTTTCTAAATTGGTCCAATTGGAGTTTGGGTCCAATTGGAATTTGGGTCCAATTGAAATTTGGGTTCAATTGGAATTTGAGTCCCATTGGAATTTGGGTTCAATTGAAAATTGGGTCCAATCGGAAATTGGGTCCAATTGGAATTTTGGTCCAATTGAATTTGGGTCCAATTGGAATTTGGGTCCAATTGGAATTTAGAAGTTGGGACAATTTTCGAAGTTGGTCCTTAATTATCCCAACGAAGTTGGTCCAAAGTTAGCCCAACTTTGAAAATTCAATACCACTTTTGGTAGTATTTGGTATTTTTCAAATTGGAATTTGGGTCCAATTGGAATTTGGGTTCAATTGGAATTTGGGTCCAATTGGAATTTGGAAGTTGGGATAATTTTCGAAGTTGGTCCAAAATTATCTCAACTTCGAAAATGCAACACTAATTTTTAAAGTTGGGATAATTTTCGAAGTTGGTAAAATATTATCCCAACTTCGTAAATGCAATAATAATTTTTTAAGTTGGGATAATTTTCGAAGTTGGTCCAATTGGGATTTGGGGTCCAGTTGGAATTTGGGTCCAATTGGAATATGGGTGCAATTGAAATTGGGTCCCAACTCCGAAAATGCAATGCTAATTTTTAAGTTGGGATAATTTTCGAAGTTGGCCAAAATTATCCCAACATCGAAAATGCAATACTTTTTTTCTAAGTTGTTTTAAGTTGGGATAATTTTCGAAGTTGGTCCAATTGGAATTTGGCTCCAATTGGAATTTGGGTCCAGTTGGAATTTGGGTCCAATTGGAATTTGGGTCCAATTGGAAATGGGTCCAATTGAAATTTGGGTCCAATTGGAAATTGGGTATAATTGGAATTTGGGTCCAATTGGAAATTGGGTCCAATTGGGAATTTGGGTCCAATTGGAGCTTGGGTCCAATTGGAAATTGGCTCCAATTGGAATTTGGGTCCAATTGGAATTTGGGGCCAATTGGAATTTTGAAGTTGGGATAATTTTCGAAGTTGGTCCAAAATAATCCCAACATCGAAAATGCAATACTTTTTTCTAAGTTGTTTTAAGTTGGGATAATTTTCGAAGTTGGTCCAATTGGAATTTGGCTCCAATTGGAATTTGGGTCCAGTTGGAATTTGGGTCCAATTGGAATTTGGGTCCAATAGGAAATGGGTCCAATTGAAATTTGGGTCCAATTGGAAATTGGGTATAATTGGAATTTGGGTCCAATTGGAAATTGGGTCCAATTGGTATTTGGGTCCAATTGGAATTTGGGTCCAATTGGAAATTGGGTACAATTGGATTTGGGTCCAATTGGAAAATGGGTCCAATTGGATTTGGGGTCCAGTTGGAATTTGGGTCCAATTGGAATATGGGCCCAATTGGAATTTGGGTATGGAATATGGGCCCAATTGGAAATTGGGTCCAATTGGAAATTGGGTCCAATTGGAAATTGGGTCCCAACTCCGAAAATGCAATACTAATTTTTAAGTTGGGATAATTTTCGAAGTTGGCCAAAAATTATCCCAACATCGAAAATGCAATACTTTTTTTATAAGTTGTTTTAAGTTGGGATAATTTTCGAAGTTGGTCCAATTGGAATTTGGCTCCAATTGGAATTTGGGTCCAGTTGGAATTTGGGTCCAATTGGAAGTTGGGTCCAATTGGAAATGGGTCCAATTGAAATTTGGGTTCAATTTTAAATTGGGTCCAATTGGAATTTGGGTCCAATTGGAATTTGGGTCCAATTGGAGTTTGGGTCCAATTGGAAATTGGGTCCAATTGGAGTTTGGGTCCAATTGAAAATTGGGTCCAATTGGAATTTGGGTCCAATTGGAATTTGGGTCCGATTCGAATTTGGGTCCAATTGGAACTTGGGTCCAATTGGAAATTGGCTCCAATTGGAATTTGGGTCCAATTGGAATTTGGGGCCAATTGGAATTTTGAAGTTGGGATAATTTTCGAAGTTGGTCCAAAATTATCCCAATTGGGTCCAATTGGTATTTGGGTCCAATTGGAATTTGGGTCCAATTGGAAATTGGGTACAATTGGAAATTGGGTCCAATTGGAAAATGGGTCCAATTGGAATTTGGGTCCAATTGGAAAATGGGTCCAATTGGATTTGGGGTCCAGTTGGAATTTGGGTCCAATTGGAATATGGGTCCAATTGGAAATTGGGTCCAATTGGAAATTGGGTCCCAACTCCGAAAATGCAATACTAATTTTTTAAGTTGGGATAATTTTCGAAGTTGGCCAAAAATTATCCCAACATCGAAAATGCAATACTTTTTTTCTAAGTTGGTCTAATTTTCGAAGTTGGTCCAAAATTATCCCAACTTCGAGAATGCAATACTAATTTTTTAAGTTAAGATAATTTTCGAAGTTGGTCCAATTGGAAATTGGGTCCAATTGGAATTTGGCTCCAATTGGAAATTGGTCCAATTGGAATTTTGGGTCCAATCGGAAATTGGTCCAATTGGAATTTTGGGTCCAATCGGAAATTGGGTCCATTTGGAAATTGGGGCCAATTGGAAGTTGGGATTGGGTCCAATTGGAATTTGAGTCCAATTGAAAATTGGGTCCAATTGGAAATTGGGTCCAATTGGAAATTGGGTCCAATTTTAATTTGGGCCCAATGTTATCCCAACTTCGAAAATGCAATCTAATTTTTGTAAGTTGGGATAATTTTCGAAGTTAGTTCAATTGGAAATTGGGTCCAATTGGATTTTGGGTCCAATTGGAATTTGGGTCCAATTGGAATTTGGGACCAATTGGAAATTGGGACCAATTGGAAAATGGTTACAATTGGAAATTAAGTCCTTTTGGAATTTGGGTCAAATTGGAATTTGGGTCCAATTGGAATTTAGGACCAATTGGAAATTGGGTCCAATTGGAAAATGGTTACAATTGGAAATTGAGTCCTTTTTGGAATTTGGGTCCAATTGGAATTTGGGTCCAATTGGAATTTAGAAGTTGAGACAATAATCGAAGTTGGTCCTAAATTATCCCAACGAAGTTGGTCCAAAATTAACCCAACTTTGAAAATTCAATACCAATTTTGGTAGTTGGGTCAATTTTCTAAATTGGTCCAATTGGAATTTGGGTCCAATTGGAATTTGGAAGTTAGAATAATTTTCGAAATTGGTCGAAAATTATCCCAACTTCGAAAATGCAATACTAATTTTTTCAGTTGAGATAATTTTCGAAGTTGTTCCAATTGGAAATTGGGTCCAATTGGAGTTTGGAGTTTGGAATTTGGGTCCAATTGTAATTTAGAAGTTGGGACAATTTCGAAAATTAAATACCAATTTTGGTAGTTGGGTCAATTTTCTAAATTGGTCCAATTGGAGTTTGGGTCCAATTGGAATTTGGGTCCAATTGAAATTTAGGTTCAATTGGAATTTGGGTCCAATTGGAAATTGGGTACAATTGGAATTTGGGTTCAATTGAAAATTGGGTCCAATTGGAAATTGGGTCCAATTGGAATTTTGGTCCAATTGGAATTTGGGTCCAATTGTAATTTAGAAGTTATGACATTTTTCGAAGATGCTCCTTAATTATCCCAACGAAGTTGGTCCAAAGTTAGCCCAACTTTGAAAATTCAATACCAATTTTAGTAGTTGGGTCAATTTTCTAAATTGGTCCAATTGGAGTTTGGGTCCAATTGGAATTTGGGTCCAATTGAAATTTGGGTTCAATTGGAATTTGGGTCCCATTGGAAATTGGAATTTGGGTTCAATTGAAAATTGGGTCCAATCGGAAATTGGGTCCAATTGGAATTTTGGTCCAATTGGAATTTAGGTCCAATTGGAATTTGGGTCCAATTGGAATTTAGAAGTTGGGACAATTTTCGAAGTTGGTCCTTAATTATCCCAACGAAGTTGGTCCAAAGCTAGCCCAACTTTGAAAATTCAATACCACTTTTGGTAGTTGGGTCAATTTTCTAATTTTTTTAAATTGGAATTTGGGTCCAATTGGAATTTGGGTTCAATTGGAATTTGGGTCCAGTTGGAATTTAGGTCCAATTGGAATTTGGGTTCAATTGGAATTTGGGTCCAATTGGAATTTGGAAGTTGGTATAATTTTCGAAGCTGGTCCAAAATTATCTCAACTTCGAAAATGCAACACTAATTTTTAAGTTGGGATAATTTTCGAAGTTTCTCCTTAATTATCCCAACGGAGGGTCCAATTGGTATTTGGGTCCAATTGGAATTTGGGTCCAATTGGAAATTGGGTACAATTGGAATTTGGGTCCAATTGGAAAATGGGTCAAATTGGAATTTGGGTCCAATTGGAAAATGGGTCCAATTGGATTTGGGGTCCAGTTGGAATTTGGGTCCAATTGGAATATGGGTCCAATTGGAAATTGGGACCAATTGGAAATTGGGTCCCAACTCCGAAAATGCAATACTAATTTTTTAAGTTGGGATAATTTTCGAAGTTGGCCAAAATTATCCCAACATCGAAAATGCAATACTTTTTTTCTAAGTTGTTTTAAGTTGGGATAATTTTCGAAGTTGGTCCAATTGGAATTGGGCTCCAATTGGAATTTGGCTCCAATTGGAATTTGGGCCCAGTTGGAATTTGGGTCCAATTGGAATTTGGGTCCAATTGGAAATGGGTCCAATTGAAATTTGGGTCCAATTGGAAATTGGGTCCAATTGGAATTTGGGTCCAATTGGAAATTGGGTCCAATTGGAATTTGGGTCCAATTCGAATTTGGGTCCAATTGGAACTTGGGTCCAATTGGAAATTGGCTCCAATTGGAATTTGGGTCCAATTGGAATTTGGGGCCAATTGGAATTTGGGGCCAATTGGAATTTTGAAGTTGGGATAATTTTCGAAGTTGGTCCAAAATTATCCCAATTGGGTCCAATTGGTATTTGGGTCCAATTGGAATTTGGGTCCAATTGGAAATTGGGTACAATTGGAATTTGGGTCCAATTGGAAAATGGGTCCAATTGGAATTTGGGTCCAATTGGAAAATGGGTCCAATTGGATTTGGGGTCCAGTTGGAATTTGGGTCCAATTGGAATATGGGTCCAATTGGAAATTGGGTCCAATTGAAATTAGGTCCCAACTCCGAAAATGCAATACTAATTTTTTAAGTTGGGATAATTTTCGAAGTTGGCCAAAAATTATCCCAACATCGAAAATGCAATACTTTTTTTCTAAGTTGTTTTAAGTTGGGATAATTTTCGAAGTTGGTCCAATTGGAATTTGGCTCCAATTGGAATTTGGGTCCAGTTGGAATTTGGGTCCAATTGGAATTTGGGTCCAATTGGAAATGGGTCCAATTGAAATTTGGGTCCAATTGGAAATTGGGTATAATTGGAATTTGGGTCCAATTGGAAATTGGATCCAATTCGAATTTGGGTCCAATTGGAGTTTGGGTCCAATTGGAATTTGGGGCCAATTGGAATTTTGAAGTTGGGATAATTTTCGAAGTTGGTCCAAAATTATCCCAATTGGGTCCAATTGGTATTTGGGTCCAATTGGAAATTGGGTCCAATTGGAAAATGGGTCCAATTGGAATTTGGGTCCAATTGGAAAATGGGTCACCAATTGGATTTAGGGTCCAGTTGGAATTTGGGTCCAATTGGAGTATGGGTCCAATTGGAAATTGGGTTCAATTGAAATTGGGTCCCAACTCCGAAAATGCAATACTAATTTTTAAGTTGGAATAATTTTCGAAGTTGGCCAAAAATTATCCCAACATCGAAACTGCAATACTTTTTTTCTAAGTTGGTCTAATTTTCGAAGTTGGTCCAAAATTATCCCAACTTCGAGAATGCAATACTAACTTTTTAAGTTAAGATAATTTTCGAAGTTGGTCCAATTGGAATTTGGCTCCAATTGGAAATTGGTCCAACTGGAATTTGGGTCCAATCGGAAATTGGGTCCATTTTGAAATTGGGGCCAATTGGAAATTGGGTTCAATTGGAATTTGAGTCCAATTGGAAATTGTGTCCAATTGGAAATAGGGTCCAATTGGAAATTGGGTCCAATTGGAAATTGGGTCCAATTTTAATTTGGGCCCAATATTATCCCAACTTCGAAAATGCATTTCTAATTTTTGTAAGTTGGGATAATTTTCGAAGTTAGTTCAATTGGAAATTGGGTCCAATTGGATTTTGGGTCCAATTGGAAATTGGGTCCAATTGGAATTTGGGACCAATTGGAAATTGGGTCCAATTGGAAAATGGTTACAATTGGAAATTGAGTCCTTTTGGAATTTGGGTCCAATTCGAATTTGGGTCCAATTGGAATTTAGAAGTTGAGACAATAATCGAAGTTGGTCCTAAATTATCCCAACGAAGTTGGTCCAAAATTAACCCAACTTTGAAAATTCAATACCAATTTTGGTAGTTGGGTCAATTTTCTAAATTGGTCCAATTGGAGATTGGGTCCAATTGGAATTTGGGTCCAATTGAAATTTGGGTTCAATTGGAATTTGGGTCCCATTGGAAATTGGAATTTGGGTTCAATTGGAAATTGGGTCCAATCGGAAATTGGGTCCAATTGGAAATTTGGTCCAATTGGAATTTGGGTCCAATTGGAGTTTGGGTCCAATTGGAATTTAGAAGTTGGGACAATTTTCGAAGTTGGTCCTTAATTATCCCAACGAAGTTGGTCCAAAGTTAGCCCAACTTTGAAAATTCAATACCACTTTTGGTAGTTGGGTCAATTTTCTAATTTTTTTAAATTGGAATTTGGGTCCAGTTGGAATTTGGGTCCAATTGGAATTTGGGTTTAATTGGAATTTGGGTCCAATTGGTATTTGGGTCCGATTGGAATTTGGGTCCAATTGGAATTTAGAAGTTGGGACAATTTTCGAAGTGGGTCCTTAATTATCCCAACGAAGTTGGTCCAAAATTAGCCCAACTTTGAAAATTCAATACCACTTTTGGTAGTTGGGTCAATTTTCTAATTTTTTTAAATTGGAATTTGGGTCCAATTGGAATTTGGGTTCAATTGGAATTTAGAAGTTGGGACAATTTTCGAAGTTGGTCCTTATTATCCCAACGAAGTTGGTCCTAAGTTAGCCCAACTTTGAAAATTCAATACCACTTTTGGTAGTTGGGTCAATTTTCTAATTTTTTTAAATTGGAATTTGGCTCCAATTGGAATTTGGGACCAATTGGAAATTGGGTCCAATTGGAAATTGGTTACAATTGGAAATTGAGTCCTTTTGTAATTTGGGTCCAATTTGAATTTGGGTCCAATTGGAATTTAGAAGTTGAGACAATAATCGAAGTTGGTCCTAAATTATCCTAACGAAGTTGGTCCAAAATTAACCCAACTTTGAAAATTCAATACCAACTTTGGTAGTTGGGTCAATTTTCTAAATTGGTCCAATTGGAATTTGGGTCCAATTGGAATTTGGAAGTTAGGATAATTTTCGAAATTGGTCTAAAATTATCCCAACTTCGAAAATGCAATACTAATTTTTTCAGTTGAGATAATTTTCGAAGTTGTTCCAATTGGAAATTGGGTCCAATTGGAGTTTGGAGTTTGGAATTTGGGTCCAATTGTAATTTAGAAGTTGGGACAATTTCGAAAATTAAATACCAATTTTGGTAGTTGGGTCAATTTTCTAAATTGGTCCAATTGGAGTTTGGGTCCAATTGGAATTTGGGTCCAATTGAAATTTAGGTTCAATTGGAATTTGGGTCCAATTGGAAATTGGGTACAGTTGGAATTTGGGTTCAATTGAAAATTGGGTCCAATTGGAAATTGGGTCCAATTGAAATTTTGGTCCAATTGGAATTTGGGTCCAATTGTAATTTAGAAGTTATGACATTTTTCGAAGATGCTCCTTAATTATCCCAACGAAGTTGGTCCAAAGTTAGCCCAACTTTGAAAATTCAATACCAATTTTAGTAGTTGGGTCAATTTTCTAAATTGGTCCAATTGGAGTTTGGGTCCAATTGGAATTTGGGTCCAATTGAAATTTGGGTTCAATTGGAATTTGGGTCCAATTGGAAATTGGAATTTGGGTTCAATTGAAAATTGGGTCCAATCGGAAATGGGGTCCAATTGGAATTTTGGTCCAATTGGAATTTGGGTCCAATTGGAATTTGGGTCCAATTGGAATTTAGAAGTTGGGACAATTTTCGAAGTTGGTCCTTAATTATCCCAACGAAGTTGGTCCAAAGTTAGCCCAACTTTGAAAATTCAATACCACTTTTGGTAGTTGGGTCAATTTTCTAATTTTTTTAAATTGGAATTTGGGTTCACTTGGAATTTGGGTCCAGTTGGAATTTGGGTCCAATTGGAATTTGGGTTCAATTGGAATTTGGGTCCAATTGGAATTTGGAAGTTGGTATAATTTTCGAAGTTTGTCCAAAATTATCTCAACTTCGAAAATGCAACACTAATTTTTTAAGTTGGGATAATTTTCGAAGTTGCTTCTTAATTATCCCAACGAAGTTGGTCCAAAGTTAACCCAACTTTGAAAATTCAATACCAATTTTAGTAGCTGGGTCAATTTTCTAAATTGGTCCAATTGGAGTTTGGGTCCAATTGGAATTTGGGTCCAATTGAAATTTGGGTCCAATTGGAATTTGGCTCCAATTGTAATTTGGGTCCAGTTGGAATTTGGGTCCAATTGGAATTTGGGTCCAATTGGAAATGGGTCCAATTGAAATTTGGGTCAAATTGAATATTGGGTCCAATTGGAATTTGGGTCCAATTGGAAATTGGGTCCAATTGGAATTTGGGTCCAATTGGATATTGAGTCGAATTGGAGTTTGGGTCCAATTGAAAATTGGGTCCAATTGGAATTTGGGTCCAATTGGAATTTGGGTCCGATTGGAATTTGGGTCCAATTGGAATTTAGAAGTTGGGACCATTTTCGAAGTTGGTCTTTAATTATCCCAACGAAGTTGGTCCAAAGTTAGCCCAACTTTGAAAATTCAATACCACTTTTGGTAGTTGGGTCAATTTTCTAATTTTTTTAAATTGGAATTTGGGTCCAATTGGAATTTGGGTTCAATTGGAATTAGGGTCCAGTTGGAATTTGGGTCCAATTGGAATTTGGGTTCAATTGGAATTTGGGTCCAATTGGTATTTTGGTCCGATTGGAATTTGGGTCCAATTGGAATTTAGAAGTTGGGACAATTTTCGAAGTGGGTCCTTAATTATCCCAACGAAGTTGGTCCGAAAGTTAGCCCAACTTTGAAAATTCAATACCAATTTTAGTAGTTGGGTCAATTTTCGAAGTTGGTCCAATTGGACTTTGGGTCCAATTGGAATTTGGGTCCAATCGGAAATTGGGTCCATTTGGAAATTGTGGCAAATTGGAAATTGGGTCCAATTGGAATTTGGGTCCAATTGGAAATTGTGTCCAATTGGAAATTGTGTCCAATTGGAAATTGTTTCCAATTGGAGTTTGGGTCCAATTGGAATTTGGGTCCAATTGGAATTTGGGATCAATTGGAAATTGGGTCCAATTGGAAATGGGTTACAATTGAAAATTGGGTCCAATTGGAATTTGGGTCCAATTGGAAATTGTTTCCAATTGGAGTTTGGGTCCCAATTGGAAATTTGGGTCCAATTGGAATTTGGGACCAATTGGAAATTGGTTACAATTGGAAATTGGGTCCTTTTGGAATTTGGATCCAATTGGAATTTGGGTCCAATTGGAATTTAGAAGTTGGAACAATAATCGAAGTTGGTCCTAAATTATCCCAACGAAGTTGGTCCAAAATTAACCCAACTTTGAAAATTCAATACCAATTTTGGTAGTTGGGTCAATTTTCTAAATTGGTCCAATTGGAGTTTGGGTCCAATTGGAATTTGGGTCCAATTGGAAATTCTGTACAATTGGAATTTGTGTTCAATTGAAAATTGGATCCAATTGGAAATTGGGTCCAATTGAAATTGGGTCCAATTGAATTGGGTCCAAGTGGAAATGGGTCCAATTGGAAATTGGGTCCAATTGAAATTGGGTCCATTGGAATTATTGGAACCAATTGGAAATTGGGTCCAATTGGAAATTGTGTCCAATTGGAAATTGGGTCCAATTTTAATTTGGATTAGAAATTTTTTTAATTTCTAAATTGGTCCAATTGGAGTTTGGGTCCAATTGGAATTTGGGTCCAATTGGAAATTCTGTACAATTGGAATTTGTGTTCAATTGAAAATTGGATCCAATTGGAAATTGGGTCCAATTGGAAATTGGGTCCAATTGGAAATTGGGTCCAATTGGAAATTGGGTCCAATTGGAAATTGGGTCCAATTGAATTGGGTCCAATTGGAATTTGGAACCAATTGGAAGTTGGGATTGGTGAAATTGTGTCAGTGGAATTGGGTCCAATTTAATTTGGGCTCAATATTATCCAAACTTCGAAAATGCAATTCTAATTTTTTTAAGTTGAGATAATTTTCGAAGTTGGTCCAATTGGAAATTGGGTCCAATTGGAAATTGGGTCCAATTGGAAATTGGGTCCAATTGGAAATTGGGTCCAATTGGAAATTGGGTCCAATTGAAATTGGGTCCAATTGGAAATTGGGTCCAATTGAATTTGGGTTCCAATTGGAATTTGGAACCATTTGGAATTTGGGTCCAATTGTATTTTAGAAGTTGGGACAATTTCGAAGTTGGTCCTAATTTATCCCAACGAAGTTGGTCCAAAATTAGCCCAACTTTGAAAATTAAATACCAATTTTGGTAGTTGGGTCAATTTTCTAAATTGGTCCAATTGGAGTTTGGGTCCAATTGGAATTTGGGTCCAATTGGAAATTCTGTATAATTGGAATTTGGGTTCAATTGAAAATTGGATCCAATTGGAAATTGGGTCCATTTGGAAATTGGGTCCAATTGGAAATTGGGTCCATTGAAATTGGGTCCAATTGGAAATTGTGTCCCATTGGAAATTGGGTCCAATTGGAAATTGTGTCCATTTGAAATTGGGTCCAATGGAAGTGGGTCCAATTGGAAATTGGGTCCAATTGATTGGGTCCAATGGAAATTGGGTCCAATTGGAAATTGGGTCCAAATTGAAATTGGGTCCAATTGGAAATTGGGTCCAATGGAAATTGGGTCCAATTGGAAATTGGGTCCAATTGGAAATTGGGTCCAATTGAAATTGGGTCCAGTTGGAAATTGGGTCCAATTGGAAATTGGGTCCAATTGTGAAATTGGGTCCAATTGGAAATTGGGTCCAATTGGAAATTGTGTCCAATTGGAAATTGGGTCCAATTGAAATTGGGTCCAATTGGAAATTGGGTCCAATTGGAAATTGGGTCCAATTGGAAATTGGGTCCAATTGGAAGATGGGTCCAATTGGAATTTGGGTCCAATTGAAATTTGGGTTCAATTGGAATTTGGGTCCAATTGGAAATTGGGTACAATTGGAATTAGGGTTCAATTGAAAATTGGGTCCAATTGGAAATTGGGTCCAATTGGAATTTTGGTCCAATTGGAATTTGGGTCCAATTGGAAATTGGGAAATTAGAAGTTGGGACATTTTTCGAAGTTGCTCCTTAATTATCCCAACGAAGTTGCTCCAAAGTTAGCCCAACTTTGAAAATTCAATACAAATTTTAGTAGTTGAGTCAATTTTCTAAATTAGTCCAATTGGAGTTTGGGTCCAATTGGAATTTGGGTCCAATTGAAATTTGGGTTCAATTGGAATTTGGGTCCAATTGGAAATTGTTTACAATTGGAATTTGGGTTCAATTGAAAATTGGGTCCAATTGGAAATTTGGTCCAATTGGAATTTGGGTCCAATTGGAATTTAGAAGTTGGGACATTTTTCGAAGTTGCTCCTTAATTATCCCAACTAAGTTGGTCCAAAGTTAGCACAACTTTGAAAATTCAATACCACTTTTGGCAGTTGGGTCCAATTGGAATTTGGGTTCAATTGGAATTTGGGTCCAGTTGGAATTTGGGTCCAATTGGAATTTGGGTTCAATTGGAATTTGGGTCCAATTGGAATTTGGAGGTTGGGATAATTTTCGAAGTTGGTCCAAAATTATCTCAACTTCGAAAATGCAACACTAACTTTTTAAGTTGGGATAATTTTCGAAGTTGGTAAAAAATTATCCCAAATTCGAAAATGCAATAACAATTTTTTTAAGTTGGGATAATTTTCGAGTTGGTCCAATTGGAATTTGGCTCCAATTGGAATTTGGGTCCAGTTGGAATTAGGGTCCAATTGGAATTTGGGTCCAATTGGAAATGGGTCCAATTGAATTTTGGGTCCAATTGGAATTTGGGTCCGATTGGAATTTGGGTCCAATTGGAACTTGGGTCCAATTGAAATTGGCTCCAATTGGAATTTGGGTCCAATTGGAATTTGGGGACAAATTGTATTTTGAAGTTGGGATAATTTTCGAAGTTGGTGCAAAATTATCCCAACTTCGAAAATGCAATACTAATTTTAAGTTGGGATAGTTTTCGAAGTTGGTCCAATTGGAAATTGGTCCAATTGGAATTTGGCTCCAATTGGAAATTGTTCCAATGGGTATTTGGGTTCAATTGGAAATTGGGTCCCAACTTCGAAAATGCAATACTAATTTTTTAAGTTGGGATAATTTTCGAAGTTGGTAAAAAATTATCCCAACTTCGAAAATGCAATAATAATTTTTTAAGTTGGGGTAATTTTCGAAGTTGGTCCAAAATTATCCCAACTTCGAAATGGAATTTGGGTCCAATTCCCAACGAAGTTGGTCCAAAATTAACCCAACTTTAAAAATTCAATACCAATTTTGGTAGTTGGGTCAATTTTCTAAATTGCTCCAATTGGAATTTGGGTCCAATTGGAATTTATAAGTTAGGACAATTTTCGTAATTGGAATTTGGGTCCAGTTGGAATTTGGGTCCAATTGGAATTTGGGTTCAATTGGAAATGGGTCCAATTGAAATTTGGGTCCAATTGAAGTGGGTCCAATTGGAAGTGGGTCTAATTGGAAATTGGGTCCAATTGGAAATTGGGTCCAATTGGAATTTGGGTCCCAATTGGAATTTGGGTCCAATTGGAACTTGGGTCCAATTAGGAAATTGGGTCCAAGTGGAATTTGGGTCCAATTGGAATTTGGGGCCAATTGGAATTTGGAAGTTGAAAAAATTTTCGAAGTTGGTCGAAAATTATCCCAAATTCGAAAATGCAATACTAATTTTTTTAAGTTGGGATAATTTTCGAAGTTGGTCCAATTGGAAATTGGGTCCAATTGGAATTTGGGTCCAATTGGAATTTGGGTCCAATTGGAAATTGGGTCCCAACTTCGAAAATGCAATACTAATATTTTAAGTTGGGATAATTTCCGAAGTTGGTCAAAAATTATCCCAACATCGAAAATGCAATACTAATTTTTTTAAGTTGGGATAATTTTCGAAGTTGGTCCAATTGGAAATTGGGTCCAATTGGAATTTGGGTCCAATTGGAATTTGGAGCCAATTGGAATTTGGAAGTTGGGAAAATTTTCGAAGTTGGTCGAAAATTATCCCAAATTCGAAAATGCAATACTAATTTTTTTAAGTTGGGATAATTTTCGAAGTTGGTCCAATTGGAAATTGGGTCCAATTGGAATTTGGGTCCAATTGGAATTTGGGGCCATTGGAATTTGGAAGTTGGGAAAATTTTCGAAGTTGGTCCAAAATTATCCCAACTTCGAAAATACAATACTAATTTTTATAAGTTGGGATAATTTTCGAAGTTGGTCAATTGGACTTTGGGTCCAAAGTCAAAAGCAAAAAATTACTATTAAATGTCACCACTGTGGCAAAGAGAGGGCATATTAAGAAATACCATTATAAAAGGATAATAAATAATCAAAATAAAGAATCACGGAGAAATAATAAACAAGCTCAAGTCGCAACCACACAACACGGGTTCGCTTTTTTATGTTCAATACGCAAAATAATCAAAGTAATAAAATATTGGATAAATACGACTTTATCCTCGATTCTGGAGCAAGCGATCATTTAATAAATGATGATACCCTATTTGCTGACAGTGTGGAATTGGAGTGTCCAATAAAAATTGCTGTAGCAAAACAGGGAGAATACATTTATGCTACAAAGGGTGGCATTGTCAGGCTGCAAAATAAATATAACATCACGCTGGAGGATGTACTATTTTGTAAAGAAGCAGCAGGTAACCTGGTGTCCATTAAACGACTGCAGGAGGCTGGATTGTCAATTGAATTTGACAAAAATGGTGTCACCATAAAGAAAAATGGCCAAACGTTGATACAAGGTGCAGGTATGTTAGATAACACTCCTATTATTAAACTCCACGCATATACAATTAATAATAAAAATAATAATATGTTTCGATTATGGCATGAGAGGTTAGGGCATATTAGTAATGGCAAATTGTTTGAAATTAAACGGAAAAAATCTATTCAATGATAATAGTCTTCTGAAAAATTTAGAATTTAGTAATGAGATATGTGAACCCTGTTTAAATGGAAAGCAAACGAGATTACCATTTAAACAAGCAAAGGATTAAAGTCATATTAAACGACCCCTATTCGTCATACATTCAGATGTATGTGGTCCAATTTCGCCTGTTACGTTTAACAATAAAAATAACTGTGTAATTTTTGTGGACCAATTTACACATTACTGTGTAACTTATTTAATGCAACACAAGTCAGATGTATTTAATATGTTTAAAGATGTTGCAAAGGCTGAAGCTCATTTTAATCTCAAAATAGTGAATCTATATATAGATAATGGTAGAGAGTATTTGTCCAATGAGATTAACATTGTACATCATTTGACAGTGCCACACACACCTCAATTAAATGGTGTATCTGAGCGAATGATAAGAACTCTTACTGAAAAGGCTCGTGCCATGGTGAGTGGTGCGAAACTAGATAAAAGCTTCTGGGGCGAAGCTGTGTTAACTGCAACTTATTTAGTTAATAGAATTTCAAGCAGAGCACTTTGTGATGATACAAAAACTCCATACGAAATGTGGCACAATAGAAAACAACAAAAACAAAAAGGGCAAATTTGATGATAAATCATATAAGAGTGTTCTTGTCGGCTATAAACCAAATGGTTTTAAATTATGGGATGCTATAAATGAAAAATTCATTGTTGCAAGAGATGTTGTTGTTGATGAAACCAATATGGTCAATTCAAGAGCTGATAATAAGAAAACAGAACCCTGAAAGAGAGTAAGGAATGTGATGAAATAGAATTTTTGAAAGACAGTAAAGATTCTGATAATGTATTTGCTCCGAATGAAAGTAGGAAAAGAAAGCAAATAGATATCCTGAATGAAAGTAGGGAAATAGATATCCTGAATGAAAGGTAGGAAATAGATATCCCGAATGAAAGTAGGGAAATAAATATCCTGAATGAAAGTAGGGAAATAAATATCCTGAATGAAAGTAAGGAAACAAATATCCTGAATGAAAGTAAGGAAACAAATATCCCGAATGAGAGTAAGGAAGCAAATATCTCGAATGAGAGTACGGAGTGTAAAATAGATAAACAGCTTAATGATTTCGAAATTGACAAGAACGAAATGATAAGAAATGATATCGACAACTACAACAAAAACAATGAAGTAATAAATAGAAGAAGTGAGAGGTTAAAAGCAAAACCTCAGGTATCGTATAATGAAGACGATAATAATTTAAATCATTTTATGCTAAACGCTCATACAGTTTTTAATGATGTGCCTAGTACATTTGAAGAAATTAAATATAGAAATGATAAATCATTCTGGGAAGAGGCCATTCAAGCAGAGTTGAGCGCTCATAAAATAAATGATACTTGGACAATTACGAAAAGGCCTGAGAATAAGAATATAGTTGATAGTAGATGGATTTTCTCTATAAAATATAATGAATTAGGAAATCCCATAAAATATAAGGCTAGATTAGTTGCCAGAGGGTTCACACAAAAGTATCAAGTAGACTATGATGAAACATTTGCCCCAGTTGCCAGAATTTCAAGTTTTCGGTTCGTATTATCATTAGCAGTTCAATATGACTTGAAAGTACATCAAATGGATGTAAAAACAGCTTTCCTAAATGGAAAGTTGAATGAGGAAATATATATGAAACTTCCTCAAGGCATATCAGGCAACAGCGAAAACGTATGTAAATTGAATAAAGCAATTTACGGGCTCAAACAAGCAGCTAGATGCTGGTTTGAAGTGTTTGAGCAAACACTAAAGGGGTGTGGTTTCGTAAACTCACCGGTTGATCGCTGTATATACTTTCTCGATAAAGGAGATATAAAAGAAAACATATATGTGTTGCTATATGTTGATGATGTCGTCATAGCCACTGCTAAGATGACAAGAATGAATAGTTTCAAGAACTATTTAATGGAAAAGTTTAGAATGACTGACATGAAGGAGATACATCGGTATAAGGATTGAAATGGATAAAGATAAAATATGCTTAAGTCAAACTGCTTACATAAATAGAGTTCTGAGTAAATTCAATATGAATGATTGCAATGCAGTCAGTACTCCTTTGCCACCAAAATTAAATTATGAAAATCTTAACTCAGATGAAGATTGCAATGCGCCATGTCGTAATCTGATTGGGTGTTTAATGTACATAATGCTTTGTACACGCCCAGATTTAACTACTGCGGTAAATATACTTAGCAAATATAGTAGCAAAAATAATTCTGAGTTATGGCAATATCTAAAAAGAATTCTGAGATATTTAAAAGGAAGCAGTGAAATTAAATTGATATTTAAGAAAACTGCATTATATAAAGACGCATTAGCTGGATATGTAGACTCAGATTGGGTGGGGAATGAAATAGATAGAAAAGTACGACTGGCTATGTATTTAAAATGTTTGATAATAATATAATTTGTTGGAATACAAAAGACAGAATTCAGTAGCAGCCTCATCTACTGAAGCCGAGTATATGGCATTATTTGAAGCAGTTAGACAAGCTCTTTGGCTAAGATCTTTATTCACAAGTGTGAATTTTAAGCTTGAGAAACAAATTAAAATATATGAAGACAATCAAGGGTGTATAGCCATAGCCAACAATCCCACTCATCATAAAAGATCGAAACATATTGATATAAAATATCATTTTGCTAGAGAGCAAGTGGAAAATAATGTAATTTGCATTGAGTATATCCCTACAGGTAATCAGCTCGCTGACATCTTTACGAAGCCATTGCCTGCTGCTCGATTTATGGAAATAAGAAACAAATTGGGTTTGCTGAACGACAACCATTAAACTCGTACATACTAAGGATAAATGGATTAATTTTGTTTATTTTACTTTATATTGTTAAAGAAGATATTGAATTTATAATTTTGTAATTGAACGTGTTCTGATCGGGTTTTATCTGGGTTTTCCCGATCCTCGCAGCGAATGCTGGATCACTAACACTTCCCAGTATGCACACCACCCACATTAGAATACTAATAAGTTAATGAACATGAATTATGTATTTTAAGTTGTTGATGTATATATGAATGTTTTTTTGAGGGGGCGTGTTGAAATCTATCGATTCCTCCAATCAAAATTAACATTGTACATCACTATCATGCATTATGTTAATTGGTCATACTCTGCATATCACTATAAAGGATTATATTATTATGTTAAACTGGCCACACTTAAAGTGTGTGCTCTCACTCTTTTCTGATTCTCTTTGCGACTGTACGTGGCGTGGTGTTGTGAGCTAAATTAATATATATAAAGTTACAATATAAAATACATCGTTGTTTTGATTTATAAAATAGAATAAATAATTAGTTAGTTCCAATAGGGAAATTGGTCCAATTGGAAATTCCATACCAATTTTGGTAGATGGGTCAATTTTCTAAATTGTTCAAATTGGAATTTGGGTCGAATTGGAATTTGGGTCCAATTGGAATTTGGAAGTTGGGATAATTTTCGAAGTTGATCCAAAATTATCTCAACTTCGAAAATGCAATACTAATTTTTTAAGTTGGGATAATTTTCGAAGTTGGTCCAAAATTATCCCAACTTCGAAAATGCAATAATAATTTTTTTAAGTTGGGATAATTTTCGAAGTTGGTCCAATTGGAATATGGGTCCAATTGGAATTGGGTCCAATTGGAAATTGGGTCCAATTGGAATTTGGGTCCAATTGGAAATTGTGTCCAATTGGAAATTGTGTCCAATTGGAACTTCTGTCCAATTGGAAATTGGCTCCACTTGGAAATTGGCTCCACTTGGAAATTGGCTCCAATTGAAAATTGAGTCCAATTGGAATTTGGGTCCAATTGGAATTTGGGTCCATTGGAATTTGGGTCCAATTGGAATTTGGGTCCAATTGGAATTTGGGTACAATTCCAATTTGGGTCCAATTGGAATTTGGGTCCACTTGAAAATTGGGTCCAACTTTAATTTGGGCCCAATTGGAATTTGGGTCCAATAGGAATTTAGAAGTTGGGACAATTTCGAAGTCGGTCCTATATTATCCCAACGAAGTTTGTGCAAAATAAACCTAACTTTGAAAATTCAATACCAATTTTGGTAGTTGGGTCAATTTTCTAAATTGTTCAAATTGGAATTTGGGTCAAATTGGAGTTTGGGTCCAATTGGAATTTGGAAGTTGGGATAATTTTCGAAGTTGGTCCAAAATTATCTCAACTTACAAAATGCAACACTAATTTTTAAGTTGGGATAGTTTTCGAAGTTGGTAAAAAATTATCCCAAATTCGAAAATGCAATAATAATTTTTTTAAGTTGGGATAATTTTCGAAGTTGGTCCAATTGGAATTTGGGTGCAATTGGAATTTAGGTCCAGTTGGAATTTGGGTCCAATTGGAGTTTGGGTCCAATTGGAATTTGGAAGTTGGGATAATTTTCGAAGTTGGTTCAAAATTATCTCAACTTCGGAAAATGCAACACTAATTTTTTAAGTTGGGATAATTTTCGAAGTTGGTCCAAAATTATCCCAACTTCGAAAATGCAATACTAATTTTTTTAAGTTGGGATAATTTTCGAAGTTGGTCCAATTTTAAATTGGGTCCAATTGGAATTTGGCTCCAATTGGAAATTGGTCCAATTGGAATTCGGGTCCAATTGGAAATTGGGTCCCAACTTCGAAGTTGCAATACTAATTTTTCAAGTTGGGATAATTTTCGAAGTTGGTCAAATATTATCCCAACATCGAAAATGCAATATTAATATTTTAAAGTTGAGATAATTTTCGAAGTTGGTCCAATTGGAAATTGGGTCCAATTGGAGTTTGGCTCCAATTGGAAATTGGTCCAATTGGAATTTGGGTCCAATTGGAAATTGGGTCTAATTGGAAATTGGGTCCAATTGGAAATTGGGTCCAATTGAAAATTGGGTCCAATTGGAAATTGGGTCCAATTGGAAATTGGGTGCAATAGGAAATTGGGTCCAATTGGAAATTGGGACCAATTGGAAATTGGGTCCAATTGGAGTTTGGCTCCAATTGGAAATTGGTCCAATTGGAATTTGGGTCCAATTGGAAATTGGGTCCAATTGGAAATTGGGTCCAATTGGAAATTGGGTCCAATTGAAATTGGGTCCAATTGGAAATTGGGTCCAATTGGAATTTGGGTCCAATTGGAAATTGGATACATTTGGAAATTGGATACATTTGGAATTTGGGTTCAATTGAAAATTGGGTCCAATTGGAAATTGGGTCCAATTGGAATTTTGGTGCAATTGGAATTTTGGTGCAATTGGAATTTTGGACCAATTGGAATTTAGAAGTTGGGACAATTTTCGAAGTTGGCCCAATTGGAGTTTGAGTCCAATTGGAATTTGGGTCCAATTGAAATTTGGGTTCAATTGGAATTTGGGTTCAATTGGAATTTGGGTCCAATTGGAAATTGGATACATTTGGAATTTGGGTCCAATTGGAAATTGGGTCCAATTGGAAATTGGGTCCAATTGGAAATTGGGTCCAATTGGAAATTGGGTCCAATTGGAAATTGGGTCCAATTGGAAATTGGGTCCAATTGGAAATTGGGTCCAATTGAAAATTGGGTCCAATTGGAAATTGGGTCCAATTGGAAATTGGGTCCAATTGGAAATTGGGTCCAATTGGAATTTGGGTCCAATTGGAAATTGGGTCCAATTGGAATTTGGGTCCAATTGGAATTTGAGGCCAATTGGAATTTGGAAGTTGGGATAATTTTCGAAGTGGGTCCAAAATTATCCCATCTTCGAAAATGCAATACTAATTTTTTTAAGATGGGATAATTTTCAAAGTTGGTCCAATTTGAAATTGGGTCCATTGGAAATTGGGTGCAAAGTAAAGTTGGGTCCAATTGGAAATTGGGTCCACTTGGAAATAGGGTCCAATTGGAAATTGGGTCCAATTGGAAATTAGGTCCCAACTTCGAAAATGCAATACTAATTTTTTTAAGTTGGGATAATTTTCGAAGTTGGTCAAAAATTATCCCAACATCGAAAATGCAATACTTTTTTCTAAGTTGGGGTAATTTTCGAAGTTGGTCCAAAATAATCCCAACTTCGAAAATGCAATACTAATTTTTTTAAGTTGGGATAATTTTTGAATTTGGTCCAATTGGACTTTGGGTCCAATTGGAATTTGGGTCCAATTCCCAACGAAATTTTTCAAAAATTAACCCAACTTTGAAAATTCAATACCAATTTTGGTAGTTGGGTCAATTTTCTAAATTGGTCCAATTAAAATTTGGGTCCAATTGGAATTTGAAAATTCGAAAATGCAATACTAATTTTTTTAAGTTGAGATAATTATCGAAGTTGGTCCAATTGGAAATTGAGTCCAATTGGAATTTGGGTCCAATTGGAATTTGGGTCCAATTGGAATTTGGGTCCAATTGGAATTTGGGTCCAATTGGAATTTGGGTCCAATTGGAATTTGGGTCCAATTGGAATTTAGGTCCAATTAGAATTTTGGTCCAATTGCAATTTAGGTCCAATTGGAATTTAGAAATTGGGACAATTTCGATGTTGATCCTAAATTAACCCAACTTTGAAAATTCAATACCAATTTTGGTAGTTGAGTCAATTTTCTAAAATGGTCCAATTAGAGTCCAAAATTATCCCAACTTCGAAAATGCAATACTAATTTTTTTAAGTTGGGATAATTTTCGAAGTTGGTCCAATTGGAAATTGGGTCCAATTGGAATTTGGCTCCAATTGGAAATTGGTCCAAGTGGAATTTGGGTCCAATTGGAAATTGGGTCCCAACTTCGAAATTGCAATACTAATTTTTCAAGTTGGGATAATTTTCGAAGTTGGTCAAAAATTATCCCAACATCGAAAATGCAATACTTTTTTTCTAAGTTGGGGTAATTTTCGAAGTTGGTCCAAAATTATCGCAACTTCGAAAATGCAATATTAATATTTTTTAGTTGAGATAATTTTCGAAGTTGGTCCAATTGAAAATTGGGTACAATTGTAGTTTGGCTCCAATTGGAAATTGGTCCAATTGGAATTTGGGTCCAATAGGAAATTGGATCTAATTGGAAATTAAGTCCAATTGGAAATTGGGTCCAATTGGAAATTGGGTCCAATTGGAAATTGGGTCAATTGGATATTGGGTCCAATTGGAAATTGGGTCCAATTGGAAATTGGGTCCAATTGGAAATTGGGTCCAATTTGGGTCCATTGATGGAATTGGGTCCAATTGGAAATTGGGTCCAATTGGAAATTGGGTCCAATTGAAAATTGGGTCCAATTGGAAATTGGGTCCAATTGGAAATTGGGTCCAATTGGAAATTGGGTCCCATTGGAAATTGGGTCCAATTGGAAATTGGGTCCAATTGGAAATTGGGTCCAATTGGGAATTGGGTCCAATTGGAAATTGGGTCCAATTGGAAATTGGGTCCAGTTGGAGATTGGACATTTGGAATTTGGGTTCAATTGAAAATTGGGTCCAATTGGAATAATGGGTCCAATTGGAATTTGGGTCCAATTGGAAATTGGGTCCAATTGAAAATTTCAATTTGGTCCAATTGGAAAATTGGGTCAATTAAATTGGGTCCAATTGGAAATTGGGTCCAATTGGAAATTGGGTCCAATTGGAAAGTGGGTCCAATTGGAAATTGGGTCCAATTGGAAATTGGGTCCAATTGGAAATTGGGTCCAATTGGAAATTGGGTCCAATTGGAAATTGGGTCCAATTGGAATTGGGTTCAATTGAAAATTGGGTCCAATTGGAAATTGGGTCCAATTGGAATTTGGGTCCAATTGGAATTTGAGGCCAATTGGAATTTGGAAGTTGGGATAATTTTCGAAGTTGGTCCAATTGAAAATTGGGTACAATTGTAGTTTGGCTCCAATTGGAAATTGGTCCAAGTGGAATTTGGGTCCAATTGGAAATTGGGTCCCAACTTCGAAATTGCAATACTAATTTTTCAAGTTGGGATAATTTTCGAAGTTGGTCAAAAATTATCCCAACATCGAAAATGCAATACTATTTTTTTTAAGTTGGGATAATTTTCGAAGTTGGTCCAATTGGAAATTGGGTCCAATTGGAATTTGGCTCCAATTGGAAATTGGTCCAAGTGGAATTTGGGTCCAATTGGAAATTGGGTCCAATTCGAAATTGCAATACTAATTTTTCAAGTTGGGATAATTTTCGAAGTTGGTCCAAAATTATCTCAATTTCGAAAATGCAATACTAATTTTTAAAGTTGGGATAATTTTCGATGTTGGTGGAAAATTATCCCAACTTCGAAAATGCAATAATAATATTTTTATTTATTTATTTATTTATTTATTTAATGTCAACTATAAACAGTCGACAGAAATTAATTAATATGTAACATTACAATAAAATTTAAAAATGATTAAATTAAATATATAAAATAAATTATATATATGTTTAAAAATGAAAAATTAGAATTAAATTAAAATAAAAATAATAAATAAATAGTTCTGGGGTGAATAAATGTAAATTGATTCAACATTTGTTGCTAGGATTGGGGAAACCCAGGAAAACCCAATCAAATCAATGATCACCACCAGAGATTATGTGATTAATGTGTGAGTAAATGTTCTAAGATTAAGGCTTTATTAGTAGAAACAGACGACTCTAATCTAATAACCCCGTAAAGACTGTTAAAGTCAGAACATAGTACTCTAAAAGGTTCATGCATAAGGTAATTAGTAGGGCAAGTGCTAATTTTTAAAAAGGATTAACGGGTAGATCTGATAGGAATTGAAAAGTTTAATTTGTTAAGCAAGAAAGGAGAGTTAATATCACCATTGAAAAGTTTTAGAATGAAAGTTACACCCAGCATAGTGCGACGGTGTGAAAGGGAAGGAAGATTAATTAATAGTAATCTACTAGGATATGGCGGAAGGTTAAGTTGTGGTGACCAGTTTAAGTTTCTTAGTGCGAAAATTAGAAACTTTTTTTGCACCGATTCGATTTTGTCTTTGTAAGTCTGATACTGTGGTGACCACAAACAGGACCCATACTCGAGAATGGGACGTACCAGAGAGACATAAAGCTGTTTAGTCGTATAAGGGTCATTGAATTCCTTAGACCAACGCTTAATGAAACCTAAGACCTTCATGGCTTTATTTACCATGAACTCAATGTGATCGTTGAATGAGAGTTTACGATCAAGTAAGATGCCTAGGTCATTAATTTGAGATATATTCTCAAGAAGATGGCCGTCTAACAAGATTGGGATAATTTTCGAAGTTGGTCCAATTGGAATTTGGGTCCAATTGGAAATTGTGTCCAATTGGAAATTGGGTCCAACTGGAAAATGGGTCCAATTGGAATTGGGTGCAATTGAAATTTGGGTCCAATTGGAAATTGGCTCCAAAATTATCCCATCTTCGAAAATGCAATACTAATTTTTTAAGATGGGATAATTTTCGAAGTTGGTTCAATTGGAAATTGGGTCCAATTGGAAATTGGGTCCAATTGGAAATTGGGTCCAATTGGATATTGGGTCCAATTGGAAATTGGGTCCAATTGGAAATTGGGTCCAGTTGGAATTTTGGTCCAATTGGAATTTTGGTCCAATGGGAATTTAGAAGTTGGGACAATTTTCGAAGTTGGTCCTTAATTATCCCAACGAAGTTGGTCCAAAGTTAGCCCAACTTTGAAAATTCAATACCACTTTGGTAGTTGGGTCAATTTTTAAATTGTTCAAATTGGAATTTGGTGAATTGGAATTTGGTTCCAATTGGAATTTGGAAGTTGGGATAATTTTCGAAGTTGGTCCAAAACTATCTCAACTTCGAAAATGCAATACCAATTTTTTAAGTTGGGATAAATTTCGAAGTTGGTCCAAGATTATCCCAACTTCGAAAATGCATTAATAATATTTTTAAGTTGGGATAATTTTCGAAGTTGGGATAATTGGAATTTGGGTCCAATTGGAAATTGTGTCCAATTGGAAATTGGTTCCAATTGGAAAATGGGTCCAATTGGAATTGGGTGCAATTGGAAATTGAGTTCAATTGGAAATTGGGTCCAATTGGAAAAAGGGTCCAATTGGCAATTGGGTCCAATTGGAAATTGGGTCCAATTGGAAATTGGGTCCAATTGGAATTTGGGTTCAATTGGAAAGTGGCTCTAATTGAATTTGGGTCCAATTGGAATTTGAGGCCAATTGGAATTTGGAAGTTGGGATAATTTTCGAAGTTGGTCCAAAATTATCCCATCTTCGAAAATGCAATACTAATTTTTTTAAGATGGGATAATTTTCGAAGTTGGTCCAATTGGAAATTGGGTCCAATTGGAAATTGGGTCCAATTGGAAATTGGGTCCAATTGGAATTGGGTCCCAACTTCGAAAATGCAATACTAATTTTTTAAGTTGGGATAATTTTCGAAGTTGGTCAAAAATTATCTTAACATCGAAAATGCAATACTTTTTTCTAAGTTGGGGTAATTTTCGAAGTTGGTCGAAATTACCCAAACTTCGAAAATGCAATACTAATTTTTTTAAGTTGGGATAATTTTCGAATTTGGTCCAATTGGACTTTGGGTCCAATTGGAATTTGGGTCAATTCCCAACGAAATTGGTCAAAAATTAACCCAACTTTGAAAATTCAATACCAATTTTGGTAGTTGGGTCAATTTTCTAAAATGGTCCAATTAGAGTTTGGGTCCAATTGGAATTTGTGTCCAATTGAAAATTGGGTTCAATTGGAATTTGGGTCCAATTGGAAATTGGGTACAATTGGAATTTGGGTTCAATTGAAAATGGGGTCCAATTGGAATTTTGGTCCAATTGGAATTTGGGTCAATTGGAATTTAGAAGTTGGGACAATTTTCGAAGTTGGTTCTTAATTATCCCAACGAAGTTGGTCCAAAGTTAGTCTAACTTTGAAAATTCAATATCACTTTTGGTAGTTGGGTCAATCTTCTAAATTGTTCAAATTGGAATTTGGATCGAATTGGAATTTGGGTCCAATTGGAATTTGGAAGTAAGGATAATTTTCGAAGTTGGTCCAAAATTATCTCAATTTCGAAAATGCAATACTTATTTTTAAAGTTGGGATAATTTTCGATGTTGGTGGAAAATTATCCCAACTTCGAAAATGCAATAATAATATTTTTATTTATTTATTTATTTATTTATTTAATGTCAACTATAAACAGTCGACAGAAATTAATTAATATGTAACATTACAATAAAATTTAAAAATGATTAAATTAAATATATAAAATAAATTATATATATGTTTAAAAATTAAAAATTAGAATTAAATTAAAATAAAAATAATAAATAAATAGTTCTGGGGTGAATAAATGTAAATTGATTCAACATTTGTTGCTAGGATTGGGAAACCCAGGAAAACCCAATCAAATCAATGATCACCACCAGAGATTATGTGATTAATGTGTGAGTAAATGTTCTAAGATTAAGGCTTTATTAGTAGAAACAGACGACTCTAATCTAATAACCCCGTAAAGACTGTTAAACTCAGAACATAGTACTCTAAAAGGTTCATGCATAAGGTAATTAGTAGGGCAAGTGCTAATTTTTAATAAGGAAAAGAAACGGGTAGATCTGACAGGAATTGAAAAGTTTAATTTGTTAAGCAAGAAAGGAGAGTTTATATCACCATTGAAAAGTTTTAGAATGAAAGTTTACACCCAGCATAGTGCGACGGTGTGAAAGGGAAGGAAGATTAATTAATAGTAATCTACTATGATATGGCGGAAGGTTAAGTTGTGGTGACCAGTTTAAGTTTCTTAGTGCGAAAATTAGAAACTTTTTTTGCACCGATTCGATTTTGTCTTTGTAAGTCTGATACTGTGGTGACCACAAACAGGACCCATACTCGAGAATGGGACGTACCAGAGAGACATAAAACTGTTTAGTCGTATAAGGGTCATTGAATTCCTTAGACCAACGCTTAATGAAACCTAAGACCTTCATGGCTTTATTTACCATGAACTCAATGTGATCGTTGAATGAGAGTTTACGATCATGTAAGATGCCTAGGTCATTAATTTGAGATATATTCTCAAGAAGATGGCCGTCTAACAAGTTGGGATAATTTTCGAAGTTGGTCCAATTGGAATTTGGGTCCAATTGGAAATTGTGTTCAATTGGAAATTGGGTCCAATTGGAAAATGGGTCCAATTGGAAATTGGGTCCGATTGGAATTTGAGGCCAATTGGAATTTGAGGCCAATTGGAATTTGGAAGTTGGGATAATTTTCAGTTGGTCCAAAATTATCCCATCTTCGAAAATGCAATACTAATTTTTTTAAGATGGGATAATTTTCGAAGTTGGTCCAATTGGAAATTGGGTCCAATTGGAAATTGGGTCAATTGGAAATTGGGTCCGATTGGAAATTGGGTCCAATTGAAATTGGGTCCAATTGGAAATTGGGTCAATTTGAAATTGGGTCCAATTGGAAATTGGGTCCAATTTGAAATTGGGTCCAATTGGAAATTGGGTCCAATCTTAATTTGGGCCCAATTGGAATTTGGGTCCAATTGGAATTTAGAAGTTGGGACAATTTCAAAGTTGGTCCTAAATTATCCCAACGAAGTTGGTGCAAAATTAACCCAACTTTGAAAATTCAATACCAATTTTGGTAGTTGGGTCAATTTTTAAATTGGCCCAATTGGAGTTTGAGTCCAATTGGAATTTGGGTCCAATTGAAATTTGGGTTCAATTGGAATTTGGGTCCAATTGGAAATTGGGTACATTTGGAATTTGGGTTCAATTAAAAATTGGGTCCAATTGAAAATTGGGTCCAATTGGAATTTTGGTCCAATTGGAATTTAGAAGTTGAGACAATTTTCGAAGTTGGTCCTTAATTATCCCAACGAAGTTGGTCCAAAGTTAGCCCAACTTTGAAAATTCAATACCACTTTTGGTAGTTGGGTCAATTTTTAAATTGTTCAAATTGGAATTTGGGTCGAATTGGAATTTGGGTCCAATTGGAATTTGGAAGTTGGGATAATTTTCGAAGTTGGTCCAAAACTATCTCAATTTCGAAAATGCAATACTAATTTTTAAGTTGGGATAAATTTCGAAGTTGGTCCAAAATTATCCCAACTTCGAAAATGCATTAATAATATTTTTAAGTTGGGATAATTTTCGAAGTTGGTGCAATTGGAATTTGGGTCCAATTGGAAATTGTGTCCAATTGGAAATTGGGTGCAATTGGAAAATGGGTCCAATTGGAAATTGGCTGCAATTGGAAATTGAGTTCAATTGGAAATTGGGTCCAATTGGAAAAAGGGTCCAATTGGAAATTGGGTACAATTGGAATTTGGGTTCAATTGAAAATGGGGTCCAATTGGAATTTTGGTCCAATTGGAATTTGGGTCCAATTGGAATTTGAGGCCAATTGGAATTTGGAAGTTGGGATAATTTTCGAAGTTGGTCCAAAATTATCCCATCTTCGAAAATGCAATACAAATTTTTTAAGATGGGATAATTTTCGAAGTTGGTCCAATTGGAAATTGGGTCCCAACTTCGAAAATGCAATACTAATTTTTTAAGTTGGGATAATTTTCGAAGTTGGTTCAAAATTATCCCAACATCGAAAATGCAATACTTTTTTCTAAGTTGGGGTAATTTTCGAAGTTGGTCCAAAATTATCCCAACATTGAAAATTCAATACCAATTTTGGTAGTTGGCTCAATTTTCTAAATTGGTCCAATTGGAATTTGGGTCCAATTGGAATTTGAAAATTCGAAAATGCAATACTAAATTTTAAGTTGAGATAATTTTCGAAGTTGGTCCAATCGGAATTGGGTCCAATTGGAGTTTGGCTCCAATTGGAAATTTGTCGAATTGGAAATTGGTCCAATTGGAATTTGGGTCCAATTGAAATTGGGTCCAATTGGAAATTGGGTCCAATTGTAAATGGGGTCCAATTCGAAATTGGGTCCAATTGGAAATTGAGTCCAATTGTAAATGGGGTCCAATTCGAAATTGGGTCCAATTGGAATTGAGTCCAATTTTAATTTGGGGCCAATTGGAATTTGGGTCCAATTGGAATTTGGGTCCAATTGGAATTCGGGTCCAAATGGAATTTGGGTCCAATGGAATTTGGGTCCAATTGGAATTTAGGTCCAATTGCAATTTAGGTCCAATTGGAATTTAGGTCCAATTGGAATTTAGAAGTTGGGACAATTTCGATGTTGATCCTAAATTATCCCAACGAACTTGGTCCAAAATTAACCCAACTTTGAAAATTCAATACCAATTTTGGTAGTTGGGTCAATTTTCTAAAATGGTCCAATTAAAATTTGGGTTCAATTGGAATTTGAGTCCAATTGGAAATTGGGTACAATTGGAATTTGGGTTCAATTGAAAATTTGGAATTTTGGTCCAATTGGAATTTGGGTCCAATTGGAATTTAGAAGTTGGGACAATTTTCGAAGATGGTTCTTTATTATTCCAACGAAGTTGGTCCAAAGTTAGCCCAACTTTGAAAAATCAATACCACTTTTGGTAGTTGGGTCAATTTTCTAAATTGTTCAAATTGGAATTTGGGTCGAATTGGAATTTGGGTGCAATTGGAATTTAGAAGTTGGGATAATTTTCGAAGTTGGTCCAAAATTATCTCAATTTCTAAAATGCAATACTAATTTTTAAAGTTGGGATAATTTTCGAAGTTGGTCCAAAATTATCCCATCTTCGAAAATGCAATAATAATAATTTTTTTAAGTTGGGTCCAATTGGAAATTGGGTCCAATTGGAAATTGGGTCCAATTGGAAATTGGGTCCAATTGGAAATTGGGTCCAATTGGAAATTGGGTCCAATTGGAAATTGGGTCCAATTGGAAATTGGGTCCAATTGGAAATTGGGTCCAATTGGAAATTGGGTCCAATTAGAAATTGGGTCCAATTGGAAATGGGTCCAAGTGGAAATTGGGTCCAATTGGAATTTGGGTCCAATTGGAGCTTGGGTCCTATTGGAGCTTGGGTCCTATTGGAAATTGGGTCCAATTGGAAATTGTTTCCAAATGTAAATTGGGTCCAGTTGGAAATTGGTCCAATTGGAAATTGGTCCATTTGGAAATTGGGTTGGGATAATTTTCGAAGTTGGTCCAATTGGAATTCGGCTCCAATTGGAAATTGGGTCTAATTGGAAATTGGGTCCAATTGGAATTTGGGTCCAATTGGAAATTGGGTCCAATTGGAATTTGAGTCCAATTGGAATTTGGGTCGAATTGGAATTTGGGTCCAATTGGAATTTGGGTCCAATTGTAAATTGGGTCCAACTGGAAATTGGGTCCAATTTTAATTTGGGTCCAATTGGAATTTGGGTCCATTTGGAAATTAGTCCAATTGGATTTTGGGTCCAGTTGGAATTTGGGTCCAATTGGAATTTGGGTCCAATTGGAATTTGGGTCCAATTGGAATTTGGGTCCAATTGGAATTTGGGTCCAATTGGAATTTGGGTCCAATTGGAATTTGGGTCCAATTGGAATTTGGGTCCAATTGGAAATTGGGTCCAATTGGAAATTGGGTCCAATTGGAAGTTGGGTCAAATTGGAATTTGGGTCCAATTGGAATTTTGGTCCAATTGGAATTTGGGTCCAATTGGAATTTGGGTCCAGTTGGAATTTGGGTCTAATTGGAATTTCGGTCCAATTGGAAATTGGGTCGAATTGGAACTTGGGTCCAATTGGTATTTGGGTCCAATCGGAATTTGGGGCTAATTGGAATTTGGTAGTTGGGTCAATTTTCTAAAATTGTCCAATTAGAGTTTGGGTCCAATTGGAATTTGTGTCCAATTGAAATTTGGGTTCAGTTGGAATTTGGGTCCAATTGGAAATTGGGTACAATTGGAATTTGGGTTCAATTGAAAATTGGGTCCAATTGGAATTTTGGTCCAATTGAAATTTGGGTCCAATTGGAATTTAGAAGTTGGGACAATTTTCGAAGTTGGTTCTTAATTATCCCAACGAAGTTGGTCCAAAGTTAGCCCAACTTTGAAAATTCAATTCCACTTTTGGTAGTTGGGTCAATTTTCTAAATTGTTCAAATTGGAATTTGGGTCGAATTGGAATTTTGGGTCGAATTGGAATTTGGGTCCAATTGGAATTTGGAAGTTGGGATAATTTTCGAATTTGGTCCAAAATTATCTCAATTTGGAAAATGCAATACTAATTTTTAAAGTTGGGATAATTTTTGAAGTTGATCCAAAATTATCCCAACTTCGAAAATGCAATAATAATTTTTTTAAGTTGGTATAATTTTCGAAGTTTGTCCAATTGGAATTTGGGTTCAATTGGAAATTGGGTCAAATTGAAAAATGGGTGCAATTGAAAAATGGGTGCAATTGGAAATTGGGTCCAAGTTTAAATTGGGTCCAAGTGGAAATTGGGTCCAATTGGAAATTGGGTCCAAGTGGAAATTGCGTCCAATTGGAAATTGGGTCCAATTGGAAATTGGGTCCAATTGGAAATTGGGTCCAATTGAAAGTGGGTCCAATTGAAATTGGGTCCAATTGGAAATTGGGTCCAATTGGAAATTGGGTCCAATTGGAATTTGGGTCCAATTGGAAATTGGGTCCAATTGGAAATTGGGTCCAATTGGAACTTGGGTCCAATTGGAATTTGGGTCCAATTGGAATTTGGGGCTAATTGGAATTTGGTAGTTGGGTCAATTTTCTAAAATTGTCCAATTAGAGTTTGGGTCCAATTGGAATTTGTGTCCAATTGAAATTTGGGTTCAATTGGAATTTGGGTCCAATTGGAAATTGGGTACAATTGGAATTTGGGTTCAATTGAAAATTGGGTCCAATTGGAATTTTGGACCAATTGGAACTTGTGTCCAATTGGAATTTGGGTCCAATTCGAACTTGGGTCCAATTGGAAATTGGGTCCAAGTGGAAATTGCGTTCAATTGGAAATTGCGCCCAATTGGAAATTGGGTCCAATTGGAAATTGGGTCCAATTGGAAATTGGGTCCAATTGGAAATTGGGTCCAATTGGAAATTGGGTCCAATTGGAAATTGGGTCCAATTGGAATTTGGGTCCAATTGGAAATTGGGTACAATTGGAATTTGGGTCCAATCAGAAATTGGGTCCAATTGGAAATGGGTCCAATTGGAAATTGGGTCCAATTGGAAATTGGGTCCAATTGGAAATTGGGTCCAATTGGAAATTGGGTCCAATTGGAAATTGGGTCCAATTGGAAATTGGGTCCAATTGGAAATTGGGTCCAATTGGAAGTGGGTCCAATTGGAAATTGGGTCCAATTGGAAATTGGGTCCAATTGGAAATTGGGTACAATTGAAATTTGGGTCCAATTGGAAATTGGGTCCAATTAGAAATTGGGTCCAATTGGAAATTGGGTCCAATCAGAAATTGGGTCCAATTGGAAATGGGTCCAATTGGAAATTGGGTCCAATTGGAATTGGAATTTGAGTCAATTTGGAATTTGGGTCGAATTGGAATTTGGGTCCAATTGTAAATTGGGTCCAATTGTAAATTGGGTCCAATTGTAAATTGGGTCCAATTGGAAATTGGGTCCAATTTTAATTTGGGTCCAATTGGAATTTGGGTCCAATTGGAAATTAGTCCAATTGGATTTTGGGTCCAGTTGGAATTTGGGTCCAATTGGAATTTGGGTCCAATTGGAATTTGGGTCCAATTGGAAATTGTGTCCAATTGGAAATTGTGTCCAATTGGAATTTGGGTCCAATTGGAATTTGGGTCCAATTGGAAATTGGGTCCAATTGGAAGTTGGGTAAAATTGGAATTTGGGTCCAATTGGAATTTTGGTCCAATTGGAATTTGGGTCCAATTGGAATTTGGGTCCAGTTGGAATTTGGGTCCAATTGGAATTTGGGTCCAATTGAAAATGGGTCCAATTGGAAATTGGGTCCAATTGGAAATTGGGTCCAATTGGAACTTGGGTCCAATTGGAATTTGGGTCCAATTGGAATTTGGGGCTAATTGGAATTTGGTAGTTGGGTCAATTTTCTAAAATTGTCCAATTAGAGTTTGGGTCCAATTGGAATTTGTGTCCAATTGAAATTTGGGTTCAATTGGAATTTGGGTCCAATTGGAAATTGGGTACAATTGGAATTTGGGTTCAATTGAAATTTGGGTCCAATTGGAATTTTGGTCCAATTGGAATTTGGGTCCAATTGGAATTTACAAGTTGGGACAATTTTCGAAGTTGGTTCTTAATTATCTTAACGAAGTTGGTCCAAAGTTAGCCCAACTTTGAAAATTCAATTCCACTTTTGGTAGTTGGGTCAATTTTCTAAATTGTTCAAATTGGTATTTGGGTCGAATTGGAATTTGGGTCCAAATGGAATTTGGAAGTTGGGATAATTTTCGAATTGGGTCCAAAATTATCTCAATTTGGAAAATGCAATACTAATTTTTAAAGTTGGGATAATTTTCGAAGTTGGTCCAAAATTATCCCAACTTCGAAAATGCAATAATAATTTTTTTAAGTTGGTATAATTTTCGAAGTTGGTCCAATTGGAATTTGGGTCCAATTGGAAATTGGGTCCAATTGAAAAATGGGTGCAATTGAAAAATGGGTGCAATTGGAAATTGGGTCCAAGTTTAAATTGGGTCCAAGTGGAAATTGGGTCCAATTGGAAATTGGGTCCAATTGGAAATTGGGTCCAATTGGAAATTGGGTCCAATTGGAAATTGGGTCCAATTGTAAATTGGGTCCAATTGTAAATTGCGCCCAATTGGAAATTGGGTCCAATTGGAAATTGGGTCCAATTGGAAATTGGGTCCAATTGGAAATTGGGTCCAATTGGAAATTGGGTCCAATTGGAAATTGGGTCCAATTGGAAATTGGGTCCACTTGGAAATTGGATACAATTAAAATTTGGGTTCAATTGAAAATTAGGTCCAAATTGAAATTGGGTACAATTGGAATTTGGGTCCAATTGGAATTTGGGTCCAATTGGAATTGGAGTCCAATTGGAATTTGAGTCCAATTGGAATTTGGATCAAATTGGAACTTGGGTCCAATTGGAAATTGGGTCCAATTGGAAATTGGGTCCAATTGGAATTTGGGTCCAATTGGAATTTGGGTCCAATTGGATATTTTGTCCAATTGAAAATTGGGTAAAATTGGAAATTGGGTCCATTTGGAAATTGTGTCCAATTGGAAATTGGGTCCATTTAGAAATTGGGTCCAATTAGAATTCGGAAGTTGGGATAATTTTCGAAGTTGGTCCAAAATTATCCCAATTTCGGAAATGCAATACTAATTTTTTAAGTTGGGATACTTTTCGAAGTTGGTAAAAAATTATCCCAACTTCGAAAATGCAATAATAATTTTTTTAAGTTGGGATAAATTTCGAAGTTGGTCCAATTGGAATTCGGCTCCAATTGGAAATTGGGTCTGGTTGGAAATTGGGTCCAATTGGAAATTGGGTCCAATTGGAATTTGAGTCCTATTGGAATTTGGGTCGAATTGGAATTTGGGTCCAATTGGAATTTGGGTCCAATTGGAAATTGGGTCCAATTGGAAATTAGTCCATTTGGATTTTGGGTCCAGTTGGAAATTGGGTCCAATTGGAATTTGGGTCCGATTGGAAATTGGGTCTATTGGAATTTGGGTCGAATTGGAATTTGGGTCGAATTGGAATTTGGGTCCAATTGGAAATTGGGTCCAATTGGAAATTGGGTCCAATTGGAATTTGGGTCCATTTGGAATTTGGGTCCAATTGGAAGTTAGTCCAATTGGATTTTGGGTCCAGTTTGAATTAGGGTCCAATTGGAATTTGGGTCCAATTGGAATTTGAGTCCTATTGGAAATTGGGTCGAATTGGAATTTGCGTCCAATTGGAAATTGGGTCCAATTGGAAATTGAGTCCAATTGGAAATTGAGTCCAATTGGAAATTGGGTCCAATTGGAAATTGGGTCCAATTGGAAATTGGGTCCAATTGGAAATTGGGTCCAATTGGAAATTGGGGCCAATCGGAAATTGGGGCCAATCGGAAATTGGGTCCAATTGGAAATTGGGTCCATTTGTAAATGGGGTCCAATTGGAAATTGGGTCCAATTGGAAATTAAGTCCAATTGGAAATTAAGTCCAATTGGAAATTAAGTCCAATTGGAAATTGGGTCCAATTTTAATTTGGGGCCAATTGGAAATTGGGTCCAATTGGAAATTGGGTCCAATTGGAATTTGGGTCCAATTGGAAATTGGGTCCAATTTTAATTTGGGTCCAATTGGAATTTGGATCCAATTGGAAATTAGTCCAATTGGATTTTGGGTCCAGTTGGAATTTGGGTCCAATTGGAATTTGGGTCCAATTGGAATTTGGGTCCAATTGGAAATTGGGTCCAATTGGAATTTGGGTCCAATTGGAATTTGGGTCCAATTGGAAATTGGGTCCAATTGGAAGTTGGGTAAAATTGGAATTTGGGTCCAATTGGAATTTTGGTCCAATTGGAATTTGGGTCCAATTGGAATTTGGGTCCAGTTGGAATTTGGGTCCAATTGGAATTTGGGTCCAATTGAAAATGGGTCCAATTGGAAATTGGGTCCAATTGGAACTTGGGTCCAATTGGAATTTGGGTCCAATTGGAATTTGGGGCTAATTGGAATTTGGTAGTTGGGTCAATTTTCTAAAATTGTCCAATTAGAGTTTGGGTCCAATTGGAATTTGTGTCCAATTGAAATTTGGGTTCAATTGGAATTTGGGTCCAATTGGAAATTGGGTACAATTGGAATTTGGGTTCAATTGAAAATTGGGTCCAATTGGAATTTTGGTCCAATTGGAATTTGGGTCCAATTGGAAATTGGGTCCAATTGGAATTTGGGTCCATTTGGAATTTGGGTCCAATTGGAAGTTAGTCCAATTGGATTTTGGGTCCAGTTTGAATTAGGGTCCAAGTGGAATTTGGGTCCAATTGGAAATTGGGTCCAATTGGAATTTGAGTCCTATTGGAAATTGGGTCGAATTGGAATTTGCGTCCAATTGGAAATTGAGTCCAATTGGAAATTGAGTCCAATTGGAAATTGGGTCCAATTGGAAATTGGGTCCAATTGGAAATTGGGTCCAATTGGAAATTGGGACCAATTGGAAATTGGGTCCAATCGGAAATTGGGGCCAATCGGAAATTGGGGCCAATCGGAAATTGGGGCCAATCGGAAATTGGGTCCAATTGGAAATTGGGTCCATTTGTAAATGGGGTCCAATTGGAAAATGGGTCCAATTGGAAATTGAGTCCAATTGGAAATTGGGGCCAATCGGAAATTGGGGCCAATCGGAAATTGGGTCCAATTGGAAATTGGGTCCATTTGTAAATGGGGTCCAATTGGAAATTGGGTCCAATTGGAAATTGGGTCCAATTGGAAATTGGGTCCAATTGGAGCTTGGGTCTTATTGGAGCTTGGGTCCTATTGGAAATTGGGTCCAATTGGAAATTGGGTCCAAATGTAAATTGGGTCCAGTTGGAATTTGGGTCCAATTGAAAATGGGTCCAATTGAAAATGGGTCCAATTGGAAATTGGGTCCAATTGTAAATGGGGTCCAATTGGAAATTGGTCCAATTGGAAATTGGTCCATTTGGAAATTGGGTCCAATTGGAACTCGGAAATTGGGATAATTTTCGAAGTTGGTCCAAAGTTATCCCAACTTCGAAAATGCAATACTAATTTTTTAAGTTGGGATAATTTTCGAAGTTGGTAAAAAATTATCCCAACTTCGAAAATGCAATAATAATTTTTTTAAGTTGGGATAATTTTCGAAGTTGGTCCAATTGGAATTCGGCTCCAATTGGAAATTGGGTCTAATTGGAATTTGGGTCCAATTGGAAATTGGGTCCAATTGGAATTTGAGTCAATTTGGAATTTGGGTCGAATTGGAATTTGGGTCCAATTGTAAATTGGGTCCAATTGGAAATTGGGTCCAATTGGAAATTGGGTCCAATTTTAATTTGGGTCCAATTGGAATTTGGGTCCAATTGGAAATTAGTCCAATTGGATTTTGGGTCCAGTTGGAATTTGGGTCCAATTGGAATTTGGGTCCAATTGGAATTTGGGTCCAATTGGAATTTGGGTCCAATTGGAATTTGGGTCCAATTGGAATTTGGGTCCAATTGGAATTTGGGTCCAATTGGAAATTGGGTCCAATTGGAAGTTGGGTAAAATTGGAATTTGGGTCCAATTGGAATTTAGGTCCAATTGGAATTTGGGTCCAATTGGAATTTGGGTCCAGTTGGAATTTGGGTCCAATTGGAATTTGGGTCCAATTGAAAATGGGTCCAATTGGAAATTGGGTCCAATTGGAAATTGGGTCCAATTGGAACTTGGGTCCAATTGGAATTTGGGTCCAATTGGAATTTGGGGCTAATTGGAATTTGGTAGTTGGGTCAATTTTCTAAAATTGTCCAATTAGAGTTTGGGTCCAATTGGAATTTGTGTCCAATTGAATTTTGGGTTCAATTGGAATTTGGGTCCAATTGGAAATTGGGTACAATTGGAATTTGGGTTCAATTGAAAATTGGGTCCAATTGGAATTTTGGTCCAATTGGAATTTGGGTCCAATTGGAATTTACAAGTTGGGACAATTTTCGAAGTTGGTTCTTAATTATCTTAACGAAGTTGGTCCAAAGTTAGCCCAACTTTGAAAATTCAATTCCACTTTTGGTAGTTGGGTCAATTTTCTAAATTGTTCAAATTGGTATTTGGGTCGAATTGGAATTTGGGTCCAATTGGAATTTGGAAGTTGGGATAGTTTTCGAATTGGGTCCAAAATTATCTCAATTTGGAAAATGCAATACTAATTTTTAAAGTTGGGATAATTTTCGAAGTTGGTCCAAAATTATCCCAACTTCGAAAATGCAATAATAATTTTTTTTAAGTTGGTATAATTTTCGGAGTTGGTCCAATTGGAATTTGGGTCCAATTGGAAATTGGGTCCAATTGAAAAATGGGTGCAATTGAAAAATGGGTGCAATTGGAAATTGGGTCCAAGTTTAAATTGGGTCCAAGTGGAAATTGGGTCCAATTGGAAATTGGGTCCAATTGGAAATTGGGTCCAATTGGAAATTGGGTCCAATTGTAAATTGCGCCCAATTGGAAATTGGGTCCATTTGGAAATTGGGTCCAATTGGAAATTGGGTCCAATTGGAAATTGGGTCCAATTGGAAATTGGGTCCACTTGGAAATTGGATACAATTAAAATTTGGGTTCAATTGAAAATTAGGTCCAAATTGAAATTGGGTACAATTGGAATTTGGGTCCAATTGGAATTTGGGTCCAATTGGAATTGGAGTCCAATTGGAATTTGAGTCCAATTGGAATTTGGATCAAATTGGAACTTGGGTCCAATTGGAAATTGGGTCCAATTGGAAATTGGGTCCAATTGGAATTTGGGTCCAATTGGATATTTTGTCCAATTGAAAATTGGGTAAAATTGGAAATTGGGTCCATTTGGAAATTGGGTCCAATTGGAATTCGGAAGTTGGGATAATTTTCGAAGTTGGTCCAAAATTATCCCAATTTCGGAAATGCAATACTATTTTTTTAAGTTGGGATACTTTTCGAAGTTGGTAAAAAATTATCCCAACTTCGAAAATGCAATAATAATTTTTTTAAGTTGGGATAAATTTTGAAGTTGGTCCAATTGGAATTCGGCTCCAATTGGAAATTGGGTCTGGTTGGAAATTGGGTCCAATTGGAAATTGGGTCCAATTGGAATTTGAGTCCTATTGGAATTTGGGTCGAATTGGAATTTGGGTCCAATTGGAATTTGGGTCCAATTGGAAATTGGGTCCAATTGGAAATTAGTCCATTTGGATTTTGGGTCCAGTTGGAAATTGGGTCCAATTGGAATTTGGGTCCGATTGGAAATTGGGTCCAATTGGAATTTGGGTCGAATTGGAATTTGGGTCGAATTGGAATTTGGGTCCAATTGGAAATTGGGTCCAATTGGAAATTGGGTCCAATTGGAAATTGGGTCTAATTGGAATTTGGGTCCATTTGGAATTTGGGTCCAATTGGAAGTTAGTCCAATTGGATTTTGGGTCCAGTTTGAATTAGGGTCCAATTGGAATTTGGGTCCAATTGGAAATTGGGTCCAATTGGAATTTGAGTTCTATTGGAAATTGGGTCGAATTGGAATTTGCGTCCAATTGGAAATTGGGTCCAATTGGAAATTAAGTCCAATTGGAAATTGAGTCCAATTGGAAATTGGGTCCAATTGGAAATTGGGTCCAATTGGAAATTGAGTCCAATTGGAAATTGAGTCCAATTGGAAATTGGGTCCAATTGGAAATTGGGTCCAATTGGAAATTGGGTCCAATTGGAAATTGGGGCCAAGTGAAATTGGGTCCAATTGGAAATTGGGTCCAATTGGAAATTGGGTCCATTTGTAAATGGGGTCCAATTGGAAATTGGGTCCAATTGGAAATTGAGTCCAATTGGAAATTGGGTCCAATTTTAATTTGGGGCCAATTGGAAATTGGGTCCAATTGGAATTTGGGTCCAATTGGAATTTGGGTCCAATTGGAATTTGGGTCCAATTGGAATTTGGGTCCAATTGGAATTTGGGTCCAATTGGAATTTGGGTCCAATTGGAATTTGGGTCCAATTGGAATTTGGGTCCAATTGGAATTTAGGTCCAATTAGAATTTAGCTCCAATTGGAATTTAGGTCTAATTGGAATTTAGAAATTGGGACAATTTCGAAGTTGGTCCTAAATTATCCCAACGAAGTTGGTCAAAACTTAACCCAACTTTGAAAATTCAATACCAATTTTGGTAGTTGGGTCAATTTTCTAAAATGGTCCAATTAGAGTTTGGGTCCAATTGGAATTTGTGTCCAAGTGAAATTTGGGTTCAATTGGAATTTGGGTCCAATTGGAAATTGGGTACAATTGGAAAGTTTAACAATTTTAAAATTTTTACTGAGCCGCCTATGGTCTCTGAGCCTCCTTCTAATAGCTTACCACCGGAGGTAATTATCACTCCGGTTTTGAATAATGATAATATGACTGTAACAATTCCTTCTGCAGCTACTTCAAACCCGCGTAGCTCTAAACCAAATAGACCCAAAAAAGATAGGCCTTCAAATGATATGCCTCTTGTGTCATCTGAGGTCAATCATCTTCGTGTGTTCAATTCTCCTAAGCTTCCCGCGCCTCCAAATGTTCTTCCTAGCGTAGTGGAGACTGCTAGACCTCTGAAGTCTATACCTAATAGATGCCAAATTTTTATTTCTCGCCTGGCATCTGACACTTCAACTGAAGATGTTAAGGCGTATATTTTAAAGAAGCTTAATAATATTTGTCCCGACATGTCCGTTGAGAAATTTAAATTTAAGCATCACAGAGAAATTTCCTCCTTTAAAATATCTGTCCCCACAAGTGTATTTAGTACTATTTGTACTAATGCTTTTTGGCTGGATGATATGGTTGTAAAGGAGTACAGTCCGCAAAAGAGACATAAGTCTTCTGTTCCCCTTCTCTTCCTACTAATGTTCCGTCAAAAAACTAATAAATTCTTCAAATCTGTTAGCTTATCAGAATGTTAGAGGCCTTAAGTCAAAACTTTCTTACCTTTATGTAGATAGTTTTTCTTTCGAACATAACATTTTGGCATTTACTGAGACCTGGCTTAAACCTGACATTCTTGATGCATCTATACTTTCACCTCTTTATGTTACTTATAGATGTGATAGAATGGATAGAAAAGGTGGAGGCGTCCTTATTGCGATAAAATCTAATCTTGTATCGCAATTAGTAAATAACTCCCCCACTAATATAGAAATTATATGTGTGAAAGTGCGAATTCATAACATTAACTTATATATTTCCTGTTCATATATTCCTCCCCAGTCTGATTTATCTGTATACCTAGCTCACTTAACGGTAATTCAATCTTTGTCCAGCATGCTTTTGGATAAAGATTGTTTGGTAGTTGTTGGTGATTTTAACTTGCCCGATGTTATTTGGTCGGATAACAACGACTTAATGACTTCTAATGAGTTTCTGTCTGGACTTCTTGAACTTAATCTATCTCAGGTCAACTGAATTCGAAATAGGAGGAACCGAATACTTGATCTTGTCTTTGTATCAGATCAGGTATGCGATACTGTTATAAGAATTGATCCTTGAGTTTCACCTGAAGATGCGTTCCACCCCACTTTAGAGCTCGCTATTTTGCTGTTACCATAAGGGCAGCTAAATAAAACACTTCCTACAACTAAACACTTCTGTTTTCGTAAAGTAAACTTTAGATATCTCAATACTTTATTTAATATCTACGATTGGTCGGAACTGTACTCTTCTAATAATTTAGAAGGTCGGATTAAAATTTTTTATAGAGCTATTAACTCAATTTTTGAATTGAATGTTCCTAGGGTGTATCATTCTAAGTCTACAAAACTTCCTTGGTTCTCTAGGGAACTTTGTAGACTTAAAAATTTGAAATCTAAACTTTACAAAAAGTTTAAATTATCTGGTAGGCTTACTGATTTTTCAAGGTATGTTAGTGCTAAGTCTGGCTTTGATACTTTGAACCACCGTTGCTATAGTGCATACTTAACTCGCTGTAGATTACAATTTGCTAAAAATCCTAAGCAGTTTTACAACTTCGTAAATCTAAAACGGCGAACTGCTACATATCCTTCTTCCTTAACTCTTAACGAGAAAACAGCTAGTACCGATCAATATATTTCGGACTTATTTGCAGATTTTTTCCAGGATACTTATTCGTCTAAGATTTACGATTCTAAGCGTCCTTATCCTTATACAATTTATCCATCTAACTCTGTTTTCGGTCCGCAGATTACGGAAAGTTCGTTAGGTTGTGAGCTGAGTTTGGTCAAGCCATCTTTTTCTCCTGGGCCTGATGGGGTGCCTGGCTGTGTTCTCAGATACTGTGCTAATTCGCTCTGTAAGCCAATTCTTAAACTTTTTTGTTTGTCCGTTTCGACCGGATTATTTCCTAAGTTATGGAAAGAATCTTATGTTATTCCCTTACACAAAAAAGGCTCTAAGTCGGACGTCATGAACTATAGAGCAATTTCTAAGTTGTCTGCTATTCCTAAATTATTCGAGAAAATCATTACTTCTCAACTGCAACACTTATGTAGCTCAATCATCTCACCAACCCAGCATGGCTTTGTGAGATCCAAATCTACTACAACAAACTTATTGGAACTCTCCTCTATTGTCATTAGTGGGTTTCATAGTACGATGCAAACGGATGTTATCTACACTGACTTCAGTAAAGCATTTGATTCTGTAAACCTTACTCTCCTAATGCACAAGTTATCGCTTCTTGGTTTTCCTCATACTCTTATGAACTGGATTTCCAATTATCTTAAAAATAGAACTCAGAGAGTTATGTTCAATTCTGCCCTTTCTAAGCAGATCTTTGTTTATTCAGGAGTGCCCCAAGGTAGCCACCTCGGACCATTGCTTTTCAATTTATTTATTAATGACCTTCCGTCTATTATTAAGAATAGTGCTGTTTTGATGTATGCAGATGACGTTAAATTATGCCTCTCTTATAAGGATCCTATTTCTGCTTCTGTGTTGCAAGCTGATCTAAATATTTTCAATTCATGGTGTAAAACCAATCTAATTGCCCTAAATTGCTCAAAGTGCAAAGCCATGACTTTTTGCAGAACACAACCTGTGCATGTTCAATATTTGTTAGACGGCCATCTTCTTGAGAATATATCTCAAATTAATGACCTAGGCATCTTACTTGATCGTAAACTCTCATTCAACGATCACGTTGAGTTCATGGTAAATAAAGCCATGAAGGTCTTAGGTTTCATTAAGCGTTGGTCTAAGGAATTCAATGACCCTTATACGACTAAACAGCTTTATGTCTCTCTGGTACGTCCCATCCTCGAGTATGGGTCCTGTTTGTGGTCGCCACAGTATCAGACTTATAAAGACAAAATTGAATCGGTGCAAAAGAAGTTTCTAATTTTCGCACTAAGAAACTTAAACTGGTCACCACAACTTAACCTTCCGCCATATCCTAGTAGATTACTATTAATTAATCTTCCTTCCCTTTCACACCGTCGCATTATGCTGGGTGTAACTTTCATTCTAAAACTTATCAATGGTGATATTAACTCTCCTTTTTTGCTTAACAAATTAAACTTTTCAATTCCTATCAGATCTACCCGTTTCTTTTCCTTATTAACAATTAGCACTTGCCCTACTAATTACCTTATGCATGAACCTTTTAGAGTACTATGTTCTGAGTTTAACAGACTTTACGGGGTTATTAGATTAGAGTCTTCTATTTCTACCAATAAAGCCTTAATCTTAGAACATTTACGCACACACTAATCAATTAATCTCTGGTGGTGGTCATTGATTTGATTGGGTTTTCCTGGGTTTCCCCAATCCTAGCAACGAATGTTGAATCAATTTACATTTACTCACCCCAGAACTATTTATTTATTATTTTTATTTTATCCTTCAATTTAATTCTAATTTTATATTTTTAAATATTTAATATATATAATTTAATTATTTTTAAATTTAATTTTAATTTTACATTTAATTTTAAATTTCTGTCGACTGTGTATAGTTGACATTAAATAAATAAATAAATTGGGTCCAATTGGAAATTGGGTCCAATTGGAATTTTGGTCCAATTGGAAATTGGGTCCAATTGGAATTTTGGTCCAATTGGAATTTGGGTCCAATTGGAATTTGAGGCCAATTGGAATTTGGAAGTTGGGATAATTTTCGAAGTTGGTCCAAAATTATCCCATCTTCGAAAATGCAATACTAATTTTTTTAAGATGGGATAATTTTCGAAGTTGGTCCAATTGGAAATTGGGTCCAATTGGAATTTTGGTCCAATTGGAATTTGGGTCCAATTGGAATTTGAGGCCAATTGGAATTTGGAAGTTGGGATAATTTTCGAAGTTGGTCCAAAATTATCCCATCTTCGAAAATGCAATACTAATTTTTTTAAGATGGGATAATTTTCGAAGTTGGTCCAATTGGAAATTGGGTCCAATTGGAATTTTGGTCCAATTGGAATTTGGGTCCAATTGGAATTTGAGGCCAATTGGAATTTGGAAGTTGGGATAATTTTCGAAGTTGGTCCAAAATTATCCCATCTTCGAAAATGCAATACTAATTTTTTTAAGATGGGATAATTATCGAAGTTGGTCCAATTGGAAATTGGGTCCAATTGGAGTTTGGCTCCAATTGGAAATTTGTCCAATTGGAAATTGGTCCAATTGGAATTTGGGTCCAATTGGAAATTGGGTCCAATTGGAAATTGGGTCCAATTGTAAATGGGGTCCAATTCGAAATTGGGTCCAATTGGAAATTGAGTCCAACTTTAATTTGGGGCCAATTGGAAATTGGGTCCAATTGGAATTTGGGTACAATTGGAATTTGGGTCCAATTGGAATTTGGGTCCAAATGGAATTTGGGTCCAATTGGATTTTGGGTCCAATTGGAATTTAGGTCCAATTGCAATTTAGGTCCAATTGCAATTTAGGTCCAATTGGAATTTAAAAGTTGGGACAATTTCGATGTTGATCCTAAATTATCCCAACGAACTTGGTCCAAAATTAACCCAACTTTGAAAATTCAATACCAATTTTGGTAGTTGGGTCAATTTTCTAAAATGGTCCAATTAGAGTTTGGGTCCAATTGGAATTTGTGTCCAATTGAAAATTGGGTTCAATTGGAATTTGGGTCCAATTGGAATTTAGGTCCAATTGGAATTTAGGTCCAATTGGAATTTAGGTCCAATTGGAATTTAGAAGTTGGGACAATTTTCGAAGTTGTACCTAAATTATCCCAACGAAGTTGGTCCAAAATTAACCCAACTTTGAAAATTCAATACCACTTTTGGTAGTTGGGTCAATTTTTTAAATTGTTCAAATTGGAATTTGGGTCGAATTGGAATTTGGGTCCAATTGGAATTTGGAAGTTGGGATAATTTTCGAAGTTGGTCCAAAACTATCTCAACTTCGAAAATGCAATACTAATTTTTTAAGTTGGGATAAATTTCGAAGTTGGTCCAAAATTATCCCAACTTCGAAAATGCATTAATAATATTTTTAAGTTGGGATAATTTTCGAAGTTGGTCCAATTGGAATTTGGGTCCAATTGGTAATTGTGTCCAGTTGAAAATTGGGTCCAATTGGAAAATGGGTCCAATTGGAAATCGGGTGCAATTGGAAATTGAGTTCAATTGGAAATTGGGTCCAATTGGAAAAAGGTTCATATTGGAAATTGGGTACAATTGGAATTTGGGTTCAATTGAAAATGGGGTCCAATTGGAATTTTGGTTCAATTGGAATTTGGGTCCAATTGGAATTTGAGGCCAATTGGAATTTGGAAGTTGGGATAATTTTCGAAGTTGGTCCAAAATTATCCCATCTTCGGAAATGCAATACTAATTTTTTTAAGATGGGATAATTTTCGAAGTTGGTCCAATTGGAATTTGGGTCCAATTGGAAATTGGGTCCCAACTTCGAAAATGCAATACTAATTTTTTAAGTTGGGATAATTTTCGAAGTTGGTCAAAAATTATCCCAACATCGAAAATGCAATACTTTTTTCTAAGTTGGGGTAATTTTCGAAGTTGGTCCAAAATTATCCCAACTTTGAAAATTCAATACCAATTTTGGTAGTTGGGTCAATTTTCTAAATTGGTCCAATTGGAATTTGGGTCCAATTGGAATTTGAAAATTCTAAAAAGCAATACTAATTTTTTAAGTTGAGATAATTTTCGAAGTTGGTCCAATTGGAAATTGGGTCCAATTGGAGTTTGGCTCCAATTGTAAATTTGTCCAATTGGAAATTGGTCAAATTGGAATTTGGGTCCAATTGGAAATTGGGTCCAATTGTAAATGGGGTCCAATTCGAAATTGGGTCCAATTGGAAATTGAGTCCAATTTTAATTTGGGGCCAATTGGAAATTGGGTCCAATTATAATTTGGGTACAATTGGAATTTGGGTCCAATTGGAATTTGGGTCCAAATGGAATTTGGGTCCAATTGGAATTTGGGTCCAATTGGAATTTAGGTCCAATTGGAATTTAGGTCCAATTGGAATTTAGGTCCAATTGGAATTTAGAAGTTGGGACAATTTCGATGTTGATCCTAAATTATCCCAACGAACTTGGTCCAAAATTAACCCAACTTTGAAAATTCAATACCAATTTTGGTAGTTGGGTCAATTTTCTAAAATGGTCCAATTAGAGTTTGGGTCCAATTGGAATTTGTTTCCAATTGAAAATTGGGTTCAATTGGAATTTGGGTCCAATTGGAATTTAGGTCCAATTGGAATTTAGGTCCAATTGGAATTTAGAAGTTGGGACAATTTTCGAAGTTGGTCCTAAATTATCCCAACGAACTTGGTCCAAAATTAACCCAACTTTGAAAATTCAATACCACTTTTGGTAGTTGGGTCAATTTTTTAAATTGTTCAAATTGGAATTTGGGTCGAATTGGAATTTGGGTCCAATTGGAATTTGGAAGTTGGGATAATTTTCGAAGTTGGTCCAAAACTATCTCAACTTCGAAAATGCAATACTAATTTTTTAAGTTGGGATAAATTTCGAAGTTGGTCCAAAATTATCCCAACTTCGAAAATGCATTAATAATATTTTTAAGTTGGGATAATTTTCGAAGTTGGTCCAATTGGAATTTGGGTCCAATTGGAAATTGTGTCCAATTGAAAATTGGGTCCAATTGGAAAATGGGTCCAATTGGAAATTGGGTGCAATTGGAAATTGAGTTCAATTGGAAATTGGGTCCAATTGGAAAAAGGGTTCAATTGAAAATGGGGTCCAATTGGAATTTTGGTCCAATTGGAATTTGGGTCCAATTGGAATTTGAGGCCAATTGGAATTTGGAAGTTGGAATAATTTTCGAAGTTGGTCCAAAATTATCCCATCTTCAAAAATGCAATACTAATTTTTTTAAGATGGGATAATTTTCGAAGTTGGTCCAATTGGAATTTGGGTCCAAATGGAATTTGGGTCCAATTGGAATTTGGGTCCAATTGGAATTTGGGTCCAATTGGAATTTGGGTCCAAATGGAATTTGGGTCCAATTGGAATTTGGGTCCAATTGGAATTTAGGTCCAATTGGAATTTAGGTCCAATTGCAATTTAGGTCCAATTGGAATTTAGAAGTTGGGACAATTTCGATGTTGATCCTAAATTATCCCAACGAACTTGGTCCAAAATTAACCCAACTTTGAAAATTCAATACCAATTTTGGTAGTTGGGTCAATTTTCTAAAATGGTCCAATTAGAGTTTGGGTCCAATTGGAATTTGTGTCCAATTGAAAATTGGGTTCAATTGGAATTTGGGTCCAATTGGAATTTAGGTCCAATTGGAATTTAGGTCCAATTGGAATTTAGGTCCAATTGGAATTTAGGTCCAATTGGAATTTAGAAGTTGGGACAATTTTCGAAGTTGGTCCTAAATTATCCCAACGAAGTTGGTCCAAAATTAACCCAACTTTGAAAATTCAATACCACTTTTGGTAGTTGGGTCAATTTTTTAAATTGTTCAAATTGGAATTTGGGTCGAATTGGAATTTGGGTCCAATTGGAATTTGGAAGTTGGGATAATTTTCGAAGTTGGTCCAAAACTATCTCAACTTCGAAAATGCAATACTAATTTTTTAAGTTGGGATAAATTTCGAAGTTGGTCCAAAATTATCCCAACTTCGAAAATGCATTAATAATATTTTTAAGTTGGGATAATTTTCGACATATAACATTGGTTGTTGTACAGAGTAGACGCGTCTGATTTTGCTCTTATTAAATCATTTGAATTCCGTAATTTCTACTTGTAGTTTAATACTTAAAAGGTGCCAAGTTCTAACATTATTATTGTGTAGTGCAGTATAACTGGTGCGAGTGTCAAACTTCGTGTATTTGCTATTAAAAATTGCATTTTCTTTGTATATTTTTACAAACAGTGCGCGTCGCTAACAGCTGTGTTTAGTTCTTTTTCTTCACTCTCATCTTTTACTTTTCGTCACTCTCCTAACTTTGTGCTCTCTCATTTGCATGCTTATCTGTATAGCTTGCGCTCTTAACGCCAGCTCTTTACATTAACATTAACTGTACCTTACTGTCTCTCTCTCTTGCTTTGCTTTGCATTGTGTTATTGCTGTTTGATTTTCTACAGCACTCGACACAAGTTTAGTTACACTTCAATTATAACTCATTTCTTATTATTTCTTCAATTTCTCTTTCGTTATTATATCTCCTTACATAATGACTTCGTGCTGCATTAAAGTCTGTAAGGTAATGTCCGATCCTAAGGCAGATTTTATATGCTGCTGGTTGTGTGACAATCTAGCTCATGTTAAATGTGCTGGTTTCACCGCGCGTGTAAAAGATTACATCGCCAATAAGACGGGCCTTAAATGGTGTTGTGAGGCTTGCCGTGAGACGGAAATTAATATGCAATCATTTGCAATGCATACGCGCAATAATTTCTGTTCTTTAAAAAAAACTTTGACCTTCTACATAAGGAATTCCAAGCAATGGAATTAAAGTTTAATAATTTTAAAATTTTTTCTCAGCCGTCTATTGTGTCTGAAACTTCTTCTAGTAGCTCACCACCGGAGGTAATTATTACTCCGGTTTTGACTACTGATAATGTTCCTAATACAACTGCAGCTACAAGTATTTCAAACCAGCGTAGCTCGAAATCCAATAGACCCAAGAAAGATAGGCCTTCCAATGATATGCCTCTTGTATCATCCGAGGTTAATCATCTTCGGGTGTTTAATTCCCCCTAAACATGCCGCTCCTGCAAATGTTCCTAGCGTTCTTCCTAGCGTAGTGGAGACTGCAAGACGTCTTAAGTCTGTCCCTAACAGACGCCAAATCTTTATTTCTCGCCTGGCATCTGACACATCAACCGAAGATGTCAAGGCCTATATTTTAAATAAACTTAATAATAGTTGTCTCAACATGACCGTTGAGAAATTCAAATTTAAGCACCGTAGAGAAATTTCCTCCTTCAAGATATCTGTCCCCGCAAGTGCATTTAGTACTATTTGTACGAATGCTTTTTGGCTGGATGATATGGTTGTAAAGGAGTACAGTCCGCAGAAGAGACAGTCTTCAGTACCCCCTTCTCTTCCTACTAATGTTCCATCAAAAAACTAATAGTTTCTTCTTTTCTGTTTGCTTATCAGAATGTTAGAGGCCTTAAGTCAAAACTTTCTAACCTTTATGTAGATAGTTTTTCTTTCGAACATAACATTTTGGCATTCACTGAGACCTGGCTTAAACCTGATATTCTTGATGCATCTATACTTTCACCTCTTTATGTTACTTATAGATGTGATAGAATGGATAGAAAAGGTGGTGGTGTCCTTATTGCGATAAAATCTAATCTTACATCGCAATTAGTAAATAACTCCCCCACTAATATAGAAATTGTATGTGTGAAAGTGCGAATTCATAACATTAACTTTTATATTTCCTGCTCATATATTCCTCCCCAATCTGATCTATCTGTATACCTAGCTCACTTAACGGTAATTCAATCTTTGTCCAGCATGCTCTTGGATAAAGACTGTTTGTTAGTTGTTGGTGACTTTAACTTGCCCGATGTTATTTGGTCGGATAACAACGACTTAATGACTTCTAACGAGTTTCTGTCGGGACTTCTTGAACTAAATCTATCTCAGGTCAACTCAATTCGAAACAGCAGGAACCGATTACTTGATCTGGTCTTTGTATCTGATCAGGTATGCGATACTGTTGTAAGAATTGATCCTTTAGTTTCACCTGAAGATGCGTTCCACCCCACTTTAGAGCTCGCTCTTTTGCTGTCACCATCCGGGCAGCAAGTTAAAACATTTCCAAAGACTAAACACTATTGTTTTCGAAAGGCTAACTTTAGTGATCTCAACACTTTATTTAATAATTATGATTGGTCGAAATTGTACTCTTCTAATAATTTAGAAGGTGCGATTGATATTTTTTATAGAGCTATTAACTCTATTTTTGAATTGAATGTTCCTAGGGTATATCATTCTAAGTCTACAAAACTACCTTGGTTCTCTAGGGAACTTTGTAGACTTAAAAATTTGAAATCCAAACTTTACAAAAAGTTCAAATTATCTGGTAGGCTTATTGATTTTTCAAGGTATGTTATCGCTAAGTCTGGCTTTGATACTATGAACCACCGTTGCTATAGTGCATACTTAACTCGCTGTAGATTACAATTTGCTAAAGACCCTAAGCAGTTTTATAACTTCGTTAATCTTAAACGGCGAACTGCTACATATCCTTCTTCCTTAACTCTAAACGAGAAAACAGCTAGTACCGATCAAAACATTTCGGACTTATTTGCAGATTTTTTCCAGGATACTTATTCGTCTAAGATTTACGATTCTAAGTGTCCTTATCCTTATAGAATTTATCCATCTAACTCTGTTTTCGGTCCGCAGATTAAGGAAAGTTCGTTAGGTTGTGAGCTGACTTTGGTCAAGCCATCTTTTTCTCCTGGGCCAGATGGGGTGCCTGGCTGTGTTCTCAGATACTGTGCTAATTCGCTCTGTAAGCCAATTCTTAAACTTTTTTCTTTGTCCGTTTCGACCGGATTATTTCCTAAGTTATGGAAAGAATCTTATGTTATTCCCTTACACAAAAAAGGCTCTAAGTCTGACGTCATGAACTATAGAGCTATTTCTAAGTTGTCTGCTATTCCTAAATTATTCGAGAAAATCATTACTTCTCAACTGCAACACTTATGTAGCTCAATCATCTCACCAACCCAGCATGGCTTTGTGAGATCCAAATCTACTACAACAAACTTATTGGAACTCTCCTCTATTGTCATTAGTGGGTTTCATAGCTCGATGCAAACGGACGTCATCTACACTGATTTCAGTAAAGCATTTGATTCTGTAAACCATACTCTCCTAATGCACAAGTTGTCGCTTCTTGGTTTTCCTCATATTCTTATGAATTGGATCTCCAACTATCTTAAAAATAGAACTCAGAGAGTAATGTTCAATTCTGCTCTCTCTAAGCAGATCTCTGTTTATTCAGGAGTGCCCCAAGGTAGCCACCTCGGACCATTGCTTTTCAATTTATTTATTAATGACCTTCCGTCTATTATTAAGAATAGTGCTGTTTTGATGTATGCAGATGACGTTAAATTATGCCTCTCTTATAAGGATCCTATTTCTGCTTCTTTGTTGCAAGCTGATCTTAACATTTTCAATTCATGGTGCAAAACCAATCTTATTGCCCTCAATTGCTCAAAATGCAAAGCCATGACTTTTTGCAGAACACAACCTGTGCATGTTCAATACTTGTTAGAAGGCCATCCTCTTGAGAATATATCTCAAATTAATGACCTAGGCATCTTACTTGATCGTAAACTTTCTTTCAACGATCACATTGAGTTCATGGTAAATAAAGCCATGAAGGTCTTAGGTTTCATTAAGCGTTGGTCTAAGGAATTCAATGACCCTTATACGACTAAACAGCTTTATGTCTCTCTGGTACGTCCCATCCTCGAGTATGGGTCCTGTTTGTGGTCGCCACAGTATCAGACTTATAAAGACAAAATTGAATCGGTGCAAAAGAAGTTTCTAATTTTCGCACTAAGAAACTTAAACTGGTCACCACAACTTAACCTTCCGCCATATCCTAGTAGATTACTATTAATTAATCTTCCTTCCCTTTCACACCGTCGCATTATGCTGGGTGTAACTTTCATTCAAAAACTTATAAATGGTGATATTGACTCTCCTTTCTTACTAAACAAATTAAACTTTTCACTTCCTATTAGATCAACTCGTTTTTACTCCTTATTAACAACTAGCACTTGCCATACTAATTACCTTATGCATGAACCTTTTAGAGTACTATGTTCTGAGTTTAACAGACTTTACGGGGTTATTAGATTAGAGTCTTCTATTTCTACCAATAAAGCCTTAATCTTAGAACATTTACGCACACATTAATCAATTTAATCTCTGGTGGTGGTCATTGATTTGATTGGGTTTTCCTGGGTTTCCCCAATCCTAGCAACAAATGTTGAATCAATTTACTTTTACTCACCCCAGAACTATTTATTTATTATTTTTATTTTATATTTTTTCTTTTTTCAATTTAATTATAATTTTTATATTTTTAATATTTAATATGAATAATTTAATTATTTTTAAATTTAATTTTAATTTTACACTTAATTTTAAATTTCTGTCGACTGTTTATAGTTGACATTAAATAAATAAAATAAAATAAAATAAATAAATTGGAATTTGGGTCCAATTGGAAATTGTGTCCAATTGAAAATTGGGTCCAATTGGAAAATGGGTCCAATTGGAAATTGGGTTTAATTGGAAATTGAGTTCAATTGGAAATTGGGTCCAATTGGAAAAAGGGTCCAATTGGAAATTGGGTACAATTGGAATTTGGGTTCAATTGAAAATGGGGTCCAATTGGAATTTTGGTCCAATTGGAATTTGGGTCCAATTGGAATTTGAGGCCAATTGGAATTTGGAAGTTGGAATAATTTTCGAAGTTGGTCCAAAATTATCCCATCTTCGAAAATGCAATACTAATTTTTTTAAGATGGGATAATTTTCGAAGTTGGTCCAATTGGAATTTGGGTCCAATTGGAAATTGGGTCCAATTGGAAATTGGGTCCAATTGGAAATTGGGTCCAATTGGAATTGGGTCCCAACTTCGAAAATGCAATACTAATTTTTTAAGTTGGGATAATTTTCGAAGTTGGTCAAAAATTATCCCAACATCGAAAATGCAATACTTTTTTCTAAGTTGGGGTAATTTTCGAAGTTGGTCCAAAATTATCCCAACTTTGAAAATTCAATACCAATTTTGGTAGTTGGGTCAATTTTCTAAATTGGTCCAATTGGAATTTGGGTCCAATTGGAATTTGAAAATTCGAAAATGCAATACTAATTTTTAAAGTTGAGATAATTTTCGAAGTTGGTCCAATTGGAAATTGGGTCCAATTGGAGTTTGGCTCCAATTGGAAATTTGTCCAACTGGAAATTGGTCAAATTGGAATTTGGGTCCAATTGGAAATTGGGTCCAATTGGAAATTGGGTCCAATTGGAAATTGAGTCCAATTTTAATTTGGGGCCAATTGGAAATTGGGTCCAATTGGAATTTGGGTCCAATTGGAATTTGGGTCCAATTGGAATTTGGGTCCAAATGGAATTTGGGTCCAATTGGAATTTGGGTCCAATTGGAATTTAGGTCCAATTGGAATTTAGGTCCAATTGCAATTTAAGTCCAATTGGAATTTAGAAATTGACACAATTTCGATGTTGATCCTAAATTATCCCAACGAACTTGGTCCAAAATTAACCCAACTTTGAAAATTCAATACCAATTTTGGTAGTTGGGTCAATTTTCTAAAATGGTCCAATTAGAGTTTGGGTCCAATTGGAATTTGTGTCCAATTGAAAATTGGGTTCAATTGGAATTTGGGTCCAATTGGAATTTAGGTCCAATGGGAATTTAGGTCCAATTGGAATTTAGGTCCAATTGGAATTTAGAAATTGGGACAATTTCGAAGGTGGTCCTAAATTATCCCAACGAAGTTGGTCCAAAATTAACCAAACTTTGAAAATTCAATACCAATTTTGGTAGTTGGTTCAATTTTCTAAAATGGTCCAATTAGAGTTTGGGTCCAATTGGAATTTGTGTCCAATTAAAATTTGGGTTCAATTGGAATTTGGGTCCAATTGGAAATTGGGTACAATTGGAATTTGGGTTCAATTGAAAATTGGAATTTGGGTCCAATTGGAAATTGGGTCCAATTGGTAATTGGGTCCAATTGGAAATTGGGTCCAATTGAAAATTGGGTCCAATTTGAAATTGGGTCCAATTGGAAATGGGTCCAATTGGAAATTGGGTCCAATTGGAATTTGTGTCCAATTGGAGCTTGGCTCCTATTGGAGCTTGGGTCCTATTGGAGCTTGGGTCCTATTGGAGCTTGGGTCCTATTGGAGATTGGGTCCAATTGGAAATTGGGTCCAAATGTAAATTGGGTCCAGTTGGAATTTGGGTCCAATTGAAAATGGGTCCAATTGGAAATTGGGTCCAATTGTAAATGGGGTCCAATTGGAAATTGGTCCAATTGGAAATTGGTCCATTTGGAAATTGGGTCCAATTGGAACTCGGAAATTGGGATAATTTTCGAAGTTGGTCCAAAATTATCCCAACTTCGAAAATGCAATAATAATTTTTTTAAGTTGGGATAATTTTCGAAGTTAGTCCAATTGGAATTCGGCTCCAATTGGAAATTGGGTCTAATTGGAAATTGGGTCCAATTGGAATTTGGGTCCAATTGGAAATTAGGTCCAATTGGAATTTGAGTCCAATTGGAATTTGGGTCGAATTGGAATTTGGGTCCAATTGTAAATTGGGTCCAATTGGAAATTGGGTCGAATTTTAATTTGGGTCCAATTGGAATTTGGGTCCAATTGGAAATTAGTCCAATTGGATTTTGGGTCCAGTTGGAATTTGGGTCCAATTGGAATTTGAGTCCAATTGGAATTTGGGTCCAATTGGAAATTGGGTCCAATTGGAATTTGGGTCCAATTGGAATTTGGGTCCAATTGGAAATTGTGTCCAATTGGAAGTTTGGTCAAATTGGAATTTGGGTCCAATTGGAATTTTGGTCCAATTGGAATTTGGGTCCAATTGGAATTTGGGTCCAGTTGGAATTTGGGTCCAATTGGAATTTGGGTCCAATTGAAAATGGGTCCAATTGGAAATTGGGTCCAATTCGAAATTGGGTCCAATTGGAAATTGGGTCCAATTGGAACTTGGGTCCAATTGGAATTTGGGTCCAATTGGAATTTGGGGCTAATTGGAATTTGGTAGCTGGGTCAATTTTCTAAAATTGTCCAATTAGAGTTTGGGTCCAATTGGAAATTGGGTACAATTGGAATTTGGGTCCAATTGGAATTTGGGTCCAATTGGAATTGGAGTCCAATTGGAATTTGAGTCCAATTGGAATTTGTGTCCAATTGGAATTTGGGTCAAATTGGAATTTGGGTCCAATTGGAATTTGGGTCCAATTGCAAATTGGGTCCAATTGGAAATTGGGTCCAATTGGAAATTGGGTCCAGTTGGAATTTGGGTCCAATTGGAAGTTGGGTCAAATTGGAATTTGGGTCCAATTGGAATTTGGGTCCAATTGGAATTTGGGTCCAGTTGGAATTTGGGTCCAATTGGAACTTGGGTCCAATTGTAATTTGGGTCCAATTGGAAATTGGGTCCAATTGGAAATTGGGTCCAGTTGGAATTTGGGTCCAATTGGAAATGGGTCCAATTGGAATTTGGGTCCAATTGGATATTTTGTCCAATTGAAAATTGGGTAAAATTGGAAATTGGGTCCATTTGGAAATTGTGTCCAATTGGAAATTGTGTCCAGTGGAAATTGGGTCCATTTGGAAATTGGGTCCATTTGGAAATTGGGTCCAATTGGAAGTTGGGATAATTTTCGAAGTTGGTCCAAAATTATCCCAATTTCGAAAATGCAATACTAATTTTTTAAGTTGGGATAATTTTCGAAGTTGGTAAAAAATTATCCCAACTTCGAAAATGCAATAATAATTTTTTAAGTTGGGATAATTTTCGAAGTTGGTCCAATTGGAATTCGGCTCCAATGTGGAAATGGGTCTAATTGGAAATTGGGTCCAATTGGAAATTGGGTCCAATTGGAATTTGAGTCCTATTGGAATTTGGGTCGAATTGGAATTTGGGTCCAATTGGAATTTGGGTCCAATTGCAAATTGGGTCCAATTGGAAATTAGTCCATTTGGATTTTGGGTCTAGTTGGAAATTGGGTCCAATTGGAATTTGGGTCCAATTGGAAATTGGGTCCAATTGGAATTTGGGTCCAATTGGAATTTGGGTCGAATTGGAATTTGTTTCCAAATTGGAATTGGGTCCAATTGGAAATTGGGTCCAATTGGAATTTGGGTCCATTTGGAATTTGGGTCCAATTGGAAGTTAGTCCAATTGGATTTTGGGTCCAGTTTGAATTAGGGTCCAATTGAAATTTGGGTCCAATTGGAAATCGGGTCCAATTGGAATTTGAGTCCTATTGGAAATTGGGTTGGAATTTGGGTCCAATTGGAAATTGGGTCCAATTGGAAATTGAGTCCAATTGGAAATTGAGTCCAATTGGAAATTGGGTCCAATTGGAAATTGAGTCCAATTGGAAATTGGGTCCAATTGGAAATTGAGTCCAATTGGAAATTGGGTCCAATTGGAAATTGGGTCCAATTGGAAATTGGGTCCAATTGAAAATTGGGTCCATTTGGAAATTGTGTCCAATTGGAAATTGTGTCCAATTGGAAATTGGGTCCATTTGGAAATTGGGTCCATTTGGAAATTGAGTCCAATTGGAATTCGGAAGTTGGGATATTTTTCGAAGTTGGTCCAAAATTATCCCAATTTCGAAAATGCAATACTAATTTTTTAAGTTGGGATAATTTTCGAAGTTGATAAAAAATTATCCCAACTTCGAAAATGCAATCAATTTTTTTAAAGTTGGGATAATTTTCGAAGTTGGTGCCAATTGGAATTCGGCTCCAATTGGAAATTGGGTCTAATTGGAAATTGGGTCCAATTGGAAATTGGGTCCAATTGGAATTTGAGTCCTATTGGAATTTGGGTCGAATTGGAATTTGGGTCCAATTGGAATTTGGGTCCATAAATTGGGTCCAATTGGAAATTAGTCCATTTGGATTTTGGGTCTAGTTGGAAATTGGGTCCAATTGAATTTGGGTCCATGAAGTGGGTCCAATTGAAATTTGGGTCAATTGGAATTTGGGTCCAATTGGAATTTGGGTTGAAATTGGGTCAATGGAGTTAGTCCAATTGGATTTTGGGTCCAGTTTGAATTAGGTTCCAATTGAAATTTGGGTCCAATTGGAAATTGGGTCCAATTGGAATTTGAGTCCTATTGGAAATTGGGTTGAATTGGAATTTGGGTCCAATTGGAAATTGGGTCCAATTGGAAATTGGGTCCAATTGGAAGTTAGTCCAATTGGATTTTGGGTCCAGTTTGAATTAGGTTCCAATTGAAATTTGGGTCCATGTGGAAATTGGGTCCAATTGGAATTTGAGTCCTATTGGTGGGTTGAATTGGAATTTGGGTCCAATTGGAAATTGGGTCCAATTGGAAATTAGTCCATTTGGATTTTGGGTCTAGTTGGAAATTGGGTCCAATTGGAATTTGGGTCCAATTAAAATTTGGGTCCAATTGGAATTTGGGTCCATTTGGAATTTGGGTCCAATTGGAAGTTAGTCCAATTGGATTTTGGGTCCAGTTTGAATTAGGTTCCAATTGAAATTTGGGTCCAATTGGAAATTGGGTCCAATTGGAATTTGAGTCCTATTGGAAATTGGGTTGAATTGGAATTTGGGTCCAATTGGAAATTGGGTCCAATTGGAAATTGAGTCCAATTGGAAATTGAGTCCAATTGGAAATTGGGTCCAATTGAAATTGAGTCCAATTGGAAATTGGGTCCAATTGGAAATTGGGTCAATTGAAAATTGGGTCCAATTGGAAATTGGGTCCAATTGGAAATTGGGTCCAATTGGAAATTGGGTCCAATTGGAAATTGGGTCCAATTGGAAATTGGGTTCAATTGGAAATTGGGTTCAATTGGAAATTGGGTCCAATTGGAAATTGGGGCCAATCGGTAATTGAGTCCAATTGGAAATTGGGTCCAATTGGAAATTGGGTCCAATTGAAATTGGGTCCATTGAAATTGGGTCCAATTGGAAATGGGTCCATTGGAAATTGGGTCCAATTGGAAATTGGGTCCAATTGGAAATTGGGTCCAATTGGAAATTGGGTTCAATTGGAAATTGGGTCCAATTGGAAATTGGGTTCAATTGGAAATTGGGTCCAATTGGAAATTGGGGCCAATCGGAAATTGAGTCCAATTGGAAATTGGGTCCATTTGTAAATGGGGTCCAATTGGAAATTGGGTCGAATTGGAAATTGAGTCCAATTGGAAATTGGGTCCAATTTTAATTTGGGGCCAATTGGAAATTGGGTCCAATTGGAATTAGGGTCCAATTGGAATTTGGGTCCAATTGAAATTTGGGTCCAATTGGAATTTGGGTCCAATTGGAATTTAGGTCCAATTAGAATTTAGGTCCAATTGGAATTTAGGTCCAATTGGAATTTAGAAATTGGGACAATTTCGAAGTTGGTCCTAAATTATCCCAACGAAGTTGGTCAAAAATTAACCCAACTTTGAAAATTCAATACCAATTTTGGTAGTTGGGTCAATTTTCTAAAATGGTCCAATTAGAGTTTGGGTCCAATTGGAATTTGTGTCCAATTGAAATTTGGATTCAATTGGAATTTGGGTCCAATTGGAAATTGGGTTCAATTGGAATTTGGGTTCAATTGAACATTGGAATTTTGGTCCAATTGAAATTTGGGTCCAATTGGAATTTAGAAATTGGGACAATTTTCGAAGTTGGTTCTTAATTATCAAAACAAAGTTGGTCCAAAGTTAGCCCAACTTTGAAAATTCAATACCACTTTTGGTAGTTGGGTCAATTTTCTAAATTGTTCAAATTGGAATTTGGGTCGAATTGGAATTTGGGTCCAATTGGAATTTGGAAGTTGGGATAATTTTCGAAGTTGGTCCAAAATTATCTCAATTTCGAAAATGCAATACTAATTTTTAAAGTTGGGATAATTTTCGAAGTTGGTCCAAATTATCCCATCTTCGAAAATGCAATAATAATTTTTTTAGTTGATCCAATTGGAATTTGGGTCCAATTGGAAATTGGTTCCAATTGGAAATTGGGTCCAATTGGAAATTGGGTCCAATTGGAAATTGGGTCCAATTGGAAATTGGGTCCAATTGGAAATTGGGTCCAATTGGAATTTGGGTTTGGGTCCTATTGGAAATTGGGTCCAATTGGAAATTGGGTCCAATTGGAAATTGGGTCCAATTGGAAATTGGGTCCAATTGGAAATTGGGTCCATTTGGAAATTGGGTCCAATTGGAAATTGGGTCCAATTGGAAATTGGGTCCAATTTGAAATTGGTCCAATTGGAATTTGGGTCCAATTGGAATTGGGTCCAATTGAAAAATGGGTCCAATTGAAAAATGGGTCCCATTGGAAATAGGGTCCAAGTGGAAATTGGGTCTAATTGGAAATTGGGTCTATCTGGAAATTGGGTCCAATTGGAAATTGGGTCCGATTGGAAATTGGATCCAATTAAAATTTGGGTTCAATTGGAAATTAGGTCAAGTTGGAAATTGCAATACTAATTGGAAATTGGGTCCATTTGTAAATGGGGTCCAATTGGAAATTGGGTCCAATTGGAAATTGGGTCCAATTGGAAATTGAGTCCAATTGGAAATTGGGTTCAATTGGAAATTGGGTCCAATTGGAAATTGGGTTCAATTGGAAATTGGGTCCAATTGGAAATTGGGGCCAATCGGAAATTGAGTCCAATTGGAAATTGGGTCCATTTGTAAATGGGGTCCAATTGGAAATTGGGTCCAATTGGAAATTGAGTCCAATTGGAAATTGGGTCCAATTTTAATTTGGGGCCAATTGGAAATTGGGTCCAATTGGAATTAGGGTCCAATTGGAATTTGGGTCCAATTGGAATTTGGGTCCAATTGGAATTTGGGTCCAATTGGAATTTAGGTCCAATTAGAATTTAGGTCCAATTGGAATTTAGGTCCAATTGGAATTTAGAAATTGGGACAATTTCGAAGTTGGTCCTAAATTATCCCAACGAAGTTGGTCAAAAATTAACCCAACTTTGAAAATTCAATACCAATTTTGGTAGTTGGGTCAATTTTCTAAAATGGTCCAATTAGAGTTTGGGTCCAATTGAATTTGTGTCCAATTGAAATTTGGATTCAATTGGAATTTGGGTCCAATTGGAAATTGGGTTCAATTGGAATTTGGGTTCAATTGAACATTGGAATTTTGGTCCAATTGAAATTTGGGTCCAATTGGAATTTAGAAATTGGGACAATTTTCGAAGTTGGTTCTTAATTATCAAAACAAAGTTGGTCCAAAGTTAGCCCAACTTTGAAAATTCAATACCACTTTTGGTAGTTGGGTCAATTTTCTAAATTGTTCAAATTGGAATTTGGGTCGAATTGGAATTTGGGTCCAATTGGAATTTGGAAGTTGGGATAATTTTCGAAGTTGGTCCAAAATTATCTCAATTTCGAAAATGCAATACTAATTTTTAAAGTTGGGATAATTTTCGAAGTTGGTCCAAAATTATCCCATCTTCGAAAATGCAATAATAATTTTTTTAAGTTGATCCAATTGGAATTTGGGTCCAATTGGAAATTGGTTCCAATTGGAAATTGGGTCCAATTGGAAATTGGGTCCAATTGGAAATTGGGTCCAATTGGAAATTGGGTCCAATTGGAAATTGGGTCCAATTGGAAATTGGGTCCAATTGGAAATTGGGTCCTATTGGAAATTGGTTCCAATTGGAAATTGGGTCCAATTGAAATTGGGTCCAGTGGAAATTGGGTCCAATTGGCAATTGGGTCTATGGAAGTGGGTCCAATTGGAAATTGGGTCCAATTGGAAATTGGGTCCAATTGGAAATTGGGTCCAATTGGAAATTGGGTCCAATTGGTAATTGGGTCCAATTGGTAATTGGGTCCAATTGAAAAATGGGTCCAATTGAAAAATGGGTCCCATTGGAAATAGGGTCCAAGTGGAAATTGGGTCTAATTGGAAATTGGGTCTAATTGGAAATTGGGTCTATCTGGAAATTGGGTCCAATTGGAAATTGGGTCCAATTGGAAATTTGGGTCCAATTGGAATTTGGGTCCAATTGGAAACTGGGTCTAATTGGAAATTGGGTCCAATTGGAATTTGGGTCCAATTGGAATTTGGGTCCAATTGGAAATTATTCCAATTGGATTTTGGGTCCAGTTTGAATTTGGGTCCAATTGGAATTTGGGTCCAATTGGAAATTATTCCAATTGGATTTTGGGTCCAGTTGGAATTTGGGTCCAATTGGAATTTGGGTTCAATTGGAAATTAGGTCAAATTGGAAATTGGGTACAATTGGAATTTGGGTCCAATTGGAAATTGGGTCCAATTGGAAATTGGGTCCAATTGGAAATTGAGTCCAATTGGAACTTGGGTCCAATTGTAATTTGGGTCCAGTTGTAAAGTGGGTCCAATTGGAGCTTGGGTCCTATTGGAAATTGGGTCCAATTGGAAATTGGGTCCAATTGGAATTTGGGTCCATTTGGAATTTGGGTCCAATTGGAAGTTAGTCCAATTGGATTTTGGGTCCAGTTGGAATTTGGGTCCAATTGGAATTTGGGTCCAATTGGAACTTGGGTCCAATTGTAATTTGGGTCCAATTGGAAATTGGGTCCAGTTGGAATTTGGGTCCAATTGGAAATGGGTCCAATTGGAATTTGGGTCCAATTGGATATTTTGTCCAATTGAAAATTGGGTAAAATTGGAAATTGGGTCCATTTGGAAATTGTGTCCAATTGGAAATTGTGTCCAATTGGAAATTGGGTCCATTTGGAAATTGGGTCCAATTGGAATTCGGAAGTTGGGATAATTTTCGAAGTTGGTCCAAAATTATCCCAATTTCGAAAATGCAATACTATCTTTTTAAAATGGGATAATTTTCGAAGTTGGTAAAAAATTATCCCAACTTCGAAAATGCAATAATAATTTTTTTAAGTTGGGATAATTTTCGAAGTTGGTCCAATTGGAATTCGGCTCCAATTGGAAATTGGGTCTAATTGGAAATTGGGTCCAATTGGAAATTGGGTCCAATTAGAATTTGAGTCCTATTGGAATTTGGTTTCGAATTGGAATTTGGGTCCATTTGGAAATTGGGTCCAATTGGAAGTTAGTCCAATTGGATTTTGGGTCCAGTTTGAATTAGGGTCCAATTGAAATTTGGGTCCAATTGGAAATTGGGTCCAATTGGAATTTGAGTCCTATTGGAAATTGGGTCGAATTGGAATTTGGGTCCAATTGGAAATTGGGTCCAATTGGAAATTGAGTCCAATTGGAAATTGAGTCCAATTGGAAATTGGGTCCATTTGTAAATGGGGTCCAATTGGAAATTGGGTCCAATTGGAAATTGAGTCCAATTGGAATTGGGTCCAATTGGAATTTGGGTCCAATTGGAATTTGGGTCGAATTGGAATTTGGGTCCATTGGAAATTGGGTCCAATTGGAATTTGAGTCCTATTGGAAATTGAGTCGAATTGGAATTTGGGTCCAATTGGAATTTGGGTCCAATTGGATTTTAGGTCCAATTGGAATTTAGAAATTGGGACAATTTCGAAGTTGGTCCTAAATTATCCCAACGAAGTTGGTCAAAAATTAACCCAACTTTGAAAATTCAATACCAATTTTGGTAGTTGGGTCAATTTTCTAAAATGGTCCAATTAGAGTTTGGGTCCAATTGGAATTTGTGTCCAATTGAAATTTGGGTTCAATTGGAATTTGGGTCCAATTGGAATTTAGAAATTGGGACAATTTTCGAAGTTGGTTCTTAATTATCAAAACAAAGTTGGTCCAAAGTTAGCCCAACTTTGAAAATTCAATACCACTTTTGGTAGTTGGGTCAATTTTCTAAATTGTTCAAATTGGAATTTGGGTCGAATTGGAATTTGGGTCCAATTGGAATTTGGAAGTTGGGATAATTTTCGGCTCCAATTGGAAATTGGGTCTAATTGGAAATTGGGTCCAATTGGAAATTGGGTCTAATTGGAATTTGAGTCCTATTGGAATTTGGGTCGAATTGGAATTTGGGTCCAATTGGAATTTGGAATTGAAATTGCAAATTGGGTCCAATTGGAAATTAGTCCATTTGGATTTTGGGTCTAGTTGGAAATTGGGTCCAATTGGAATTTGGGTCCAGTGGAAATTGGGTCCAATTGGAATTTGGGTCCAATTGGAATTTGGGTCCATTTGGAATTTGGGTCCAAGTGGAAGTTGGTCCAATTGATTTTTGGGTCCAGTTTGAATTAGGGTCCAATTGAAATTTGGGTCCAATTGGAAATTGGGTCCAATTGGAATTTGAGTCCTATTGGAAATTGGGTCCAATTGGAAATTGGGTCCAATTGGAATTTGAGTCCTATTGGAAATTGGGTCGAATTGGAATTTGGGTCCAATTGGAAATTGGGTCCAATTGGAAATTGGGTCCAATTGGAAATTGAGTCCAATTGGAAATTGAGTACAATTGGAAATTGGGTCCAATTGAAATTTGGGTCCAATTGGAAATTGGGTCCAATTGGAATTGGAGTCCTATTGGAAAATGGGTCGAATTGGAGTTTCTGTCCAATTGGAAATTGAGTCCAATTGGAAATTGGGTCCAATTGGAAATTGGGTCCAATTGGAAATTGGGTCCAATTGGAAATTGGGTCCAATTGGAAATTGGGTCCAATTGGAAATTGGGGCCAATCGAAAATTGGGTCCAATTGGAAATTGGGTCCATTTGTAAATGGGGTCCAATTGGAAATTGGGTCCAATTGGAATTGGAGTCCTATTGGAAATTGGGTCCAATTGGAAATTGGGTCCAATTGGAATTTGGGTCCAATTGGAAATTGGGTCCAATTGGAAATTGGGTCCAATTGGAAATTGAGTCCAATTGGAAATTGAGTACAATTGGAAATTGGGTCCAATTGAAATTTGGGTCCAATTGGAAATTGGGTCCAATTGGAATTGGAGTCCTATTGGAAAATGGGTCGAATTGGAGTTTCTGTCCAATTGGAAATTGAGTCCAATTGGAAATTGGGTCCAATTGGAATTTGGGTCCAATTGGAAATTGGGTCCAATTGGAAATTGGGTCCAATTGGAAATTGAGTCCAATTGGAAATTGAGTACAATTGGAAATTGGGTCCAATTGAAATTTGGGTCCAATTGGAAATTGGGTCCACTGGAATTGGAGTCCTATTGGAAAATGGGTCGAATTGGAGTTTCTGTCCAATTGGAAATTGAGTCCAATTGGAAATTGGGTCCAATTGGAAATTGGGTCCAATTGAAAATTGGGTCCAATTGGAAATTGGGTCCAATTGGAAATTGAGTCCAATTGGAAATTGGGTCCAATTTTAATTTGGGTCCAATTTTAATTTGGGGCCAATTGGAAATTGGGTCCAATTGGAATTTGGGTCCAATTGGAATTTGGGTCCAATTGGAATTTGGGTCCAATTGGAATTTGGGTCCAATTGGAATTTAGAAATTGGGACAATTTTCGAAGTTGGTTCTTAATTATCAAAACAAAGTTGGTCCAAAGTTAGCCCAACTTTGAAAATTCAATACCACTTTTGGTAGTTAGGTCAATTTTCTAAATTGTTCAAATTGGAATTTGGGTCGAATTGGAATTTGGGTCCAATTGGAATTTGGAAGTTGGGATAATTTTCGAAGTTGGTCCAAAATTATCTCAATTTCGAAAATGCAATACTAATTTTTAAAGTTGGGATAATTTTCGAAGTTGGTCCAAAATTATCCCATCTTCGAAAATGCAATAATAATTTTTTTAAGTTGGTCCAATTGGAATTTGGGTCCAATTGGAAATTGGGTCCAATTGGAAATTGGGTCCAATTGGAAATTGGGTCCAATTGGAAATTGGGTCCAATTGGAAATTGGGTCTAATTGGAAATTGGGTCTAATTGGAAATTGGGTCCAATTGGAAAATGGGTCCAATTGGAAATTGGGTCCAATTGGAAATTGCGTTCAATTGGAAATTGGGTCCAATTGAAAAATGGGTCCAATTGGAAATTGGGTCCAAGTGGAAATTGGGTCCAAGTGGAAATTGGGTCCAATTGGAAATTGGGTCCGATTGGAAATTGTATCCAATTAAAATTTGGGTTCCAATTGGAAATTAGGTCAGATTGGAAATTGGGTACGATTGAATTTGGGTCCAATTGGAATTTGAGTCCAATTGGAAACTGGGTCTAATTGAAATTGGGTCCACTTGAATTTGGGTCCAATTGGAATTTGGGTCCCATTGGAAATGGGTCCAATTGGGAATTTGGGTCCAATTGGAAATTTGGTCCAATTGGAAATTGGGTCCAATTGGAAATTGGGTCCAATTGGAAATTGGGTCCAATTGGAAATTGGATCCAATTAAAATTTGGGTTCAATTGGAAATTAGGTCCAATTGGAAATTGGGTACAATTGGAACTTGGCTCCAATTGTAATTTGGGTCTAGTTGGAAAGTGGGTCCAATTGGAATTTGGGTCCAATTGGAAATTGGGTTCAATTGGAATTCGGGTCCAATTGGAAATTGAGTCCAATTGGAACTTGGCTCCAATTGTAATTTGGGTCTAGTTGGAAAGTGGGTCCAATTGGAGCTTGGGTCCTATTGGAAATTGGGTCCAAGTGGAAATTGGGTCCAGTGGAAATTGGGTCCAATTGGAAATTGGGTCCAATTGGAAATTGGGTCCAATTGGAAATTGGGTCCAATTGGAAAGTGGGTCCAATTGGAAATTGGGTCCAATTGGAGATTGGGTCCAATTGGAAATTGGGTCCAATTGGAAATTGGGTCCAATTGGAGATTGGGTCCAATTGGAAATTGGGTCCAATTGGAAATTGGGTCCAATTGGAAATTGGGTCCATTTGGAAATTGTGTCCATTTGGAAATTGTGTCCAATTGGAATTCGGAAGTTGGGATAATTTTCGAAGTTGGTCCAAAATTATCCCATCTTCGAAAATGCAATAATAATTTTTTTAAGTTGGTCCAATTGGATTTTGGGTCCAGTTGGAATATGGGTCCAATTGGAATTTGGGTCCAATTGGAAATTGGGTTCAATTGGAATTCGGGTCCAATTGGAATTGAGTCCAATTGGAACTTGGCTCCAATTGTAATTTGGGTCTAGTTGGAAAGTGGGTCCAATTGGAGCTTGGGTCCTATTGGAAATTGGGTCCAAGTGGAAATTGGGTCCAATTGGAAATTGGGTCCAATTGGAAATTGGGTCCAATTGGAAATTGGGTCCAATTGGAGATTGGGTCCAATTGGAAATTGGGTCCACATGTGGAAATTGGGTCCATTTGGAAATTGTGTCCAATTGGAATTCGAAGTTGGGATAATTTTCGAAGTTGGTCCAAAGTTATCCCAATTTCGAAAATGCAATACTAATTTTTAAGTTGGGATAATTTTCGAAGTTGGTAAAAATTATCCCAACTTCGAAAATGCAATAATAATTTTTTAAGTTGGGATAATTTTCGAAGTTGGTCCAATTGGAATTCGGCTCCAATTGGAAATTGGGTCAATTAGAAAATGGGTCCAAGTGGAAATTGGGTACAATTGTAATTTGGGTCCAGTTGGAATTTGGGTCCAATTGGAATTTGGGTCCAATTGGAAATGGGTCCAATTGGAATTTGGGTCCAATTGTTGGTCCAATTGGAAATTGGGTCCAATTGGAAATTGGGTCCAATTGGAAATTGGATCCAATTAAAATTTGGGTTCAATTGGAAATTAGGTCCAATTGGAAATTGGGTACAATTGTAATTTGGGTCCAATTGGAATTTAAGTCCAATTGGAATTTTGGGTCCAATTGGAATTGGAGTCCAATTGAAATTTGAGTCCAATAGGAATTTGGGTCAAATTGGAATTTGGGTCCAATTGGAAATTGGGTCCAATTGGAAATTGGGTCCAATTGGAAATTGGGTCCAATTGGAAATTGGGTCCAATTATCCCAATTTCGAAAATGCAATACTAATTTTTTTAAGTTGGGAAAATTTTTGAAGTTGGTAAAAAATTATTCCAATTTCGAAAATGCAATAATAATTTTTTTAAGTTGGGATAATTTTCGAAGTTGGTCCAATTGGAATTCGGCTCCAATTGGAAATTAAGTCTAATTGGAAATTGGGTCCAATTGGAAATTGGGTCCAATTGGAAATTGGGTCCAATTGGAAATTGGGTCCAATTAGAAATTGGGTCCAATTGGAATTTGGGTCCAATTGGAATTTGGGTACAATTGGAAATTAGTCCAATTGGATTTTGGGTCCAGTTGGAATTTGGGTCCAATTGGAATTTGGGTCCAATTGGAAATTGGGTCCAATTGGAATTTGGGTCCAATTGGAAATTGAGTCCAATTGGAACTTGGGTCCAATTGTAATTTGGGTCCAGTTGGAAAGTGGGTCGAATTGGAGCTTGGGTCTTATTGGAGCTTGGGTACTATTGGAAATTGGGTCCAATTGGAAATTGGGTCCAGTTGGAATTTGGGACCAACTGGAAATGGGTCCAATTGGAAATGGGTCCAATTGGAATTTGGGTCCAATTGGATTTTGGGTCCAGTTGGAATTTGGGTCCAATTGAAAATTGGGTAAAATTGGAAATTGGGTCCAATTGGAAATTGTGTCCAATTGGAAATTGGGTCCATTTGGAAATTGGGTCCAATTGGAATTCGGAAGTTGGGATAATTTTCGAAGTTGGTCCAAAATTATCCCAATTTCGAAAATGCAATACTAATTTTTTAAGTTGGGATAATTTTCGAAGTTGGTCCAAAATTATCTCAATTTCGGAAATGCAATACTTATTTTTAAATTTGGGAAAATTTTCGAAGTTGGTCCAAAATTATCCCCAATTGGAAATTGGGTTCAATTGGAAATTGGGTCCAATTGAAAAATGGGTCCAATTGGAAATTGGGTCCAAGTGGAAATTGGGTCCAATTGGAAATTGGGTCTAATTGGAAATTGGGTCCAATTGGAAATTGGATCCGATTGGAAATTGGATCCAATTAAAATTTGCGTTCAATTGGAAATTTGGTCAAATTGGAAATTGGGTACAATTGGAATTTGGGTCCATTGAATTTGGGTCCAAGTGGAAACTGGGTCTAATTGGAAATTGGGTCCAATTGGAATTTGGGTCCAATTGGAATTTGGGTCCAATTGGAATTTGGGTCCAATTGGAATTTGGGTCCAATTGAAATTATTCCAATTGGATTTTGGGTCCAGTTGGAATTCGGGTCCAATTGGAAATTGGGTCCAATTGGAATTCGGAAGTTGGGATAATTTTCGAAGTTGGTCCAAAATTATCCCAATTTCGAAAATGCAATACTAATTTTTAAGTTGGGATAATTTTCGAAGTTGGTCCAAAATTATCTCAATTTCGAAAATGCAATACTTATTTTTAAATTTGGGAAAATTTTCGAAGTTGGTCCAAAATTATCCCCAATTGGAAATTGGGTTCAATTGGAAATTGGGTCCAATTGAAAAATGGGTCCAATTGGAAATTGGGTCCAAGTGGAAATTGGGTCCAATTGGAAATTGGGTCTAATTGGAAATTGGGTCCAATTGGAAATTGGATCCGATTGGAAATTGGATCCAATTAAAATTTGCGTTCAATTGGAAATTTGGTCAAATTGGAAATTGGGTACAATTGAATTTGGGTCCAATTGGAATTTGGGTCCAATTGGAAACTGGGTCTAATTGGAAATTGGGTCCAATTGGAATTTGGGTCCAATTGGAATTTGGGTCCAATTGGAATTTGGGTCCAATTGGAAATTATTCCAATTGGATTTTGGGTCCAGTTGGAATTTGGGTCCAATTGGAATTTGGGTCCAATTGGAAATTGGGTTCAATTGGAATTCGGGTCCAATTAGAAATTGAGTCCAATTGGAACTTGGGTCCAATTGTAATTTGGGTCCAGTTGGAAAGTGGGTCCAATTGGAGCTTGGGTCCTATTGGAAATTGGGTCCAAGTGGAAATTGGGTCCAATTGGAAATTGGGTCCAATTGGAAATTGGGTCCAATTGGAAATTGGGTCCAATTGGAAATTGGGTCCAATTAGAATTTAGGTCCAATTGGAATATAGGTCCAATTGGAATTTAGAAATTGGGGCAATTTCGAAGTTGGTCCTAAATTATCCCAACGAAGTTGGTCAAAAATTAACCCAACTTTGAAAATTCAATACCAATTTTGGTAGTTGGGTCAATTTTCTAAAATGGTCCAATTAGAGTTTGGGTCCAATTGGAATTTGTGTCCAATTGAAATTTGGATTCAATTGGAATTTGGGTCCAATTGGAAATTGGGTTCAATTGGAATTTGGGTTCAATTGAACATTGGAATTTTGGTCCAATTGAAATTTGGGTCCATTTGTAAATGGGGTCCAATTGGAAATTGGGTCCAATTGGAAATTGAGTCCAATTGGAAATTGGGTCCAATTTTAATTTGGGGCCAATTGGAAATTGGGTCCAATTGGAATTAGGGTCCAATTGGAATTTGGGTCCAATTGGAATTTGGGTCCAATTGGAATTTGGGTCCAATTGGAATTTAGGTCCAATTAGAATTTAGGTCCAATTGGAATTTAGGTCCAATTGGAATTTAGAAATTGGGACAATTTCGAAGTTGGTCCTAAATTATCCCAACGAAGTTGGTCAAAAATTAACCCAACTTTGAAAATTCAATACCAATTTTGGTAGTTGGGTCAATTTTCTAAAATGGTCCAATTAGAGTTTGGGTCCAATTGGAATTTGTGTCCAATTGAAATTTGGATTCAATTGGAATTTGGGTCCAATTGGAAATTGGGTTCAATTGGAATTTGGGTTCAATTGAACATTGGAATTTTGGTCCAATTGAAATTTGGGTCCAATTGGAATTTAGAAATTGGGACAATTTTCGAAGTTGGTTCTTAATTATCAAAACAAAGTTGGTCCAAAGTTAGCCCAACTTTGAAAATTCAATACCACTTTTGGTAGTTGGGTCAATTTTCTAAATTGTTCAAATTGGAATTTGGGTCGAATTGGAATTTGGGTCCAATTGGAATTTGGAAGTTGGGATAATTTTCGAAGTTGGTCCAAAATTATCTCAATTTCGAAAATGCAATACTAATTTTTAAAGTTGGGATAATTTTCGAAGTTGGTCCAAAATTATCCCATCTTCGAAAATGCAATAATAATTTTTTTAAGTTGATCCAATTGGAATTTGGGTCCAATTGGAAATTGGTTCCAATTGGAAATTGGGTCCAATTGGAAATTGGGTCCAATTGGAAATTGGGTCCAATTGGAAATTGGGTCCAATTGGAAATTGGGTCCAATTGGAAATTGGGTCCAATTGGAAATTGGGTCCTATTGGAAATTGGTTCCAATTGGAAATTGGGTCCAATTGGAAATTGGGTCCAATTGGAAATTGGGTCTAATTGGCAATTGGGTCTAATTGGAAATTGGGTCCAATTGGAAATTGGGTCCAATTGGAAATTGGGTCCAATTGGAAATTGGGTCCAATTGGAAATTGGGTCCAATTGGTAATTGGGTCCAATTGGTAATTGGGTCCAATTGAAAAATGGGTCCAATTGAAAAATGGGTCCCATTGGAAATAGGGTCCAAGTGGAAATTGGGTCTAATTGGAAATTGGGTCTATCTGGAAATTGGGTCCAATTGGAAATTGGGTCCGATTGGAAATTGGATCCAATTAAAATTTGGGTTCAATTGGAAATTAGGTCAAATTGGAAATTGGGTACAATTGGAATTTGGGTCCAATTGGAATTTGGGTCCAGTGGAAACTGGGTCTAATTGGAAATTGGGTCCAATTGGAATTTGGGTCCAATTGAATTTGGGTCCAATTGGAAATTATTCCAATTGATTTTGGGTCCAGTTTGAATTTGGGTCCAATTGGAATTTGGGTCCAATTGGAAATTATTCCAATTGGATTTTGGGTCCAGTTGGAATTTGGGTCCAATTGGAATTTGGGTTCAATTGGAAATTAGGTCAAATTGGAAATTGGGTACAATTGGAATTTGGGTCCAATTGAAATTGGGTCCAATTGGAAATTGGGTCCAATTGAGAATTGAGTCCAATTGGAACTTGGGTCCAATTGTAATTTGGGTCCAGTTGTAAAGTGGGTCCAATTGGAGCTTGGGTCCTATTGGAAATTGGGTCCAATTGGAAATTGGGTCCAATTGGAATTTGGGTCCATTTGGAATTTGGGTCCATTGGAAGTTAGTCCAATTGGATTTTGGGTCCAGTTGGAATTTGGGTCCAATTGAATTTGGGTCCAATTGGAACTTGGGTCCAATTGTAATTTGGGTCCAATTGGAAATTGGGTCCAGTTGGAATTTGGGTCCAATTGGAAATGGGTCCAATTGGAATTTGGGTCCAATTGGATATTTTGTCCAATTGAAAATTGGGTAAAATTGGAAATTGGGTCCATTTGGAAATTGTGTCCAATTGGAAATTGTGTCCAATTGGAAATTGGGTCCATTTGGAAATTGGGTCCAATTGGAATTCGGAAGTTGGGATAATTTTCGAAGTTGGTCCAAAATTATCCCAATTTCGAAAATGCAATACTATCTTTTTAAAATGGGATAATTTTCGAAGTTGGTAAAAAATTATCCCAACTTCGAAAATGCAATAATAATTTTTAAGTTGGGATAATTTTCGAAGTTGGTCCAATTGAATTCGGCTCCAATTGGAAATTGGGTCTAATTGGAAATTGGGTCCAATTGGAAATTGGGTCCAATTAGAATTTGAGTCCTATTGGAATTTGGTTTCGAATTGGAATTTGGGTCCATTTGGAAATTGGGTCCAATTGGAAGTTAGTCCAATTGGATTTTGGGTCCAGTTTGAATTAGGGTCCAATTGAAATTTGGGTCCAATTGGAAATTGGGTCCAATTGGAATTTGAGTCCTATTGGAAATTGGGTCGAATTGGAATTTGGGTCCAATTGGAAATTGGGTCCAATTGAAATTGAGTCCAATTGGAAATTGAGTCCAATTGGAAATTGGGTCCATTTGTAAATGGGGTCCAATTGGAAATTGGGTCCAATTGGAAATTGAGTCCAATTGGAAATTGGGTCCAATTGGAATTTGGGTCCAATTGGAATTTGGGTCGAATTGGAATTTGGGTCCAATTGGAAATTGGGTCCAATTGGAATTTGAGTCCTATTGGAAATTGAGTCGAATTGGAATTTGGGTCCAATTGGAATTTGGGTCCAATTGGATTTTAGGTCCAATTGGAATTTAGAAATTGGGACAATTTCGAAGTTGGTCCTAAATTATCCCAACGAAGTTGGTCAAAATTAACCCAACTTTGAAAATTCAATACCAATTTTGGTAGTTGGGTCAATTTTCTAAAAATGGTCCAATTAGAGTTTGGGTCCAATTGGAATTTGTGTCCAATTGAAATTTGGGTTCAATTGGAATTTGGGTCCAATTGGAATTTTTGGGACAATTTTCGAAGTTGGTTCTTAATTATCAAAACAAAGTTGGTCCAAAGTTAGCCCAACTTTGAAAATTCAATACCACTTTTGGTAGTTGGGTCAATTTTCTAAATTGTTCAAATTGGAATTTGGGTCGAATTGGAATTTGGGTCCAATTGGAATTTGGAAGTTGGGATAATTTTCGGCTCCAATTGGAAATTGGGTCTAATTGGAAATTGGGTCCAATTGGAAATTGGGTCTAATTGGAATTTGAGTCCTATTGGAATTTGGGTCGAATTGGAATTTGGGTCCAATTGGAATTTGGAATTGAAATTGCAAATTGGGTCCAATTGGAAATTAGTCCATTTGGATTTTGGGTCTAGTTGGAAATTGGGTCCAATTGGAATTTGGGTCCAATTGGAAATTGGGTCCAATTGGAATTTGGGTCCAATTGGAATTTGGGTCCATTTGGAATTTGGGTCCAATTGGAAGTTAGTCCAATTGGATTTTGGGTCCAGTTTGAATTAGGGTCCAATTGAAATTTGGGTCCAATTGGAAATTGGGTCCAATTGGAATTTGAGTCCTATTGGAAATTGGGTCCAATTGGAAATTGGGTCCAATTGGAATTTGAGTCCTATTGGAAATTGGGTCGAATTGAATTTGGGTCCAATTGGAAATTGGGTCCAATTGGAAATTGGGTCCAATTGGAAATTGAGTCCAATTGGAAATTGAGTACAATTGGAAATTGGGTCCAATTGAAATTTGGGTCCAATTGGAAATTGGGTCCAATTGGAATTGGAGTCCTATTGGAAAATGGGTCGAATTGGAGTTTCTGTCCAATTGGAAATTGAGTCCAATTGGAAATTGGGTCCAATTGGAAATTGGGTCCAATTGAAAATTGGGTCCAATTGGAAATTGGGTCCAATTGGAAATTGGGTCCAATTGGAAATTGGGTCCAATTGGAAATTGGGTCCAATCGAAAATTGGGTCCAATTGGAAATTGGGTCCATTTGTAAATGGGGTCCAATTGGAAATTGGGTCCAATTGGAAATTGAGTCCAATTGGAAATTGGGTCCAATTTTAATTTGGGTCCATTTAATTTGGGGCCAATTGGAAATTGGGTCCAATTGGAATTTGGGTCCAATTGGAATTTGGGTCCAATTGGAATTTGGGTCCAATTGGAATTTGGGTCCAATTGGAATTTAGAAATTGGGACAATTTTCGAAGTTGGTTCTTAATTATCAAAACAAAGTTGGTCCAAAGTTAGCCCAACTTTGAAAATTCAATACCACTTTTGGTAGTTAGGTCAATTTTCTAAATTGTTCAAATTGGAATTTGGGTCGAATTGGAATTTGGGTCCAATTGGAATTTGAAGTTGGGATAATTTTTCGAAGTTGGTCCAAAATTATCTCAATTTCGAAAATGCAATACTAATTTTTAAAGTTGGGGATAATTTTCGAAGTTGGTCCAAAATTATCCCATCTTCGAAAATGCAATAATAATTTTTTTAAGTTGGTCCAATTGGAATTTGGGTCCAATTGGAAATTGGGTCCAATTGGAAATTGGGTCCAATTGGAAATTGGGTCCAATTGGAAATTGGGTCCAATTGGAAATTGGGTCTAATTGGAAATTGGGTCTAATTGGAAATTGGGTCCAATTGGAAAATGGGTCCAATTGGAAATTGGGTCCAATTGGAAATTGCGTTCAATTGGAAATTGGGTCCAATTGAAAAATGGGTCCAATTGGAAATTGGGTCCAAGTGGAAATTGGGTCCAAGTGGAAATTGGGTCCAATTGGAAATTGGGTCCGATTGGAAATTGTATCCAATTAAAATTTGGGTTCAATTGGAAATTAGGTCAGATTGGAAATTGGGTACGATTGGAATTTGGGTCCAATTGGAATTTGAGTCCAATTGGAAACTGGGTCTAATTGGAAATTGGGTCCAATTGGAATTTGGGTCCAATTGGAATTTGGGTCCAATTGGAAATGGGTCCAATTGGAATTTGGGTCCAATTGGAAATTTGGTCCAATTGGAAATTGGGTCCAATTGGAAATTGGGTCCAATTGGAAATTGGGTCCAATTGGAAATTGGATCCAATTAAAATTTGGGTTCAATTGGAAATTAGGTCCAATTGGAAATTGGGTACAATTGGAACTTGGCTCCAATTGTAATTTGGGTCTAGTTGGAAAGTGGGTCCAATTGGAATTTGGGTCCAATTGGAAATTGGGTTCAATTGGAATTCGGGTCCAATTGGAAATTGAGTCCAATTGGAACTTGGCTCCAATTGTAATTTGGGTCTAGTTGGAAAGTGGGTCCAATTGGAGCTTGGGTCCTATTGGAAATTGGGTCCAAGTGGAAATTGGGTCCAATTGGAAATTGGGTCCAATTGGAAATTGGGTCCAATTGGAAATTGGGTCCAATTGGAAATTGGGTCCAATTGGAAATTGGGTCCAATTGGAAATTGGGTCCAATTGGAAATTGGGTCCAATTGGAGATTGGGTCCAATTGGAAATTGGGTCCAATTGGAAATTGGGTCCAATTGGAAATTGGGTCCATTTGGAAATTGTGTCCATTTGGAAATTGTGTCCAATTGGAATTCGGAAGTTGGGATAATTTTCGAAGTTGGTCCAAAATTATCCCATCTTCGAAAATGCAATAATAATTTTTTTAAGTTGGTCCAATTGGATTTTGGGTCCAGTTGGAATATGGGTCCAATTGGAATTTGGGTCCAATTGGAAATTGGGTTCAATTGGAATTCGGGTCCAATTGGAAATTGAGTCCAATTGGAACTTGGCTCCAATTGTAATTTGGGTCTAGTTGGAAAGTGGGTCCAATTGGAGCTTGGGTCCTATTGGAAATTGGGTCCAAGTGGAAATTGGGTCCAATTGGAAATTGGGTCCAATTGGAAATTGGGTCCAATTGGAAATTGGGTCCAATTGGAGATTGGGTCCAATTGGAAATTGGGTCCAATTGGAAATTGGGTCCATTTGGAAATTGTGTCCAATTGGAATTCGGAAGTTGGGATAATTTTCGAAGTTGGTCCAAAGTTATCCCAATTTCGAAAATGCAATACTAATTTTTTAAGTTGGGATAATTTTCGAAGTTGGTAAAAATTATCCCAACTTCGAAAATGCAATAATAATTTTTTTAAGTTGGGATAATTTTCGAAGTTGGTCCAATTGGAATTCGGCTCCAATTGGAAATTGGGTCCAATTAGAAAATGGGTCCAATTGGAAATTGGGTACAATTGTAATTTGGGTCCAGTTGGAATTTGGGTCCAATTGGAATTTGGGTCCAATTGGAAATGGGTCCAATTGGAATTTGGGTCCAATTGAAATTTGGTCCAATTGGAAATTGGGTCCATTGGAAATTGGGTCCAATTGGAAATTGGATCCAATTAAAATTTGGGTTCAATTGGAAATTAGGTCCAATTGGAAATTGGGTACAATTGTAATTTGGGTCCAATTGGAATTTAAGTCCAATTGGAATTTGGGTCCAATTGGAATTGGAGTCCAATTGAAATTTGAGTCCAATAGGAATTTGGGTCAAATTGGAATTTGGGTCCAATTGGTAATTGGGTCCAATTGGAAATTGGGTCCAATTGGAAATTGGGTCCAATTGGAAATTGGGTCCAATTATCCCAATTTCGAAAATGCAATACTAATTTTTTAAGTTGGGAAAATTTTTGAAGTTGGTAAAAATTATTCCAATTTCGAAAATGCAATAATAATAATTTTTTTAAGTTGGGATAATTTTCGAAGTTGGTCCAATTGGAATTCGGCTCCAATTGGAAATTAAGTCTAATTGGAAATTGGGTCCAATTGGAAATTGGGTCCAATTGGAAATTGGGTCCAATTGGAAATTGGGTCCAATTAGAAATTGGGTCCAATTGGAATTTGGGTCCAATTGGAATTTGGGTACAATTGGAAATTAGTCCAATTGGATTTTGGGTCCAGTTGGAATTTGGGTCCACTGGAATTTGGGTCCAATTGAAATTGGGTCCAATTGGAATTTGGGTCCAATTGGAAATTGAGTCCAATTGGAACTTGGGTCCAATTGTAATTTGGGTCCAGTTGGAAAGTGGGTCGAATTGGAGCTTGGGTCTTATTGGAGCTTGGGTACTATTGGAAATTGGGTCCAATTGGAAATTGGGTCCAGTTGGAATTTGGGACCAACTGGAAATGGGTCCAATTGGAAATGGGTCCAATTGGAATTTGGGTCCAATTGGATTTTGGGTCCAGTTGGAATTTGGGTCCAATTGAAAATTGGGCAAATTGGAAATTGGGTCCAATTGGAAATTGTGTCCAATTGGAAATTGGGTCCATTTGGAAATTGGGTCCAATTGGAATTCGGAAGTTGGGATAATTTTCGAAGTTGGTCCAAAATTATCCCAATTTCGAAAATGCAATACTAATTTTTTAAGTTGGGATAATTTTCGAAGTTGGTCCAAAATTATCTCAATTTCGGAAATGCAATACTTATTTTTAAATTTGGGAAAATTTTCGAAGTTGGTCCAAAATTATCCCCAATTGGAAATTGGGTTCAATTGGAAATTGGGTCCAATTGAAAAATGGGTCCAATTGGAAATTGGGTCCAAGTGGAAATTGGGTCCAATTGGAAATTGGGTCTAATTGGAAATTGTCCAATTGGAAATTGGATCCGATTGGAAATTGGATCCAATTAAAATTTGCGTTCAATTGGAAATTTGGTCAAATTGGAAATTGGGTACAATTGGAATTTGGGTCCAATTGGAATTTGGGTCCAAGTGGAAACTGGGTCTAATTGGAAATTGGGTCCAATTGGAATTTGGGTCCAATTGGAATTTGGGTCCAATTGGAATTTGGGTCCAATTGGAATTTGGGTCCACTGGAAATTATTCCAATTGGATTTTGGGTCCAGTTGGAATTCGGGTCCAATTGGAAATTGGGTCCAATTGAATTCGGAAGTTGGGATAATTTTCGAAGTTGGTCCAAAATTATCCCAATTTCGAAAATGCAATACTAATTTTTAAGTTGGGATAATTTTCGAAGTTGGTCCAAAATTATCTCAATTTCGAAAAATGCAATACTTATTTTTAAATTTGGGAAAATTTTCGAAGTTGGTCCAAAATTATCCCCAATTGGAAATTGGGTTCAATTGGAAATTGGGTCCAATTGGAAATTGGGTCCAATTGGAAATTGGGTCCAAGTGGAAATTGGGTCCAATTGGAAATTGGGTCTAATTGGAAATTGGGTCCAATTGGAAATTGGATCCGATTGGAAATTGGATCCAATTAAAATTTGCGTTCAATTGGAAATTTGGTCAAATTGGAAATTGGGTACAATTGGAATTTGGGTCCAATTGGAATTTGGGTCCAATTGGAAACTGGGTCTAATTGGAAATTGGGTCCAATTGGAATTTGGGTCCAATTGAATTTGGGTCCAATTGGAATTTGGGTCCACTGGAAATTATTCCAATTGGATTTTGGGTCCAGTTGGAATTTGGGTCCAATTGGAATTTGGGTCCAATTGGAAATTGGGTTCAATTGGAATTCGGGTCCAATTAGAAATTGAGTCCAATTGGAACTTGGGTCCAATTGTAATTTGGGTCCAGTTGGAAAGTGGGTCCATTGGAGCTTGGGTCCTATTGGAAATTGGGTCCAAGTGGAAATTGGGTCCAATTGGAAATTGGGTCCAATTGGAAATTGGGTCCAATTGGAAATTGGGTCCAATTGGAAATTGGGTCCAATTAGAATTTAGGTCCAATTGGAATATAGGTCCAATTGGAATTTAGAAATTGGGGCAATTTCGAAGTTGGTCCTAAATTATCCCAACGAAGTTGGTCAAAAATTAACCTAACTTTGAAAATTCAATACCAATTTTGGTAGTTGGGTCAATTTTCTAAAATGGTCCAATTAGAGTTTGGGTCCAATTGGAATTTGTGTCCAATTGAAATTTGGGTTCAATTGGAATTTGGGTCCAATTGGAATTTAGAAATTGGGACAATTTTCGAAGTTGGTTCTTAATTATCAAAACAAAGTTGGTCCAAAGTTAGCCCAACTTTGAAAATTCAATACCACTTTTGGTAGTTAGGTCAATTTTCTAAATTGTTCAAATTGGAATTTGGGTCGAATTGGAATTTGGGTCCAATTGGAAATTGGGTCCAATTGGAAATTGGGTCTAATTGGAAATTGGGTCTAATTGGAAATTGGGTCCAATTGGAAAATGGGTCCAATTGGAAATTGGGTCCAATTGGAAATTGCGTTCAATTGGAAATTGGGTCCAATTGAAAATGGGTCCAATTGGAAATTGGGTCCAAGTGGAAATTGGGTCCAAGTGGAAATTGGGTCCAATTGGAAATTGGGTCCGATTGGAAATTGTATCCAATTAAAATTTGGGTTCAATTGGAAATTAGGTCAGATTGGAAATTGGGTACGATTGGAATTTGGGTCCAATTGGAATTTGAGTCCAATTGGAAACTGGGTCTAATTGGAAATTGGGTCCAATTGGAAATTGGGTCCAAGTGGAAATTGGGTCCAATTGGAAATTGGGTCCGATTGGAAATTGTATCCAATTAAAATTTGGGTTCAATTGGAAATTAGGTCAGATTGGAAATTGGGTACGATTGGAATTTGGGTCCAATTGGAATTTGAGTCCAATTGGAAACTGGGTCTAATTGGAAATTGGGTCCGATTGGAAATTGGGTCCAATTGGAAATTGGGTCCAATTGGAAATTGGGTCCAATTGGAAATTGGGTCCAATTGGAAATTGGGTCCAATTGGAATTTGGGTCCAATTGAATTTGGGTCCACTGGAAATTATTCCAATTGGATTTTGGGTCCAGTTGGAATTCGGGTCCAATTGGAAATTGGGTCTAATTGGAAATTGGGTCCAATTGGAATTTGGGTCCAATTGGAATTTGGGTCCAATTGGAATTTGGGTCCAAGTGGAAACTGGGTCTAATTGGAAATTGGGTCCAATTGGAATTTGGGTCCAATTGGAATTTGGGTCCAATTGGAATTTGGGTCCAATTGGAATTTGGGTCCACTGGAAATTATTCCAATTGGATTTTGGGTCCAGTTGGAATTCGGGGTCCAATTGGAAATTGGGTCCAATTGGAATTCGGAAGTTGGGATAATTTTCGAAGTTGGTCCAAAATTATCCCAATTTCGAAAATGCAATACTAATTTTTAAAGTTGGGATAATTTTCGAAGTTGGTCCAAAATTATCCCATCTTCGAAAATGCAATAATAATTTTTTTAAGTTGGTCCAATTGGAATTTGGGTCCAATTGGAAATTGGGTCCAATTGGAAATTGGGTCCAATTGGAAATTGGGTCCAATTGGAAATTGGGTCCAATTGGAAATTGGGTCCAATTGGAAATTGGGTCCAATTGGAAATTGGGTCCAATTGGAAATTGGGTCCAATTGGAAATTGGGTCCAATTGGAAATTGGGTCTAATTGGAAATTGGGTCTAATTGGAAATTGGGTCCAATTGGAAAATGGGTCCAATTGGAAATTGGGTCCAATTGGAAATTGCGTTCAATTGGAAATTGGGTCCAATTGAAAAATGGGTCCAATTGGAAATTGGGTCCAAGTGGAAATTGGGTCCAAGTGGAAATTGGGTCCAATTGGAAATTGGGTCCGATTGGAAATTGTATCCAATTAAAATTTGGGTTCAATTGGAAATTAGGTCAGATTGGAAATTGGGTACGATTGGAATTTGGGTCCAATTGGAATTTGAGTCCAATTGGAAACTGGGTCTAATTGGAAATTGGGTCCAATTGGAATTTGGGTCCCATTGGAATTTGGGTCCAATTGGAAATTATTCCAATTGGATTTTGGGTCCAGTTGGAATATGGGTCCAATTGGAATTTGGGTCCAATTGGAAATTGGGTTCAATTGGAATTCGGGTCCAATTGGAAATTGAGTCCAATTGGAACTTGGCTCCAATTGTAATTTGGGTCTAGTTAGAAAGTGGGTCCAATTGGAGCTTGGGTCCTATTGGAAATTGGGTCCAAGTGGAAATTGGGTCCAATTGGAAATTGGGTCCAATTGGAAATTGGGTCCAATTGGAAATTGGGTCCAATTGGAGATTGGGTCCAATTGGAAATTGGGTCCAATTGGAAATTGGGTCCAATTGGAGATTGGTTCCAATTGGAAATTGGGTCCAATTGGAAATTGGGTCCATTTGGAAATTGGGTCCAATTGGAATTCGGAAGTTGGGATAATTTTCGAAGTTGGTCCAAAGTTATCCCAATTTCGAAAATGCAATACTAATTTTTTAAGTTGGGATAATTTTCGAAGTTGGTAAAAAATTATCCCAACTTCGAAAATGCAATAATAATTTTTTTAAGTTGGGATAATTTTCGAAGATGGTCCAATTGGAATTCGGCTCCAATTGGAAATTGGGTCTAATTGGAAATTGGGTCCAATTAGAAAATGGGTCCAATTGGAAATTGGGTACAATTGTAATTTGGGTCCAGTTGGAATTTGGGTCCAATTGGAATTTGGGTCCAATTGGAAATGGGTCCAATTGGAATTTGGGTCCAATTGGAAATTTGGTCCAATTGGAAATTGGGTCCAATTGGAAATTGGGTCCAATTGGAAATTGGATCCAATTAAAATTTGGGTTCAATTGAAATTAGGTCCAATTGGAAATTGGGTACAATTGTAATTTGGGTCCAATTGGAATTTAAGTCCAATTGGAATTTGGGTCCAATTGGAATTGGAGTCCAATTGAAATTTGAGTCCAATAGGAATTTGGGTCAAATTGGAATTTGGGTCCAATTGGAAATTGGGTCCAATTGGAAATTGGGTCCAATTGGAAATTGGGTCCAATTATCCCAATTTCGAAAATGCAATACTAATTTTTTAAGTTGGGAAAATTTTTGAAGTTGGTAAAAAATTATTCCAATTTCGAAAATGCAATAATAATTTTTTTGTTGGGTTAATTTTCGAAGTTGGTCCAATTGGAATTCGGCTCCAATTGGAAATTAAGTCTAATTGGAAATTGGGTCCAATTGGAAATTGGGTCCAATTGAAATTGGGTCCAATTAGAAATTGGGTCCAATTGGAATTTGGGTCCAATTGGAATTTGGGTACAATTGGAATTTGGGTACAATTGGAAATTAGTCCAATTGGATTTTGGGTCCAGTTGGAATTTGGGTCCAATTGGAATTTGGGTCCAATTGGAAATTGGGTCCAATTGGAATTTGGGTCCAATTGGAAATTGAGTCCAATTGGAACTTGGGTCCAATTGTAATTTGGGTCCAGTTGGAAAGTGGGTCGAATTGGAGCTTGGGTCTTATTGGAGCTTGGGTACTATTGGAAATTGGGTCCAATTGGAAATTGGGTCCAGTTGGAATTTGGGACCAACTGGAAATGGGTCCAATTGGAAATGGGTCCAATTGGAATTTGGGTCCAATTGGATTTTGGGTCCAGTTGGAATTTGGGTCCAATTGAAAATTGGGTAAAATTGGAAATTGGGTCCAATTGGAAATTGTGTCCAATAGGAAATTGGGTCCATTTGGAAATTGGGTCCAATTGGAATTCGGAAGTTGGGATAATTTTCGAAGTTGGTCCAAAATTATCCCAATTTCGAAAATGCAATACTAATTTTTTAAGTTGGGATAATTTTCGAAGTTGGTCCAAAATTATCTCAATTTCGGAAATGCAATACTTATTTTCAAATTTGGGAAAATTTTCGAAGTTGGTCCAAAATTATCCCCAATTGGAAATTGGGTTCAATTGGAAATTGGGTCCAATTGAAAAATGGGTCCAATTGGAAATTGGGTCCAAGTGGAAATTGGGTCCAATTGGAAATTGGGTCCAATTGGAAATTGGGTCAATTGGAAATTGGATCCGATTGAAATTGGATCCAATTAAAATTTGCGTTCAATTGGAAATTTGGTCAAATTGGAAATTGGGTACAATTGGAATTTGGGTCCAATTGGAATTTGGGTCCAATTGGAAACTGGGTCTAATTGGAAATTGGGTCCAATTGGAATTTGGGTCCAATTGGAATTTGGGTCCAATTGGAATTTGGGTCCAATTGGAAATTATTCCAATTGGATTTTGGGTCCAGTTGGAATTCGGGTCCAATTGGAAATTGGGTCCAATTGGAATTCGGAAGTTGGGATAATTTTCGAAGTTGGTCCAAAATTATCCCAATTTCGAAAATGCAATACTAATTTTTAAGTTGGGATAATTTTCGAAGTTGGTCCAAAATTATCTCAATTTCGAAAATGCAATACTTATTTTTAAATTTGGGAAAATTTTCGAAGTTGGTCCAAAATTATCCCCAATTGGAAATTGGGTTCAATTGGAAATTGGGTCCAATTGAAAAATGGGTCCAATTGGAAATTGGGTCCAAGTGGAAATTGGGTCCAATTGGAAATTGGGTCTAATTGGAAATTGGGTCCAATTGGAAATTGGATCCGATTGGAAATTGGATCCAATTAAAATTTGCGTTCAATTGGAAATTTGGTCAAATTGGAAATTGGGTACAATTGGAATTTGGGTCCAATTGGAATTTGGGTCCAATTGGAAACTGGGTCTAATTGGAAATTGGGTCCAATTGGAATTTGGGTCCAATTGGAATTTGGGTCCAATTGGAATTTGGGTCCACTGGAAATTATTCCAATTGGATTTTGGGTCCAGTTGGAATTTGGGTCCAATTGGAATTTGGGTCCAATTGGAAATTGGGTTCAATTGGAATTCGGGTCCAATTGGAAATTGAGTCCAATTGGAACTTGGGTCCAATTGTAATTTGGGTCCAGTTGGAAAGTGGGTCCAATTGGAGCTTGGGTCCTATTGGAAATTGGGTCCAAGTGGAAATTGGGTCCAATTGGAAATTGGGTCCAATTGGAAATTGGGTCCAATTGGAAATTGGGTCCAATTGGAAATTGGGTCCAATTGGAAATTGGGTCCAATTGGAAATTGGGTTTAATTGGAGATTGGGTCCAATTGGAAATTGGGTCCAATTGGAACTTGGGTCCAATTGGAAATTGGGTCCAATTGGAATTTTGTCCAATTGGAAATGGGTCCAATTGGAATTTGGGTCCAATTGGATATTGGGTCCAATTAAAAACTGGGTAAAATTGGAAATTGGGTCCAATTGGAAATTGTGTCCAATTGGAAATTGTGTCCAATTGGAATTTGGGTCCAATTGGAAATTGAGTCCAATTGGAACTTGGGTCCAATTGTAATTTGGGTCCAGTTGGAAAGTGGGTCGAATTGGAGCTTGGGTCTTATTGGAGCTTGGGTACTATTGGAAATTGGGTCCAATTGGAAATTGGGTCCAGTTGGAATTTGGGACCAACTGGAAATGGGTCCAATTGGAAATGGGTCCAATTGGAATTTGGGTCCAATTGGATTTTGGGTCCAGTTGGAATTTGGGTCCAATTGAAAATTGGGTAAAATTGGAAATTGGGTCCAATTGGAAATTGTGTCCAATTGGAAATTGGGTCCATTTGGAAATTGGGTCCAATTGGAATTCGGAAGTTGGGATAATTTTCGAAGTTGGTCCAAAGTTATCCCAACTTCGAAAATGCAATACTTATTTTTTAAGTTGGGATAATTTTCAAAGTTGGTAAAAAATTATCCCAACTTCGAAAATGCAATAATAATTTTTTTAAGTTGGGATAATTTTCGAAGTTGGTCCAATTGGAATTCGGTTCCAATTGGAAATTGGGTCTAATTGGAAATTGGGTCCAATTAGAAAATGGGTCCAATTGGAAATTGGGTACAATTGGAATTTGGGTCCAGTTGGAATTTGGGTCCAATTGGAATTTGGGTACAATTGGAAATGGGTCCAATTGGATTTTGGGTCCAATTGGAAATTTGGTCCAATTGGAAATTGGGTCCAATTGGAAATTGGATCCAATTAAAATTTGGGTTCAATTGGAAATTAGGTCCAATTGGAAATTGGGTACAATTGTAATTTGGGTCCAATTGGAATTTAAGTCCAATTGGAATTTGGGTCCAATTGGAATTGGAGTCCAATTGAAATTTGAGTCCAATTGGAATTTGGGTCAAATTGGAATTTGGGTCCAATTGGAAATTGGGTGCAATTGGAAATTGGGTCCAATTGAAAATTGGGTCCAATTGGAAATTGGGTTCAATTGGAAAATTGGGTCCAATTGGAAATTGGGTCCAATTGGAAATTGGGTCCAATTGGAATTTGGGTCCAATTGGAATTTGGGTCCAATTGGAATTTGGGTCCAATTGGAAATAAGTCCAATTGGATTTTGGGTCCAGTTGGAATTTGGGTCCAATTGGAATTTGGGTCCAATTGGAAATTGGGTCCAATTGGAATTCGGGTCCAATTGGAAATTGAGTCCAATTGGAACTTGGGTCCAATTGTATTTTGGGTCCAATTGTATTTTGGGTCCAATTGGAAAGTGGGTCCAATTGGAGCTTGGGTCCTTTTGGAAATTGGGTATAAGTGGAAATTGGGTCCAATTGGAAATTGGGTAAAAAATTATCCCAACTTCGAAAATGCAATAATAATTTTTTTAAGTTGGGATAACTTTCGAAGTTGGTCCAACTGGAATTCGGCTCCAATTGGAAATTGGGTCTAATTGGAAATTGGGTCCAATTGGAAATTGGGTCCAATTGGAATTTGGGTCCAATTGGAATTTGGGTCCAATTGGAATTTGGGTCCAATTGGAATTTGGGTCCAATTGGAATTTGGGTCCAATTGGAATTTGGGTCCAATTGGAATTTGGGTCCAATTGGAATTTGGGTCCAATTGGAATTTGGGTCCAATTGGAATTTAGGTCCAATTGGAATTTAGGTCCAATTGGAACTTAGAAATTGGGACAATTTCGAAGTTGGTCCTAAATTATCCCAACGAAGTTGGTCCAAAATTAACCCAACTTTGAAAATTCAATACCAATTTTGGTAGTTGGGTCAATTTTCTAAAATGGTCCAATTAGAGTTTGGGTCCAATTGGAATTTGTGTCCAATTGAAATTTGGGTTCAATTGGAATTTGGGTCCAATTGGAAATTGGGTACAATTGGAATTTGGGTTCAATTGAAAATTGAAATTTTGGTCCAATTGGAATTTGGGTCCAATTGGAATTTAGAAGTTGGGACAATTTTCGAAGTTGGTTCTTAATTATCCCAACGAAGTTGGTCCAAAGTTAGCCCAACTTTGAAAATTCATTACCACTTTTGGTAGTTGGGTCAATTTTCTAAATTGTTCAAATTGGAATTTGGGTCGAATTGGAATTTGGGTCGAATTGGAATTTGGGTCCAATTGGAATTTGGAAGTTGGGATAATTTTCGAAGTTGGTCCAAAATTATCTCAATTTCGAAAATGCAATACTTATTTTTAAATTTGGGATAATTTTCGAAGTTGGTCCAAAATTATCCCATCTTCGAAAATGCAATAATAATTTTTTTAAGTTGGGCTAATTTTCAAAGTTGGTCCAATTGGAATTTGGGTCCAATTGGAAATTGGGTCCACTTGGAAATTGGGTCCAATTGGAAATTGGGTCCAATTGGAAATTGGGTCCAATTGGAAATTGGGTCCAATTGGAAATTGGGTCCAATTGGAAATTGGGTCCAATTGGAAATTGGGTCCAATTGGAAATTGGGTCCAATTGGAAATTGGGTCCAATTGGAAATTGGGTCCAATTGGAAATTGGGTCCAATTGGAATTTGGGTCTAATTGGAATTTGGGTCCAATTGGAAAATAGTCCAATTGGAAAATAGTCCAATTGGATTTTGGGTCCAGTTGGAATTTGGCTCCAATTGGAATTTGGGTCCAATAGGAATTTGGGTCCAATTGGAAATTGGGTCCAATTGGAATTTAGGTCCAATTGGAACTTGGGTCCAGTTGGAAAGTGGGGCCAATTGGAGCTTGGGTCCTATTGGAGCTTGGGTCCTATTGGAGCTTGGGTCCTATTGGAAATTGGGTCCAATTGGAAATTGGGTCCAATTGGAAATTGGGTCCAATTGGAAATTGGGTCCAATTGGAAATTGGGTCCAATTGGAAATTGGGTCCAATTGGAAATTGGGTCCAATTGGAAATTGGGTCCAATTGGAAATTGGGTCCAATTGGAAATTGCGTCCAATTGGAAATTGCGTCCAATTGGAAATTGCGTCCAATTGGAAATTCGGTCCAGTTGGAATTTGGGTCCAATTGGAAATTGGATCCAATTGGAATTTGGGTCCAATTGGAATTTGGGTCCAATTGGAATTTGGGTCCAATTGGAATTTGGGTCCAATTGGAATTTGGGTCCAATTGGAAATTAGTCCAATTGGATTTTGGGTCCAGTTGGAAATTGGGTCCAATTGGAATATGGGTCCAATTGGAAATTGGGTCCAATTGGAATTTGAGTCCAATTGGAATTTGGGTCGAATTGGAATTTGGGTCCAATTGGAAATTGGGTCCAATTGGAATTTTGGTCCAATTGGAATTTGGGTCCAATTGTAAATTAGTCCAATTGGATTTTGGGTCCAGTTGGAATTTGGGTCCAATTGGAATTTGGTTCCAATTGGAATTTGAGTCCAATTGGAATTTGTTTCGAATTGGAATTTGGGTCCAATTGGAAATTGGGTCCAATTGGAATTTGGGTCCAATTGAAATTTGGGTCCAATTGGAAATTAGTCCAATTGGATTTTGGGTCCAGTTGGAATTTGGGTCCAATTGGAAGTTGGGTCAAATTGGAATTTGGGTCCAATTGGAATTTGGGTCCAATTGAAATTTGGGCCTAATTGGAATTTGGTAGTTGGGTCAATTTTCTAAAATGGTCCAATTAGAGTTTGGGTCCAATTGGAATTTGTGTCCAATTGAAATTTGGGTTCAATTGGAATTTGGGTCCAATTGGAAATTGGGTACAATTGGAATTTGGGTCCAATTGAAATTTGGGCCTAATTGGAATTTGGTAGTTGGGTCAATTTTCTAAAATGGTCCAATTAGAGTTTGGGTCCAATTGGAATTTGTGTCCAATTGAAATTTGGGTCCAATTGGAATTTGTGTCCAATTGAAATTTGGGTTCAATTGGAATTTGGGTCCAATTGGAAATTGGGTACAATTGGAATTTGGGTTCAATTGAAAATTGAAATTTTGGTCCAATTGGAATTTGGGTCCAATTGGAATTTAGAAGTTGGGACAATTTTCGAAGTTGGTTCTTAATTATCCCAACGAAGTTGGTCCAAAGTTAGCCCAACTTTGAAAATTCAATTCCACTTTTGGTAGTTGGGTCAATTTTCTAAATTGTTCAAATTGGAATTTGAGTCGAATTGGAATTTGGGTCCAATTGGATTTTGGAAGTTGGGATAATTTTCGAAGTTGGTCCAAAATTGTCTCAATTTCGAAAATGCAATACTAATTTTTTTAAGTTGGGATAATTTTCGAAGTTGGTCCAATTGGAATTTGGGTCCAATTGGAAATTGGGTCCAATTGGAAATTGGGTACAATTGGAAATGGGGTCCAATTGGAAATTGGGTACAATTGGAAATTGGGTCCAATTGGAAATTGGGTCCAATTGGAAATTGGGTACAATTGGAAATTGGGTCCAATTTTAAAAAGGGTCCAATTGAAAAATGGGTCCAATTGGAAATTGGGTCCAATTGGAAATTGGGTCCAATTGGAAATTGGGTCCAATTGTAAATGGGGTCCAATTGGAAATTGGGTCCAATTGGAAATTGGGTCCAATTGGAAATTGGGTCCAATTGGAAATTGGATCCAATTGGAAATTGGGTACAATTGGAAATTGGGTACAATTGGAAATTGGGTACAATTGGAAATTGGGTCCAATTGGAAATTGGGTCTAATTGGAAATTGGGTCCAATTGGAAATTGGGTCCAATTGGAAATTGGGTCCAATTGGAAATTGGGTCCAATTGAAAATTGGGTCCAATTGGAAATTGGGTCCAATTGGAAATTGGGTCCAATTGAAAATTGGGTCCAATTGGAAATTGGGTCCAATTGGAAATTGGGTGCAATAGGAAATTGGGTCCAATTGGAAATTGGGTCCAATTGGAGTTTGGCTCCAATTGGAAATTGGTCCAATTGGAATTTGGGTCCAATTGGAAATTGGGTCCAATTGGAAATTGGATACATTTGGAATTTGGGTTCAATTGAAAATTGGGTCCAATTGGAAATTGGGTCCAATTGGAATTTTGGTGCAATTGGAATTTTGGTGCAATTGGAATTTGGGTCCAATTGGAATTTGGGTCCAATTGGAAATTGAGTCCAATTGGAACTTGGGTCCAATTGTAATTTGGGTCCAGTTGGAAAGTGGGTCCAATTGGAGCTTGGGTCCTATTGGAGCTTGGGTCCTATTGGAAATTGGGTCCAGTTGGAAATTGGGTCCAGTTGGAATTTGGGTCCAATTGAAAATGGGTCCAATTGGAATTTGGGTCCAATTGGATATTGGGTCCAACTAAAAACTGGGTAAAATTGGGTCCAATTGGAAATTGTGTCCAATTGGAAATTGGGTCCATTTGGAAATTGCGTCCAATTGGAATTTGTTTCGAATTGGAATTTGGGTCCAATTGGAAATTGGGTCCAATTGGAATTTGGGTCCAATCGGAATTTGGGTACAATTGGAAATTAGTCCAATTGGATTTTGGGTCCAGTTGGAATTTGGGTCCAATTGGAAGTTGGGTCAAATTGGAATTTGGGTCCAATTGGAAATTGGGTCAAATTGGAATTTGGGTCTAATTGAAAATTGGGTCCAATTGGAATTTGGGTCCAATTGGAATTTGGGGCTAATTGGAATTTGGTAGTTGGGTCAATTTTCTAAAATGGTCCAATTAGAGTTTGGGTCCAATTGGAATTTGTGTCCAATTGAAATTTGGGTTCAATTGGAATTTGGGTCCAATTGGAAATTGGGTACAATTGGAATTTGGGTTTAATTGAAAATTGGGTCCAATTGGAATTTAGAAGTTGGGCCAATTTTCGAAGTTGGTTCTTAATTATCCCAACGAAGTTGGTCCAAAGTTAGCCCAACTTTGAAAATTCAATTCCACTTTTGGTAGTTGGGTCAATTTTCTAAATTGTTCAAATTGGAATTTGAGTCGAATTGGAAATTGGGTCCAATTGGAAATTGGGTACAATTGGAAATTGGGTCCAATTGGAAATTGGGTCCACTTGGAATTTGGGTCCATTTGGAAATTGGATCCAATTAAAATTTGGGTTCAATTGGAAATTAGGTCCAATTGGAAATTGGGTCCACTTGGAATTTGGGTCCAATTGGAATTTGGGTCCATTTGGAAATTGGATCCAATTAAAATTTGGGTTCAATTGGAAATTAGGTCCAATTGGAAATTGGGTACACTGGAATTTGGGTCCAATTGGAATTTGGGTCCTATTGGAATTGGAGTCCAATTGGAATTTGAGTCCAATTGGAATTTGGGTCCAATTGGAATTTGGGTCCAATTGGAAATTGGGTCCAATTGGAAATTGGGTACAATTGGAAATTGAGTCCAATTGGAACTTGGGTGCAATTGTAATTTGGGTCCAGTTGGAAAATGGGTCCAATTGGAGCTTGGGTCCTATTGGAGCTTGGGTCCTATTGGAAATTGGGTCCAGTTGGAAATTGGGTCCATTTGGAAATTGGATCCAATTAAAATTTGGGTTCAATTGGAAATTAGGTCCAATTGGAAATTGGGTACAATTGGAATTTGGGTCCAATTGGAATTTGGGTCCTATTGGAATTGGAGTCCAATTGGAATTTGAGTCCATTTGGAAATTGGATCCAATTAAAATTTGGGTTCAATTGGAAATTAGGTCCAATTGGAAATTGGGTACAATTGGAATTTGGGTCCAATTGGAATTTGGGTCCTATTGGAATTGGAGTCCAATTGGAATTTGAGTCCAATTGGAATTTGGGTCCAATTGGAATTTGGGTCCAATTGGAAATTGGGTCCAATTGGAAATTGGGTCCAATTGGAAATTGGGTCCACTTGGAATTTGGGTCCAATTGGAATTTGGGTCCAATTGGAATTTGGGTCCATTTGGAAATTGGATCCAATTAAAATTTGGGTTCAATTGGAAATTAGGTCCAATTGGAAATTGGGTACAATTGGAATTTGGGTCCAATTGGAATTTGGGTCCAATTGGAATTTGGGTCCAATTGGAAATTGGGTCCAATTGGAAATTGGGTCCAATTGGAAATTGGGTCCACTTGGAATTTGGGTCCAATTGGAATTTGGGTCCATTTGGAAATTGGATCCAATTAAAATTTGGGTTCAATTGGAAATTAGGTCCAATTGGAAATTGGGTACAATTGGAATTTGGGTCCAATTGGAATTTGGGTCCTATTGGAATTGGAGTCCAATTGGAATTTGAGTCCAATTGGAATTTGGGTCCAATTGGAATTTGGGTCCAATTGGAAATTGGGTCCAATTGGAAATTGGGTCCAATTGGAATTTGGGTCCAATTGGAAATTGGGTCCAATTGGAATTTGGGTCCAATTGGAAATTGAGTCCAATTGGAACTTGGGTCCAATTGTAATTTGGGTCCAGTTGGAAAGTGGGTCCAATTGGAGCTTGGGTCTAATCGGAGCTTGGGTCCTATTGGAAATTGGTTCCAGTTGGAAATTGGGTCCAGTTGGAATTTGGGTCCAATTGGAAATGGGTCCAATTAAAAACTGGGTAAAATTGGGTCCAATTGGAAATTGTGTCCAATTGGAAATTGGGTCCATTTGGAAATTGCGTCCAATTGGAATTCGAAAGTTGGGATAATTTTCGAAGTTGGTCCAAAATTATCTCAATTTCGAAAATGCAATACTAATTTTTTTAAGTTGGGATAATTTTCGAAGTTGGTCCAATTGGAATTTGGGTCCAATTGGAAATTGGGTCCAATTGGAAATTGGGTCCAATTGGAAATTGGGTACAATTGGAAATTGGGTCCAATTGGAAATTGGGTACAATTGGAAATTGGGTCCAATTGGAAATTGGGTCCAATTGGAAATTGGGTCCAATTGGAAATTGGGTACAATTGGAAATTGGGTCCAATTTTAAAAAGGGTCCAATTGAAAAATGGGTCCAATTGGAAATTGGGTCCAATTGGAAATTGGGTCCAATTGGAAATTGGGTCCAATTGGAAATTGGGTCCAATTGGAAATTGGGTCCAATTGGAAATTGGGTCCAATTGGAAATTGGGTACAATTGGAAATTGGGTACAATTGGAAATTGAGTCCAATTGGAACTTGGGTGCAATTGTAATTTGGGTCCAGTTGGAAAATGGGTCCAATTGGAGCTTGGGTCCTATTGGAGCTTGGGTCCTATTGGAAATTGGGTCCAGTTGGAAATTGGGTCCAGTTGGAATTTGGGTCCAATTGGAAATGGGTCCAATTGGAATTTGGGTCCAATTGGATATTGGGTCCAATTAAAAACTGGGTAAAATTGGGTCCAATTGGAAATTGTGTCCAATTGGAAATTGGGTCCATTTGGAAATTGCGTCCAATTGGAATTTGTTTCGAATTGGAATTTGGGTCCAATTGGAAATTGGGTCCAATTGGAATTTGGGTCCAATTGGAATTTGGGTTCAATTGGAAATTAGTCCAATTGGATTTTGGGTCCAGTTGGAATTTGGGTCCAATTGGAAGTTGGGTCAAATTGGAATTTGGGTCCAATTGGAAATTGGGTCAAATTGGAATTTGGGTCCAATTGGAAATTGGGTCCAATTGGAATTTGGGTCCAATTGGAATTTGGTAGTTGGGTCAATTTTCTAAAATGGTCCAATTAGAGTTTGGGTCCAATTGGAATTTGTGTCCAATTGAAATTTGGGTTCAATTGGAATTTGGGTCCAATTGGAAATTGGGTACAATTGGAATTTGGGTTTAATTGAAAATTGGGTCCAATTGGAATTTAGAAGTTGGGCCAATTTTCGAAGTTGGTTCTTAATTATCCCAACGAAGTTGGTCCAAAGTTAGCCCAACTTTGAAAATTCAATTCCACTTTTGGTAGTTGGGTCAATTTTCTAAATTGTTCAAATTGGAATTTGAGTCGAATTGGAAATTGGGTCCAATTGGAAATTGGGTACAATTGGAAATTGGGTCCAATTGGAAATTGGGTCCAATTTTAAAAACGGTCCAATTGAAAAATGGGTCCAATTGGAAGCTGGGTCCAATTGGAAATTGGGTCCAATTGGAAATTGGGTCCAATTGGAAATTGGGTCCAATTGGAAATTGGGTCCAATTGGAAATTGGGTCCACTTGGAATTTGGGTCCAATTGGAATTTGGGTCCATTTGGAAATTGGATCCAATTAAAATTTCGGTTCAATTGGAAATTAGGTCCAATTGGAAATTGGGTACAATTGGAATTTGGGTCCAATTGGAATTTGGGTCCTATTGGAATTGGAGTCCAATTGGAATTTGAGTCCAATTGGAATTTGGGTCCAATTGGAATTTGGGTCCAATTGGAAATTGGGTCCAATTGGAATTTGGGTCCAATTGGAAATTGGGTCCAATTGGAATTTGGGTCCAATTGGAAATTGAGTCCAATTGGAACTTGGGTCCAATTGTAATTTGGGTCCAGTTGGAAAGTGGGTCCAATTTGAGCTTGGGTCCTATTGGAGCTTGGGTCCTATTGGAAATTGGGTCCAGTTGGAAATTGGGTCCAGTTGGAATTTGGGTCCAATTGGAAATGGGTCCAATTAAAAACTGGGTAAAATTGGGTCCAATTGGAAATTGTGTCCAATTGGAAATTGGGTCCATTTGGAAATTGCGTCCAATTGGAATTCGGAAGTTGGGATAATTTTCGAAGTTGGTCCAAAGTTATCCCAACTTCGAAAATGCAATACTAATTTTTTTAGTTGGGATAATTTTCGATGTTGGTCCAATTGGAATTCGTCTCCAATTGGAAATTGGGTCTAATTGGAAATTGGGTCCAATTGGAAAATGGGTCCAATTGGAAATTGGGTACAATTGGAAATTGGGTACAATTGGAAATTGGGTCCAATGGAATTTGGGTCCAATTGGAAATTGGGTCCAATTGGAATTTGGGTCCAATTGGAATTTGGGTCCAATTGGAAATTAGTCCAATTGGATTTTGGGTCCAGCTGGAATTTGGGTCCAATTGGAAATTGGGTCCAATTGGAATTTGGGTCCAATTGGAATTTGGGGCTAATTGGAATTTGGTAGTTGGGTCAATTTTCTAAAATGGTCCAATTAGAGTTTGGGTCCAATTGGAATTTGTGTCCAATTGAAATTTGGTTACAATTGGAATTTGGGTCCAATTGGAAATTGGGTACAATTGGAATTTGGGTTCAATTGAAAATTGGGTCCAATTGGAATTTAGAAGTTGGGACAATTTTCGAAGTTGGTTCTTAATTATCCCAACGAAGTTGGTCTAAAGTTAGCCCAACTTTGAAAATTCAATTCCACTTTTGGTAGTTGGGTCAATTTTCTAAATTGTTCAAATTGGAATTTGAGTCGAATTGGAATTTGGGTCCAATTGGATTTTGGAAGTTGGGATAATTTTCGAAGTTGGTCCAAAATTATCTCAATTTCGAAAATGCAATACTAATTTTTTTAAGTTGGGGTAATTTTCGAAGTTGGTCCAATTGGAATTTGGGTCCAATTGGAAATTGGGTCCAATTGGAAATTGGGTCAAATTGGAAATTGGGTCCAATTGGAAATTGGGTCCAATTGGAAATTGGGTTCAATTGGAAATTGGAGTCCAATTGGAATTTGAGTCCAATTGGAAATTGGAGTCCAATTGGAATTTGAGTCCAATTGGAATTTGGGTCCAATTGGATTTTGGGTCCAATTGGAAATTGGGTCTAATTGGAATTTGGGTCCAATTGGAAATTGGGTCCAATTGGAAATTGGGTCCAATTGGAATTTGGGTTCATTTGGAAATTGTATCCAATTAAAATTTGGGTTCAATTTTAAATTAGGTCAAAATTGGAAATTGGGTACAATTGGAATTTGGTTCCAATTGGAATTTGGGTCCAATTGGAATTGGAGTCCAATTGGAATTTCAGTCCAATTGGAATTTGGGTCCAATTGGATTTTGGGTCCAATTGGAAATTAGTCCAATTGGATTTTGGGTCCAGTTGGAATTTGGGTCCAATTGGAATTTGGGTCCAATTGGAAATTGGGTCCAATTGGAATTTGGGTCCAATTGGAATTTGGGTCCAATTGGAAATTGAGTCCAATTGGAACTTGGGTCCAATTGTAATTTGAGTCCAGTTGGAAAGTGGGTCCAATTGGAGCTTGGGTCCTATTGGAGCTTGGGTCCTATTGGAAATTGGGTCCAGTTGGAAATTGGGTCCAGTTGGAATTTGGGTCCAATTGGAAATAGGTCCAATTGGAATTTGGGTCCAATTGGATATTGGGTCCAATTGAAAATTGGGTAAAATTGGAAATTGGATCCAATTGGAAATTGTGTCCAATTGGAAATTGGATCCATTTGGAAATTGGGTCCAATTGAAAAATGGGTCCAATTGGAAATTGGGTCCAATTGGAAATTGGGTTCAATTGGAAATTGGGTCCAATTGGAAATTGGGTTCAATTGGAAATTGGGTCCAATTGGAAATTGGGTCCAATTGGAAATTGGGTCCAATTGGAAATTGGGTCCAATTGGAAATTGGGTCCAATTGGAAATTGGGTCCAATTGGAAATTGGGTCCAATTGAAAATTGGGTCCAATTGGAATTCGGAAGTGGGGATAATTTTCGAAGTTGGTCCAAAATTATCCCAACTTCGAAAATGCAATACTAATTTTTTAAGTTGGGATAATTTTCGAAGTTGGTAAAAAATTATCCCAACTTCGAAAATGCAATAATAATTTTTTTAAGTTGGGATAATTTTCGAAGTTGGTCCAATTGGAATTCGGCTCCAATTGGAAATTGGGTCTAATTGGAAATTAGTCCAATTGGATTTTGGGTCCAGTTGGAAATTGGGTCGAATTGGAATTTGGGTCCAATTGGAAATTGGGTCCAATTGGAAATTGGGTCCAATTGGAAATTGGGTCCAATTGGAATTTGAGTCCAATTGGAATTTGGGTCCAGTTTGAAATTGGGTCCACTTGGAATTTGGGTCCATTTGGAAATTGGGTCCAATTGGAATTTGAGTCCAATTGGATTTTGGGTCCAGTTGGAAATTGGGTCCAATTGGAATTTGGGTCCAATTGGAAATTGGGTTCAATTGGAATTTGAGTCCAATTGGAATTTGGGTCGAATTGGAATTTTGGGTCCAATTGGAAATTGGGTCCAATTGGAATTTGGGTCCAATTGGAATTTGGGTCCAATTGGAATTTGGGTCCAATTGGAAATTAGTCCAATTGGATTTTGGGTCCAGTTGGATTTTGGGTCCAATTGGAATTTGGGTCCAATTGGAAATTGGGTCCAATTGGAATTTGGGTCCTATTGGAAATTGGGTCTAGTTGGAAATTGGGTCCAATTGGAAATTGGGTCCATTTGGAAATTGGGTCTAATTGGAAATTGGGTCCAATTGGAAATGGGTCCAATTGGAAATTGGGTCTAATTGGAAATTGGGTCCAATTGGAAATTGGATCCAATTAAAATTTGCATTCAATTGGAAATTGGGTACAATTGGAATTTTGGGTCCAATTGGAATTTGGGTCCAATTGGAATTGGAGTTCAATTGGAATTTAAGTCCAATTGGAATTTGGGTCCAATTGGAATTTGGGTCCAATTGGAAATTGAGTCCAATTGGAAATTGGGTCCAATTGGAATTTGGGTCCAATTGGAAATTGGGTCCAATTGGAATTTGGGTCCAATTGGAATTTGGGTCCAATTGGAATTTGGGTCCAATTGTAATTTGGGTCCAGTTGGAAAGTGGGTCCGATTGGAGCTTGGGTCCTATTGGAGCTTGGGTCCTATTGGAAATTGCGCCCAATTGGAAATTGGGTTCAATTGGAAATTGGGTCCAATTGGAAATTAAGTCCAGTTGGAATTTGGGTCCAATTGGAAATGGGTCCAATTGGAATTTGGGTCCATTTGGATATTGGGTCCAATTAAAAAGTGGGTAAATTGGAAATTGGGTCCAATTGGAAATTGGGTCCAATTGGAAATTGGGACCATTTGGAAATTGGGTCCAATTGGAATTCGGAAGTTGGGATAGTTTTCGAAGTTGGTCCAAAGTTATCCCAACTTCGAAAATGCAATACTAATTTTTAAGTTGGGATAATTTTCGAAGTTGGTAAAAATTATCCCAACTTCGAAAAAGCAATAATAATTTTTTAAGTTGGGATAATTTTCGAAGTTGGTCCAATTGGAATTCGGCTCCAATTGGAAATTGGGTCTAATTGGAAATTGCATCCAATTGGAAAATGGGTTCAATTGGAAATTGGGAACAATTGGAAATTGGGTCCAATTGGAATTTGGGTCCAATTGGAATTTGGGTCCAATTGGAAATTAGTCCAATTGGATTTTGGGTCCAGTTGGAAGTTGGGTCCAATTGGAATTTGGGTCCAATTGGAAATTGGGTCCAATTGGAAATTGGGTCCAATTGGAAATTGGGTCCAATTGGAATTTGGGTCCAATTGGAATTTGGGTCCAATTGGAAATTAGTCCAATTGGATTTTGGGTCCAGTTGGAAGTTGGGTCCAATTGGAATTTGGGTCCAATTGGAAATTGGGTCCAATTGGAAGTTGGGTCAAATTGGAATTTGGGTCCAATTGTAAATTGGGTCCAATTGGAATTTTGGTCCAATTGGAATTTGGGGCTAATTGGAATTTGGTAGTTGGGTCAATTTTCTAAAATGGTCCAATTAGAGTTTGGGTCCAATTGGAATTTGTGTCCAATTGAAATTTGGGTTCAATTGGAATTTGGGTCCAATTGGAATTTGGGTCCAATTGGAAATTTGGTCCAATTGGAAATTGGGTCCTATTGGAAATTTGGTCCAATTGGAAATTAAGTCCACCTGGAAATTGAGTCCAATTGGAAATTGGGTCCAATTGGAAATTGGGTCCAATTGGAAATTGGGTCCAATTGGAAATTGGGTCCAATTGGAAATTGGGTCCAATTGTAATTTAGGTCCAATTGGAAATTGGGTACAATTGGAATTTGGAAGTTAGGATAATTTTCGAAGTTTGTCGAAAATTATTCCAACTTCGAAAATGCAATACTAATTTTTTTAAGTTGGGATAATTTTCGAAGCTGGTCCAATTGGAAATTGGGTCTGTTGTAGTGGGCGGGAATGGAATCCTGGGGTCCTAGGGTGTGTGATTCCTGTGATATTGAGCGGCGAAGAATCCGCTGCTCGTCGCTGTTGAGTTGAGTGGTCAGCTGCTTTTATATGTCCGCTGCTGTTGTATGTACGTATGTAGATACGTTGAAGAGCTGCGGAGTGAGGGGGTAGTGGAGTTGGTAAAACAATACACGGGGTTGCACTTGGTTTAATTACTGTTGCTTTATTTTGGCAACTTGGGTCACAAGAGTATGTGCTGCATTAAAAACTATTTACAAAAAAATAGGCGGTCGAATTGCTTAGTCGGGGGTGACTTCCGAGATTATTTATACTTGAGAGAATTAATTAGCGAAGGTCAACTCTACGATAGCCGATCGTCGGGTATCGATACTATCGATGGGGAGTATCGTGTGGAGCAGCCGAATCAGCTGCTCGGCGTTGCCATCTGACGCAAACAGGGTCCAATTGGAATTTGGGTCCAATTGGAAATTGGTCCAATTGGAATTTGGGTCCAATTGGAATTTTGGGTCCAATTGGAAATTTGGTCCAATTGGAAATTGGATCCAATTGAAAATTTGGTCCAATTGGAAATTTGGTCCAATTGGATATTGGGTACAATTGGAAATTGGGTCTAATTGGAATTTGGTTCCAGTTTGAATTTGGGTCCAATTGGAATTTGGGTCCAATTGGAATTTGGGTCCAATTGGAATTTGGGTCCAATTGGAATTTGGTCCAATTGGAAATTGGTCCAATTGGAAATTGGTCCAATTGGAAATTGGATCCAATTTGCAATTGGGTCCAATTGGAATTTGGGTCCAATTGGAATTTGGGTCCAATTGTAATTTGGGTCCAATTGGAAATGGGGTCCAATTGGAAATTGGGTCCAATTGGAAATTGGGTCCAATTGGAAATTGGGTCTAATTGGAAATTGGGTTCAACTGGAAATTAGTCTAATTGGAATTTGGGTCCAATTGGAAATTTGGTCCAATTGGAAATTGGGTCCAATTGGAAATTGGGTCCAATTGTAATTTAGGTCCAATTGGAAATTGGGTACAATTGGAATTTGGAAGTTAGGATAATTTTCGAAGTTTGTCGAAAATTATTCCAACTTCGAAAATGCAATACTAATTTTTTTAAGTTGGGATAATTTTCGAAGCTGGTCCAATTGGAAATTGGGTCTGTTGTAGTGGGCGGGAATGGAATCCTGGGGTCCTAGGGTGTGTGATTCCTGTGATATTGAGCGGCGAAGAATCCGCTGCTCGTCGCTGTTGAGTTGAGTGGTCAGCTGCTTTTATATGTCCGCTGCTGTTGTATGTACGTATGTAGATACGTTGAAGAGCTGCGGGAGTGAGGGGGTAGTGGAGTTGGTAAAACAATACACGGGGTTGCACTTGGTTTAATTACTGTTGCTTTATTTTGGCAACTTGGGTCACAAGAGTATGTGCTGCATTAAAAACTATTTACAAAAAAATAGGCGGTCGAATTGCTTAGTCGGGGGTGACTTCCGAGATTATTTATACTTGAGAGAATTAATTAGCGAAGGTCAACTCTACGATAGCCGATCGTCGGGTATCGATACTATCGATGGGGAGTATCGTGTGGAGCAGCCGAATCAGCTGCTCGGCGTTGCCATCTGACGCAAACAGGGTCCAATTGGAATTTGGGTCCAATTGGAAATTGGTCCAATTGGAATTTGGGTCCAATTGGAATTTGGGTCCAATTGGAAATTTGGTCCAATTGGAAATTGGATCCAATTGAAAATTTGGTCCAATTGGAAATTTGGTCCAATTGGATATTGGGTACAATTGGAAATTGGGTCTAATTGGAATTTGGTTCCAGTTTGAATTTGGGTCCAATTGGAATTTGGGTCCAATTGGAATTTGGGTCCAATTGGAATTTGGGTCCAATTGGAATTTGGTCCAATTGGAAATTGGTCCAATTGGAAATTGGTCCAATTGGAAATTGGATCCAATTTGCAATTGGGTCCAATTGGAATTTGGGTCCAATTGGAATTTGGGTCCAATTGTAATTTGGGTCCAATTGGAAATGGGGTCCAATTGGAAATTGGGTCCAATTGAAATTGGGTCCAATTGAAATTGGGTCTAATTGGAAATTGGGTTCAACTGGAAATTAGTCTAATTGGAATTTGGGTCCAATTGGAAATTTGGTCCAATTGGAAATTGGGTCCAATTGGAAATTGGGTCCAATTGTAATTTAGGTCCAATTGGAAATTGGGTACAATTGGAACTTGGAAGTTAGGATAATTTTCGAAGTTTGTCCAAAATTATCCCAACTTCGAAAATGCAATACTAATTTTTTTAAGTTGGGATAATTTTCGAAGCTGGTTCAATTGGAAATTGGGTCTGTTGTAGTGGGCGGGAATGGAATCCTGGGGTCCTAGGGTGTGTGATTCCTGTGATATTGAGCGGCGAAGAATCCGCTGCTCGTTGCTGTTGAGTTGAGTGGTCAGCTGCTGTTATATGTCCGCTGCTGTTGTATGTACGTATGTAGATACGATGATGAGCTGTGGAGTGAGGGGGTAGTGGAGTTGGTAAAACAATACGCGGGGTTGCACTTGGTTTAATAACTGTTGCTTTATTTTGGCAACTTGCGTCACAAGAGTATGTGCTGCATTAAAATCTATTTACAAAAAAATAGGCGGTCGAATTGCTAAGTGGGGGGTGACTTCCGAGATTATTTATACTTGAGAGAATTAATTAGCGAAGGTCAACTCTACGATAGCCGATCGTCGGGTATCGATACAATCGATGGGGAGTATCGTGTGGAGCAGCCGAATCAGCTGCTCGGCGTTGCCATCTGACGCAAACATTCCGGCCCCCTTGCAACGTTGTTGCAAAGAATGACCCTCCTGGATTGGCGGCGACCGATGTTGGGTGTAGTTGCCGTTTTCTTAGTCCTGCTGCTTTGGGGTAAAGGGCAAGCAGTAAGCTTCGCAGCAGTCTTCCACTGGCAGTGCGATCGGCATCGGGGCGGGTTCCGAGGCCTAGGCGGCCGCAGCTGGGACTCTACCGACTCGAGGTGCAGCAATGAGTGGTGATCTCCTCCACACTTGCGACATCCCTGGAGAGTCCGGCATGATGTCCCTGAATGCTGATGGGCAAGACAATTGGGGCAATACCGTTTGGCGAGTACTACCCGAAGCCTCTTCTCCGCAGTCAGCTGGAGGAATCGCTGACATTGACGGAGAGCGTGGAATCCCTTACAGGCCCGGCATCGAAAGGTGCTGGGCTGGTCCTCAGGCGCCGTATTCTGAAATGGAGGACATCGAAATGAGATTTTCTGAACAGTGGTCGTGGATGGCTGATAAGACAGAGGGTCTTGCAGGCCAGCTTCCAAAGGCAGCGGCACGAGGGGTGTTAAAAGCCTTCCTGGCGACGACAGCGCTGATTCCTTTGTGTCGTAGAGGTTGTCGGTGGCACTCTTGGGATCGCTGGAAGCGGAAATTGCTCAGATGTGAGAGCCTCTCCGGACATTGGAGAGCAGTCCTTTGGTGGGCCGCTGCTGTCGAGGACTCGCATTGATAAGATTGATGCGAGCGGAGAGCGATGCGATCGACTTTGCCGTGGAACGAGGGATCGGACCCGTGAGAACCCAGCCGAAAATAGTTTCTTGGCCGAGCAGAGTTCCGCAGAGATTCGGGTTGAATCCTCCCAATACGATAGACGGAAGGATATCCGATCCTATCAGGAGATCAATCTCTGAGCTACGGCAGAAAGATGGGTCTGCCCACTTGAGGTGTGGCAGATTGTGGAAAACGCCGTGGGGTATACTCGTTGACGGAAGGTCTCCAGCGAGGTGTGGGAGCACATAGGCTGTTGCATCAATGCGCACGTTGGGTTAAGTGGAGACCCAATCTGGAAGCCACACACTTTGTGTGATTGGGCCTCAGTGCTCTGACTCAGGCCGGACACTTGGGCCAGAATTGGCTGGAAAGGCAACTGGATTGAGTTGCTGAGTCGCTCGGAAATAAAAGTGGCTTCGGATCCAGAGTCTAGCAACGCGCGAGCGGGGTATGACACACCTGCGTGACATATGTGGACAATGGCAGTGCCCAAGAGGACTCCTCGCGTGTTGGTAGCAAAAAAGCTTTGCACAGTGTTGGAAGTAGTGGACTGTATGTTGGACAGAGGATGATCCGGAGCGCTTGAGGCAAGCGAGAACGGTTGAAGTGGAAAGAGAGCTTCTTGGAGTGGCCTTGGAATGGCTGGCTCCTAGGGGCTGACGGTTCGAGACGGGCGATATGACATCCTCGATAGCTTCAAGAGTGACATATCGTTCTCCGAGGAATCTGTCCATCTCTTGCCAGGTGGGGATGTCATATTTCTTCAATAAGCTGTGCTCCCAAAGGGCAAGGGTCGCCTTAGGAAGCTTGGAGGAGCAAAGAAATATAAGGAGACAATCCCAGTTGTCTGTGGAGACGTTAGAGTGTTCTAACGCTGTCAGACAACCGTGGATTGTGCTCTGTAGTCCTTTGAGTGCATCTGCAGTCTCTGAGGTAACTGGAGATAGGTTGAAAAGGGTTTTAAGCTGGCTATTAACCAATAGCCGCTTATTTTCAAACCTTTCAGAGAGAGCGGCCCACGCTGAACAGAAGCCGTCGTTAGTCAGCGGAGATCGTGCTACAATTGCCTTGGCCTCGCCACTTGTTTTGGCGTTCAAATGGAACAGCTGTTCTACGGCAGTCACCTGAGGGTTGTTGATGTAGATCGCCGTGAAAAGGTCTCGGAACGTGGACCATTTGGTGTAATCCCCGTGAAACACCTCAATGTCGCAGGGGGGTAGTCGACAGCCAGTGGAAAAGGCAGCTGTAGAGCGGGAGGAGCTGCAGGTCGGAGCAGAGTAGATGCATCGTCAATCTGCTGACTTAGCATGGCAACACACTGCTCATATATGCTGTAGCAGTGGTCGTAGGTCGACTCCATGGCCAAAACATCATCGCTCAGTTCCTTAGGATTGAGAACCCGAGAGCAACGCTCGTACTCAGACTCAACTTTGTGCCACAAGGATTTAATGTGGTCACGGCGGACTTGGAGGGTGTAGAGAGTAGAAGTTCCTAACGAGCGTCTGTTGAGTCGATCATTAAACTTAATAAGTTTTCTTGCGATGGAATTGAAGTCGGAAAGGGCCATGACAGATGTGGAGTGACTTAAGGGTGCAGCAGCGGGATGGGTCTTGTCGTTAAGACGAGAAGACGACGGGCTTGGGACAGACAAATTGAGGCCTGCTGGAATGGGCGATATGGAGGATCGCCTGACACTGTGTGGTGCTGCAACAGATGAAGTTCGTCGATGTGAGGATTTGTCACTGATGGGCATCTGGTGCTAGCACGATCGAAAAAAAGTCTATTACCGATTCACAGTACCCAGGTGGATCTAATTAGATATCGACAGGTGTAGAATAACACAGTTGGATAAAGATAAAGTACGCAAAAAACACAAACAAATGCTTGCTTATCTTTAAAGTTGGACGTTGGTAACGGACGGCCGGTCAGCAACTACACATACAAAACCACACACACAAGTATTGAGACGTATGCTTGTATATATGTATGTATGTTTAGCTGTAACTCGGCTCAGCTGTAACTTCTTGCCGAGGACGTTCAACTTTGCGTTTCGTTTTGTTTTTATGGATTTAAAAACAAACGCGAGACAGTTGAACTTTTAGAAGAAATCACACTTGTACTTATCTGGATATAAGCTTTGAGATTCCCGCGGTGCGAGCCGGTAAAGACGAAAGGATATTCGTCCCGAAAGGATATTCTATCGAAAGGATATTCGATGCGGCTCGAAGGACCAAATGTTATAGTGGGCGGGAATGGAATCCTGGGGTCCTAGGGTGTGTGATTCCTGTGATATTGAGCGGCGAAGAATCCGCTGCTCGTTGCTGTTGAGTTGAGTGGTCAGCTGCTGTTATATGTCCGCTGCTGTTGTATGTACGTATGTACATACGTTGATGAGCTGCGGAGTGAGGGGGTAGTAGAGTTGGTGAAACAATACGCGGGGTTGCACTTGGTTTAATAACTGCTGCTTTATTTTGACAACTTGGGGCACAAGAGTATGTGCTGCATTAAAAACTATTTACAAAAAAATAGGCGGTCGAATTGCTTAGTCGGGGGTGACTTGCGAAATTATTTATACTTGAGAGAATTAATTAGCGAAGGTCAACTCTACGATAGCCGATCTCAGGTATCGATAGTATCGATGGGGAGTATCGTGTGGAGCAGCCGAATCAGCTGCTCGGCGTTGCCATCTGACGCAAACAGGGTCCAATTGGAATTTGGGTCCAATTGGAAATTGGTCCAATTGGAATTTGGGTCCAATTGGAAATTGGTCCAATTGGAATTTGGGTCCAATTGGAAAATGGGTCCAATTGGAAATTGGGTCCAATTGGAATTTGGCTCCAATTGGATTTTAGAAGTTGGGACAATTTTCGAAGTCGGTCCTAAATTATCCCAACGAAGTTGGTCCAAAATTAACCCAACTTTGAAAATTCAATACCAATTTAGGTAGTTGGGTCAATTTTTTAAAATAGTCCAATTGGAATTTGGGTCCAATTGGAAATTAGTCCAATTGGATTTTGGGTCCAATTGGAATTTGGGTCCAATTGGAAATTAGTCAAATTGGAATTGGGTCCAATTGGAATTTGGGTCCAATTGGAAATTTGGTCCAATTGGAAAATTGGTCCAATTGGAAATTGGGTCCAATTGGAAATTGGGTCCAATTGAATTGGGTCCAATTGGAATTTGGCTCCAATTGGATTTTAGAAGTTGGGACAATTTTCGAAGAAGGTCCTAAATTATCCAAACGAAGTTGGTCCAAAATTAACCTAACTTTGAAAATTCAATACCAATTTTGGTAGTTGGGTCAATTTTCTAAATTGGTCCAATTGGAATTTGGGTCCAATTGGAATTTGGGTCCAATTGGAATTTGGGTCTAATTGGAAATTTGGTCCAATTGGAAATTGGGTCCAATTGAAAATTTGGTCCAATTGGAAATTTGGTCCAATTGGATATTGGGTCCAATTGGAAATTGGGTCTAATTGGAATTAGGTTCCAGTTCGAATTTGGGTCCAATTGGAATTTGGGTCCAATTGGAATTTGGGTCCAATTGGATATTTGGTTCAATTAGAATTTGGCTCCAATTGGAATTTGGCTCCAATTGGAATTTGGGTCCAATTGCAAATTTGTCCAATTGGAAATTGGTCCAATTGGAAATTGGTCCAATTGGAAATTGGTCCAATTGGAAATTGGTCCAATTGGAAATTGGATCCAATTGGCAATTGGGTCCAATTAGAATTTGTGTCCAATTGGAATTTGGGTCCAATTGGAATTTGGGTCCAATTGTAAGTTGGGTCCAATTGGAAATTGGATCCAATTGGAATTTGGGTCCAATTGTAAGTTGGGTCCAATTGGAAATTGGATCCAATTGGAAATTGGGTCCAATTGGAAATTGGGTCCAATGGGAAATTGGGTCCAATTGGAAATTGGGTCCATTGGAAATTGGGTCCAATTGGAAATTGGGTCCAATTGGAAATTGGGTCCAATTGGAAATTGGAAAGTCGGTCCTAAATTATCCCAACGAAGTTGGTCCAAAATTAACCCAACTTTGATAATTCAATACCAATTTAGGTAGTTGGCTCAATTTTCTAAAATAGTCCAATTGAAATTTGGGTCCAATTGCAATTTGGGTCCAATTGGAGTTTGCAAGCAGGGATAATTTTCGAAGTTGGTCCAAAATTATCCCAACTTCGAAAATGCAATACTAATTTTTTTAGGTTGGGATAATTTTCGAAGTTGGTCCAATTGGAAATTGGGTCCAATTGAAAATTGGGTCCAATTGGAAATTGGGTCCAATTCAAAATTGGGTCCAATTCAAAATTGGGTCCAATTGGCATTCGGGTCTAATTGGAATTTGGTTCCAGTTGGAATTTGGGTACAATTGGAATTTGGGTCCAATTGGAAATTGGTCCAATTGGAAATTGGTCCAATTGGAAATTGGTCCAATTGGAAATTGGTCCAATTGGAAATTGGGTCCAATTGGCAATTGGGTCCAATTGAAATTTGGGTCGAATTGGCAATTGGGTCCAATTGAAATTTGGGTCGAATTGGAATTTGGGTCCAATTGCAAATTTGTCCAATTGGAAATTGGTCCAATTGGAAATTGGTCCAATTGGAAATTGGTCCAATTGGAAATTGGTCCAATTGGAAATTGGATCCAATTGGCAATTGGGTCCAATTAGAATTTGTGTCCAATTGAAATTTGGGTCCAATTGGAATTTGGGTCCAATTGTAAGTTGGGTCCAATTGGAAATTGGATCCAATTGGAATTTGGGTCCAATTGTAAGTTGGGTCCAATTGGAAATTGGGTCCAATTGGAAATTGGGTCCAATTGGAAATTGGGTCCAATTGGAAATTGGGTCCAATTGTAAGTTGGGTCCAATTGGAAATTGGATCCAGTGGAAATTGGGTCCAATTGAATTGGGTCCAATTGGAAATTGGGTCCAATTGGAAATTGGGTCCATTGGAAATTGGGTCCATATAATTGGGTCCAATTGGGTCCAATTGGAAATTGGGTCCAATTGGAAATTGGGTCCAATTGGAAATTGGGTCCAATTGGAAATTGGGTCCAATTGAAATTGGGTCCAATTGGAAATTGGGTCCAATTGGAAATTGGGTCCAATTGGAAATTGGGTCCAATTGAAATTGGGTCCAATTGGAAATTGGGTCCAATTGAAGTGGGTCCAATTGGAATTTGGCTCCAATTGGATTTTAGAAGCTGGGACAATTTTCGAAGTCGGTCCTAAATTATCCCAACGAAGTTGGTCCAAAATTAACCTAACTTTGAAAATTCAATACCAATTTTGGTAGTTGGGCCAATTTTCTAAATTGGTCCAATTGGAAATTGGGTCTAATTGGAATTTGGTTCCAGTTCGAATTTGGGTACAATTGGAATTTGGGTCCAATTGGAAATTGGGTCCAATTGGAATTTGGCTCCAATTGGATTTTAGAAGTTGGAACTATTTTCGAAGTCGGTCCTAAATTATCCCAACGAAGTTGGTCCAAAATTAACCCAACTTTGAAAATTCAATACCAATTTAGGTAGTTGGCTCAATTTTCTAAAATAGTCCAATTGAAATTTGGGTCCAATTGCAATTTGGGTCCAATTGCAATTTGGGTCCAATTGCAATTTGGGTCCAATTGGAGTTTGCAAGCAGGGATAATTTTCGAAGTTGGTCCAAAATTATCCCAACTTCGAAAATGCAATACTAATTTTTTTAGGTTGGGATAATTTTCGAAGTTGGTCCAATTGGAAATTGGGTCCAATTGAAAATTGGGTCCAATTGGAAATTGGGTCCAATTCAAAATTGGGTCCAATTCAAAATTGGGTCCAATTGGCATTCGGGTCTAATTGGAATTTGGTTCCAGTTGGAATTTGGGTACAATTGGAATTTGGGTCCAATTGGAAATTGGTCCAATTGGAAATTGGTCCAATTGTAAATTGGTCCAATTGGAAATTGGTCCAATTGTAAATTGGTCCAATTGGAAATTGGTCCAATTGGAAATTGGGTCCAATTGGCAATTGGGTCCAATTGAAATTTGGGTCGAATTGGCAATTGGGTCCAATTGAAATTTGGGTCGAATTGGAATTTGGGTCCAATTGGAAATTGGGTCCAATTGGAAATTGGGTCCAATTGGAAATTGGGTCCAATTGGAATTTGGGTCCAATTGGAATTTGGGTCCAATTCAAAATTAGTCCAATTGGAATTTGGGTCCAATTGGAAATTTGGTCCAATTGGAAATTGGGTCCAATTGGAAATTTGGTCCAATTGGAAATTGAGTCCAATTGGAAATTGGGTCCAATTGGAAATTGGGTCCAATTGGAAATTGGGTCCTATTGGAATATGGGTCCAATTGGAAATTTGACAAAATTGGAAATTGGGTCCAATTGAAATTTGGTCCAATTGGAAATTGGGTCTAATTGGAAATTGGGTCTAATTGGAATTTGGGTCCAATTGGAAATTGGGTCCAATTGGAATTTGGGTCCAATACCAATTTAGGTGGTTGGGTCAATTTTCTAAATTGGTCCAATTGGAATTTGGGTCCAATTGGAATTTGGGTCCAATTGGAATTTGGGTCCTATTGTAATTTGGGTCCAATTGGAATTTGGGTCCAATTGGAATTTGGATCCAATTGGAATTTGGGTCCAATTGGAATTTGGGTCCAATTGGAATTGGGTCCAATTGGAATTTGGGTCCAATTGGATTTTCGGTCAAATTGGATATTGGTCCAATTGGAATTTGGGTCCAATTGATATTTGGGTCCAATAGGAAATTGGGTCCAATTAGAAATTGGGTCCAATTTGAAATTGGGTCCAATTGGAATTTGGAAGTTGGAATAATTTTCGAAGTTGGTTCAAAATTATCCCAACTTCGAAAATGCAATACTAATTTTGGAAGTTGGGTTAATTTTCGAAGTTTGTCCAAAATTAACCCAACTTCGATATGCAATACTAATATTTTTAAGTTGGTCCAATTGGAAATTGGGTCCAATTGGAATTCAGTTTCAATTGAAAATTTTGTCCAAATGAAATTTGGGTCGAATTGGAATTTGGGTCCAATTGGAAATTGGGTTCAATTGGAAATTGGGTCCAATTGGAAATTGGGTCCAATTGGAATTTGGGTCCAATTGGAAATTAGTCCAATTGGAATTTGGGTCCAATTGGAAATTTGGTCCAATTGGAAATTTGGTCCAATTGGAAATTTGGTCCAATTGGAAATTGGGTCCAATTGGAAATTAGGTCCAATTGGAATTTGGGTCCAATTGGAACTTTGGTCCAATTGGAACTTTGGTCCAATTGGAAATTAGGTCCAATTGGAATTTGAGTCCAATTGGAATTTGGCTCCAATTAGAATTTGGAAGTTGGGATAATTTTCGAAGTTTGTTCAAAATTATCCCAACTTCGAAAATGCAATACTAATTTTGGAAGTTGGGTTAATTTTCGAAGTTTGTCCAAAATTATCCCAACTTCGATATGCAATACTAATATTTTTAAGTTGGTCCAATTGGAAATTGGGTCCAATTGGAATTCAGTTTCAATTGGAAATTTTGTCCAATTGGAGTTTGGGTCAAATTGGAATTTGGCTCCAATTAGGAATTGGTCCAATTGGAAAATGGGTCCAATTGGAAATTGGGTTCAATTGGAATTTGGCTCCAATTGGATTTTAGAAGTTGTGACAATTTTCGAAGTCGGTCCTAAATTATCCCAACGAAGTTGGTCCAAAATTAACCCAACTTTGAAAATTCAATACCAATTTAGGTAGTTGGGTCAATTTTTTAAAATAGTCCAATTGGAATTTGGGTCCAATTGGAAATTAGTCCAATTGGATTTTGGGTCCAATTGGAATTTGGGTCCAATTGGAAATTAGTCAAATTGGAATTTGGGTCCAATTGGAATTTGGGTCCAATTGGAAATTTGGTCCAATTGGAAAATTGGTCCAATTGGAAATTGGGTCCAATTGGAATTTGGCTCCAATTGGATTTTAGAAGTTGGGGCAATTTTCGAAGAAGGTCCTAAATTATCCAAACGAAGTTGGTCCAAAATTAACCTAACTTTGAAAATTCAATACCAATTTTGGTAGTTGGGTCAATTTTCTAAATTGGTCCAATTGGAATTTGGGTCCAATTGGAATTTGGGTCCAATTGGAATTTGGGTCTAATTGGAAATTTGGTCCAATTGGAAATTGGGTCCAATTGAAAATTTGGTCCAATTGGAAATTTGGTCCAATTGGATATTGGGTCCAATTGGAAATTGGGTCTAATTGGAATTAGGTTCCAGTTCGAATTTGGGTCCAATTGGAATTTGGGTCCAATTGGAATTTGGGTCCAATTGGATATTTGGTTCAATTAGAATTTGGCTCCAATTGGAATTTGGCTCCAATTGGAATTTGGGTCCAATTGCAAATTTGTCCAATTGGAAATTGGTCCAATTGGAAATTGGTCCAATTGGAAATTGGTCCAATTGGAAATTGGATCCAATTGGCAATTGGGTCCAATTAGAATTTGTGTCCAATTGGAATTTGGGTCCAATTGGAATTTGGGTCCAATTGTAGTTGGGTCCAATTGGAAATTGGATCCAATTGGAATTTGGGTCCAATTGTAAGTTGGGTCCAATTGGAAATTGGATCCAATTGGAAATTGGGTCCAATTGGAAATTGGGTCCAATTGGAAATTGGGTCCAATTGGAAATTGGGTCCAATTGGAAATTGGGTCCAATTGGAAATTGGGTCCAATTGGAAATTGGGTCCAATTGGAATTTGGCTCCAATTGGATTTTAGAAGTTGGGACAATTTTCGAAGTCGGTCCTAAATTATCCCAACGAAGTTGGTCCAAAATTAACCTAACTTTGAAAATTCAATACCAATTTTGGTAGTTGGGCCAATTTTCTAAATTGGTCCAATTGGAAATTGGGTCTAATTGGAATTTGGTTCCAGTTCGAATTTGGGTCCAATTGGAATTTGGGTCCAATTGGAAATTGGGTCCAATTGGAATTTGGCTCCAATTGGATTTTAGAAGTTGGAACTATTTTCGAAGTCGGTCCTAAATTATCCCAACGAAGTTGGTCCAAAATTAACCCAACTTTGAAAATTCAATACCAATTTAGGTAGTTGGCTCAATTTTCTAAAATAGTCCAATTGAAATTTGGGTCCAATTGCAATTTGGGTCCAATTGGAGTTTGCAAGCAGGGATAATTTTCGAAGTTGGTCCAAAATTATCCCAACTTCGAAAATGCAATACTAATTTTTTTAGGTTGGGATAATTTTCGAAGTTGGTCCAATTGGAAATTGGGTCCAATTGAAAATTGGGTCCAATTGGAAATTGGGTCCAATTCAAAATTGGGTCCAATTCAAAATTGGGTCCAATTGGCATTCGGGTCTAATTGGAATTTGGTTCCAGTTGGAATTTGGGTACAATTGGAATTTGGGTCCAATTGGAAATTGGTCCAATTGGAAATTGGTCCAATTGGAAATTGGTCCAATTGTAAATTGGTCCAATTGGAAATTGGTCCAATTGTAAAATGGTCCAATTGGAAATTGGTCCAATTGTAAATTGGTCCAATTGGAAATTGGTCCAATTGGAAATTGGGTCCAATTGGCAATTGGGTCCAATTGAAATTTGGGTCGAATTGGCAATTGGGTCCAATTGAAATTTGGGTCGAATTGGAATTTGGGTCCAATTGGAAATTGGGTCCAATTGGAAATTGGGTCCAATTGGAAATTGGGTCCAATTGGAATTTGGGTCCAATTGGAATTTGGGTCCAATTGGAAATTTGGTCCAATTGGAAATTGAGTCCAATTGGAAATTGGGTCCAATTGGAAATTGGGTCCTATTGGAATATGGGTCCAATTGGAAATTTGACAAAATTGGAAATTGGGTCCAATTGGAAATTTGGTCCAATTGGAAATTGGGTCTAATTGGAATTCGGGTCCAATTGGAAATTGGGTCCAATTGGAATTTGGGTCAAATTGGAATTTGGCTCCAATTGGAAATTGGTCCAATTGGAATTTGGGTCCAATTGGAAATTGGTCCAATTGGAATTTGGGTCCATTTGGAAATTTGTCCAATTGGAATTTGGGTCCAATTGTAGTTTGGAAGTTGGGATAATTTTCGAAGTTGGTCCAAAATTATCACAACTTCGAAAATGCAATACTAATTTTTTTAGTTTGGGATAATTTTCGATGTTGGTCCAATTGGAAATTGGATCCAATTGGAAATTGGGTCCAATTGGAAATTGGGTCCAATTGGAAATTGGGTCCAATTGGAAATTGGGTCCAATTGGGAATTGGGTCCAATTGGAAATTGGGTCCAATTGGAAATTGGGTCCCATTGGAAATAGGGTCCAATTGGAAATTGGGTCCAATTGGAAAGTTGGTCCAATTGGAAATAGGGTCCAATTGGAAATTGGGTCCAATTGGAAATAGGGTCCGATTGGAAATTGGGTCCAATTGGAATTTGGGTCCAATTGGAATTTGGGTTCAATTGGAATTTGGGTCCAATTGGAATTTGGGTCCAATTGGAATTCGGGTCCAATTGGAAATTGGGTCCAATTGGAATTTGGGTCAAATTGGAATTTGGCTCCAATTGGAAATTGGTCCAATTGGAATTTGGGTCCAATTGAAATTGGTCCAATTGGAATTTGGGTCCAATTGGAATTTGGGTCCAATTGGAATTTGGGTCCAATTGGAATATGGGTCCAATTGGAAATTGGGTCCAATTGGAATTCAGGTCCAATTGGAAATTGGGTCCAATTGGAATTTGGGTCAAATTGGAATTTGGCTCCATTTGGAAATTTGTCCAATTGGAATTTGGGTCCAATTGTAGTTTGGAAGTTGGGATAATTTTCGAAGTTGGTCCAAAATTATCACAACTTCGAAAATGCAATACTAATTTTTTTAGTTTGGGATAATTTTCGATGTTGGTCCAATTGGAAATTGGATCCAATTGGAAATTGGGTCCAATTGGAAATTGGGTCCAATTGGTAATAGGAACCAATTGGAGATTGGGTCCAATTGGAAATAGGGTCCGATTGGAAATTGGGTCCAATTAGAATTTGGGTCCAATTGGAATTTGGGTTCAATTGGAATTTGGGTCCAATTGGAATTTGGGTCCAATTGGAATTCGGGTCCAATTGGAAATTGGGTCCAATTGGAATTTGGGTCAAATTGGAATTTGGGTCAAATTGGAATTTGGCTCCAATTGGAAATTGGTCCAATTGGAATTTGGGTCCAATTGGAAATTGGTCCAATTGGAATTTGGGTCCAATTGGAATATGGGTCCAATTGGAATATGGGTCCAATTGGAATTTGGCTCCAATTAGTTTTTAGAAGTTGGGACAATTTTCGAAGTTGGTCCTAAATTTTCCCAACGAAGTTGGTCCAAAATTAACCCAACTTTGAAAATTAAATACCAATTTTGGTAGTTGGGTCAATTTTCTAAATTGGTTCAATTGAAATTTGGGTCCAATTGGAGTTTGCAAGCTGGGATAATTTTCGAAGTTGGTCTAAAATTATCCCAGCTTCGAAAATTCAATACCAATTTTGGTAGTTTGGTCAATTTACTAAATTGGTCCAATTGGAATTTGGATCCAATTGGAAATTGGGACCAATTGAAAATTCGGTCCAATTGGAATTTGGGTCCAATTGGAATTTGGGTGCAATTGGAATTTGGGTCCAATTGGAATTTGGGTCCAATTGGATTTTAGAGGTTGGGACAATTTTCGAAGTCGGTCCTAAATTATCCCATCGAAGTTGGTCCAAAATTAACCCAACTTCGAAAATTCAATACCAATTTTGGTAGTTGGGTCAATTTTCTAAATTGGTCCAATTGGAATTTGGGTCCAATTGGAATTTGGGTCCAATTGGAAATTGGCTCCATTTGGAAATTGGTCCAATTGGAATTTGGGTCTAATTGGAGTTTGGAATTTTCGAAGTTGGTCCAAAATTATCCCAACTTCGAAAATGCAATACTAATTCTTATATGTTGGGATAATTTTCGAAGTTGGTCCTTAATTATCCCAACGAAGTTGGTTTAAAATTAACCCAGCTTTGAAAATTCAATACCAATTTTATTAGTTGGGTCAATTTTCTAAATTGGTGCAAATGGAATTTGGGTCCAATTGGAAATTTGGTCCAATTGGAAATTTGGTCCAATTGGAAATTGACTCCAATTGGACATTGGGTCCAATTGGAAATTGAGTCCAATTGCAAATTGGGTTCAATTGGAATTTGGGTTCAATTGGAATTTGGGTCCAATTGGAATTTGGGTCCAATTGGAATTCGGGTCCAATTGAAAATTGGGTCCAATTGGAATTTGGGTCAAATTGGAATTTGGCTCCAATGGAAATTGGTCCAATTGGAATTTGGGTCCAATTGGAAATTGGTCCAATTGGAATTTGGGTCCAATTGGAATATGGGTCCAATTGGAATATGGGTCCAATTGGAATTTGGCTCCAATTAGTTTTTAGAAGTTGGGACAATTTTCGAAGTTGGTCCTAAATTTTCCCAGCGAAGTTGGTCCAAAATTAACCCAACTTTGAAAATTCAATACCAATTTTGGTAGTTGGGTCAATTTTCTAAATTGGTCCAATTGGAATTTGGGTCCAATTGGAATTTGGGTCCAATTGGAATTTGGGTCCAATTGAGTTTGCATGCAGGGATAATTTTCGAAGTTGGTCCAAAATTATCCCAACTTCGAAAATGCAATACTAATTCTTATATGTTGGGATAATTTTCGAAGTTGGTCCTTAATTATCCCAACGAAGTTGGTTTAAAATTAACCCAGCTTTGAAAATTCAATACCAATTTTATTAGTTGGGTCAATTTTCTAAATTGGTGCAAATGGAATTTGGGTCCAATTGGAAATTTGGTCCAATTGGAAATTTGGTCCAATTGAAATTGACTCCAATTGGACATTGGGTCCAATTGGAAATTGAGTCCAATCAAATTGGGTCCAATTGGACATTGGGTCCAATTGGAAATTGAGTCCAATTGCAAATTGGGTCCAATTGGAAATTGGTGTCCAGTTGGAAATTGGGTCCTATTGGAAATTGGGTCCAATTGGAAATTGGGTACTATTGGAATTTGGGTCCCATTGGAAATTTGGTCCAATTGGAAATTGCGTCCAATTGGAAATTTGGTCCAATTGGAAATTTGGTCCAATTGGAAATTTGGTCCAATTGGAAAATGGATCCAATTGGAAATTGGGTCCAATTGGAAATTGGGTCCAATTGAAGTGGGTCCATTGAAAATTGGGTTCAATTGGAAATTGGGTCCAATTGAAAATTGGGTTCAATTGGAAATTGGGTTCAATTGGAATTTGGGTCCAATTGAAAATTGGGTCCAATTGGAAATTGTGTCCAATTGGAAATTGTGTCCAATTGGAAATTGGGTCCAATTGGAAATTGGGTCCAATTGGAAATTGGGTCCAATTGGAAATTGGGTCCAATTGGAAATTGGGTTCAATTGGAAATTGGGTTCAATTGGAATTTGGGTCCAATTGAAAATTGGGTCCAATTGGAAATTGGGTCCAATTGGAAATTGGGTCCAATTGGAAATTGGGTCCAATTGAAATTTGGGTCCAATTGGAATTTGGGTCCAATTGGAAATTGGGTCCAATTGAAAATTGTTTCCAATTGGAAATTGGGTTCAATTGGAAATTGGGTCCAATTGGAATTTGCAAGCTGGGATAGTTTTCGAAGTTGGTCTAAAATTATCCCAACTTTGAAAATGCAATACTAATTTTTTTAGGTTGGGAAAATTTTTGCAGTTGGTCCAACTGGAAATTGGGTCCAATTGGAAATTGGGTCCAATTGGAATTTGGCTCCAATTGGATCTTAGAAGTTGGGACAATTTTCGAAGTCGGTCCTAAATTATCCCATCGAAGTTGGTCCAAAATTAACCCAACTTCGAAAATTCAATACCAATTTTGGTAGTTGGGTCAATTTTCTAAATTGGTCCAATTGGAAATTGGGTCCAATTGGAAATTGGGTCCAATTGGAAATTGGGTCCAATTGGAAATTGGGTCCAATTGGAAATTGGGTACAATTGGAAATTGGGTTCAATTGGAAATTGGGTCCAATTGGAATTTGGCTCCAATTGGATTTTAGAAGTTGGGACAATTTTCGAAGTCGGTCCTAAATTATCCCATCGAAGTTGGTCCAAAATTAACCCAACTTCGAAAATTCAATACCAATTTTGGTAGTTGGGTCAATTTTCTAAATTGGTCCAATTGGAATTTGGGTCCAATTGGAATTTGGGTCCAATTGGAAATTGGCTCCATTTGGAAATTGGTCAATTGGAATTTGGGTCTAATTGGAGTTTGGAATTTTCGAAGTTGGTCCAAAATTATCCCAACTTCGAAAATGCAATACTAATTTTTTTAGGTTGGGAAAATTTTTGCAGTTGGTCCAACTGGAAATTGGGTCCAATTGGAAATTGGGTCCAATAGGAATTTGGCTCCAATTGGATCTTAGAAGTTGGGACAATTTTCGAAGTCGGTCCTAAATTATCCCAACGAAGTTGGTCCAAAAGTAACCCAACTTTGAAAATTCAATACCAATTTTAGTAGTTGGGTCAATTTTCTAAATTGGTCCAATTGGAATTTGGGTCCAATTGGAATTTGGGTCCAATTGGAATTTGGGTCCAATTGGAGTTTGCATGCAGGGATAATTTTCGAAGTTGGTCCAAAATTATCCCAACTTCGAAAAATGCAATACTAATTCTTATATGTTGGGATAATTTTCGAAGTTGGTCCTTAATTATCCCAACGAAGTTGGTTCAAAATTAACCCAGCTTTGAAAATTCAATACCAATTTTATTAGTTGGGTCAATTTTCTAAATTGGTGCAAATGGAATTTGGGTCCAATTGGAAATTTGGTCCAATTGGAAATTTGGTCCAATTGAAATTGACTCCAATTGGACATTGGGTCCATTGGAAATTGAGTCCAATTGCAAATTGGGTCCAATTGGACATTGGGTCCAATTGGAAATTGAGTCCAATTGCAAATTGGGTCCAATTGGAAATTGGTGTCCAGTTGGAAATTGGGTCCTATTGGAAATTGGGTCCAATTGGAAATTGGGTCCAATTGGAAATTGGGTACTATTGGAATTTGGGTCCCATTGGAAATTTGGTCCAATTGGAAATTGCGTCCAATTGGAAATTTGGTCCAATTGGAAATTTGGTCCAATTGGAAATTTGGTCCAATTGGAAAATGGATCCAATTGGAAATTGGGTCCAATTGGAAATTGGGTCCAATTGAAATTGGGTCCAATTGGAAATTGGGTCCAATTGAAAATTGGGTTCAATTGGAAATTGGGTCCAATTGAAAATTGGGTTCAATTGGAAATTGGGTTCAATTGGAATTTGGGTCCAATTGGAAATTGGGTCCAATTGGAAATTGGGTCCAATTGGAAATTGTGTCCAATTGGAAATTGGGTCCAATTGGAAATTGGGTCCAATTGGAAATTGGGTCCAATTGGAATTGGGTCCAATTGGAAATTGGGTCCAATTGGAATTGGGTCCAATTGGAAATTGGGTCCAATTGGAAATTGGGTCCAATTGGAAATTGGGTCCAATTGGAATTGGGTCCAATTGGAAATTGGGTCCAATTGGAAATTGGGTCCAATTGGAAATTGGGTCCAGTGGAAGTGGGTGAGTGAAGTTGGGTCCAGTGAATTGGGTCCAATTGGAAGTGGGTCCAATTGGAAATTGGGTCCAATTGGAAATTGGGTCCAATTGGAAATTGGGTCCAATTGGAAATTGGGTTCAATTGGAAATTGGGTTCAATTGGAAATTGGGTTCAATTGGAAATTGGGTTCAATTGGAATTTGGGTCCAATTGAAAATTTGGTCCAATTGGAAATTGGGTCCAATTGGAAATTGGGTCCAATTGAAATTTGGGTCCAATTGGAAATTGGGTCCAATTGAAAATTGTTTCCAATTGGAAATTGGGTTCAATTGGAAATTGGGTCCAATTGGAATTTGCAAGCTGGGATAGTTTTCGAAGTTGGTCTAAAATTATCCCAACTTTGAAAAATGCAATACTAATTTTTTAGGTTGGGAAAATTTTTGCAGTTGGTCCAACTGGAAATTGGGTCCAATTGGAAATTGGGTCCAATTGGAATTTGGCTCCAATTGGATCTTAGAAGTTGGGACAATTTTCGAAGTCGGTCCTAAATTATCCCAACGAAGTTGGTCCAAAAGTAACCCAACTTTGAAAATTCAATACCAATTTTAGTAGTTGGGTCAATTTTCTAAATTGGTCCAATTGAAATTTGGGTCCAATTGGAATTTGGGTCCAATTGGAATTTGGGTCCAATTGGAATTTGGGTCCAATTGGAGTTTGCATGCAGGGATAATTTTCCAAGTTGGTCCAAAATTATCCCAACTTCGAAAATGCAATACTAATTCTTATATGTTGGGATAATTTTCGAAGTTGGTCCTTAATTATCCCAACGAAGTTGGTTTAAAATTAACCCAGCTTTGAAAATTCAATACCAATTTTATTAGTTGGGTCAATTTTCTAAATTGGTGCAAATGGAATTTGGGTCCAATTGGAAATTTGGTCCAATTGGAAATTTGGTCCAATTGGAAATTGACTCCAATTGGACATTGGGTCCAATTGGAAATTGAGTCCAATTGCAAATTGGGTTCAATTGGAATTTGGGTTCAATTGGAATTTGGGTCCAATTGGAATTTGGGTCCAGTGGAATTCGGGTCCAATTGGAAATTGGGTCCAATTGGAATTTGGGTCAAATTGGAATTTGGCTCCAATTGGAATTTGGGTCCAATTGGAAATTGGTCCAATTGGAATTTGGTTCCAATTGGAATATGGGTCCAATTGGAATATGGGTCCAATTGGAATTTGGCTCCAATTAGTTTTTAGAAGTTGGGACAATTTTCGAAGTTGGTCCTAAATTTTCCCAGCGAAGTTGGTCCAAAATTAACCCAACTTTGAAAATTCAATACCAATTTTGGTAGTTGGGTCAATTTTCTAAATTGGTTCAATTGAAATTTGGGTCCAATTGGAGTTTGCAAGCTGGGATAATTTTCGAAGTTGGTCTAAAATTATCCCAGCTTCGAAAATTCAATACCAATTTTGGTAGTTTGGTCAATTTTCTAAATTGGTCCAATTGGAATTTGGATCCAATTGGAAATTGGGACCAATTGGAAATTCGGTCCAATTGGAATTTGGGTCCAATTGGAATTTGGGTGCAATTGGAATTTGGGTCCAATTGGAATTTGGGTCCAATTGGAATTTGGGTACAATTGGAAATTGGGTTCAATTGGAAATTGGGTCCAATTGGAATTTGGCTCCAATTGGATTTTAGAAGTTGGGACAATTTTCGAAGTCGGTCCTAAATTATCCCATCGAAGTTGGTCCAAAATTAACCCAACTTCGAAAATTCAATACCAATTTTGGTAGTTGGGTCAATTTTCTAAATTGGTCCAATTGGAATTTGGGTCCAATTGGAATTTGGGTCCAATTGGAAATTGGCTCCATTTGGAAATTGGTCCAATTGGAATTTGGGTCTAATTGGAGTTTGGAATTTTCGAAGTTGGTCCAAAATTATCCCAACTTCGAAAATGCAATACTAATTTTTTTAGGTTGGGAAAAATTTTGCAGTTGGTCCAACTGGAAATTGGGTCCAATTGGAAATTGGGTCCAATTGGAATTTGGCTCCAATTGGATCTTAGAAGTTGGGACAATTTTCGAAGTCGGTCCTAAATTATCCCAACGAAGTTGGTCCAAAAGTAACCCAACTTTGAAAATTCAATACCAATTTTAGTAGTTGGTTCAATTTTCTAAATTGGTCCAATTGGAATTTGGGTCCAATTGGAATTTGGGTCCAATTGGAATTTGGGTCCAATTGGAGTTTGCATGCAGGGATAATTTTCGAAGTTGGTCCAAAATTATCCCAACTTCGAAAATGCAATACTAATTCTTATATGTTGGGATAATTTTCGAAGTTGGTCCTTAATTATCCCAACGAAGTTGGTTCAAAATTAACCCAGCTTTGAAAATTCAATACCAATTTTATTAGTTGGGTCAATTTTCTAAATTGGTGCAAATGGAATTTGGGTCCAATTGGAAATTTGGTCCAATTGGAAATTTGGTCCAATTGGAAATTGACTCCAATTGGACATTGGGTCCAATTGGAAATTGAGTCCAATTGCAAATTGGGTCCAATTGGACATTGGGTCCAATTGGAAATTGAGTCCAATTGCAAATTGGGTCCAATTGGAAATTGGTGTCCAGTTGGAAATTGGGTCCTATTGGAAATTGGGTCCAATTGGAAATTGGGTACTATTGGAATTTGGGTCCCATTGGAAATTTGGTCCAATTGGAAATTGCGTACAATTGGAAATTTGGTCCAATTGGAAATTTGGTCCAATTGGAAAATGGATCCAATTGGAAATTGGGTCCAATTGGAAATTGGGTCCAATTGGAAATTGGGTCCAATTGGAAATTGGGTCCAATTGAAAATTGGGTTCAATTGGAAATTGGGTCCAATTGAAAATTGGGTTCAATTGGAAATTGGGTTCAATTGGAATTTGGGTCCAATTGAAAATTGGGTTCAATTGGAAATTGGGTTCAATTGGAATTTGGGTCCAATTGAAAATTGGGTCCAATTGGAAATTGGGTCCAATTGGAAATTGTGTCCAATTGGAAATTGGGTTCAATTGGAAATTGGGTCCAATTGGAAATTGGGTCCAATTGGAAATGGGTCCAATTGGAAATTGGGTCCAATTGGAAATTGGGTCCAATTGGAAATTGGGTCCAATTGGAAATTGGGTCCAATTGGAAATTGGGTCCAATTGGAAATTGGGTCCAATTGGAAATTGGGTCCAATTGGAAATTGGGTCCAATTGGAAATTGGGTTCAATTGGAAATTGGGTTCAATTGGAATTTGGGTCCAATTGAAAATTGCGTCCAATTGGAAATTGGGTCCAATTGGAAATTGGGTCCAATTGAAATTTGGGTCCAATTGAAAATTGGGTCCAATTGGAATTTGGGTCCAATTGGAAATTGGGTCCAATTGGAAATTGGGTCCAATTGAAAATTGTTTCCAATTGGAAATTGGGTTCAATTGGAAATTGGGTCCAATTGGAATTTGCAAGCTGGGATAGTTTTCGAAGTTGGTCTAAAATTATCCCAACTTTGAAAATGCAATACTAATTTTTTTAGGTTGGGAAAATTTTTGCAGATGGTCCAACTGGAAATTGGGTCCAATTGGAAATTGGGTCCAATTGGAATTTGGCTCCAATTGGAATTTGGCTCCAATTGGATCTTAGAAGTTGGGACAATTTTCGAAGTCGGTCCTAAATTATCCCAACGAAGTTGGTCCAAGAGTAACCCAACTTTGAAAATTCAATACCAATTTTAGTAGTTGGGTCAATTTTCTAAATTGGTCCAATTGAAATTTGGGTCCAATTGGAATTTGGGTCCAATTGGAATTTGGGTCCAATTGGAGTTTGCATGCAGGGATAATTTTCGAAGTTGGTCCAAAATTATCCCAACTTCGAAAATGCAATACTAATTCTTATATGTTGGGATAATTTTCGAAGTTGGTCCTTAATTATCCCAACGAAGTTGGTTTAAAATTAACCCAGCTTTGAAAATTCAATACCAATTTTATTAGTTGGGTCAATTTTCTAAATTGGTGCAAATGGAATTTGGGTCCAATTGGAAATTTGGTCCAATTGGAAATTTGGTCCAATTGGAAATTGACTCCAATTGGACATTGGGTCCAATTGGAAATTGAGTCCAATTGCAAATTGAGTTCAATTGGAATTTGGGTTCAATTGGAATTTGGGTCCAATTGGAATTTGGGTCCAATTGGAATTTGGGTCCAATTGGAATTCGGGTCCAATTGGAAATTGGGTCCAATTGGAATTTGGGTCAAATTGGAATTTGGCTCCAATTGGAAATTTGGTCCAATTGGAATTTGGGTCCAATTGGAAATTGGTCCAATTGGAATTTGGGTCCAATTGGAATATGGGTCCAATTGGAATATGGGTCCAATTGGGATTTAGTTTTTAGAAGTTGGGACAATTTTCCAAGTTGGTCCTAAATTTTCCACCGGAAGTTGGTCCAAAAATTAACCCAACTTTGAAAATTCAATACCAATTTTGGTAGTTGGGTCAATTTTCTAAATTGGTTCAATTGAAATTTGGGTCCAATTGGAGTTTGCAAGCTGGGATAATTTTCGAAGTTGGTCTAAAATTATCCCAGCTTCGAAAATTCAATACCAATTTTGGTAGTTTGGTCATTTTTATGGATCCTGGGATGAATGGCAGTTCAATGTTATAATTGGTTGGTCAATTTTCTAAATTGGTCCAATTGGAAGATCGGATTGGAAATTGGGTCCAAGTTATGGAATTTGGTTCCAATTGGAATTTGGGTTCAATTGGAATTTGGGTCCATTGGAATTTGGGTCAATTGGAATTTGGGTCCAATTGGAAATTGGCTCCAATTGGAAATTGGTCAATTGGAATTTGGGTCCAATTGGAATTTGGGTCAAATTATTGGTATGATGGGTCAGAGGGTCAGCTTGCAGAGGTGGGCCGTCCATGGCTTGGTTGGAAATTGGGTCCAGTGGAAATTGGTCCAATTGGGCCAATTGAATTGGGTCCAATTGGAAATTGGGTCCAATTGGAATTTGGGTCCAATTGGAATTTGGGTCCAATTGGAATTTGGATTGGAATTTGGGTCCAATTGAATCCAAATGGGTCCAATTGGAATTTGGGTCCAATTGAGTTTGGGTCAAGTTGGGACAATTGTAGTTGGTCCAATTTTTAGTTGGTCTAAATTTTCCCAACGAAGTTGGTCCAAAATTAACCCAACTTTGAAAATTAAATACCAATTTTGGTAGTTGGGTCAATTTTCTAAATTGGTTCAATTGAAATTTGGGTCCAATTGGAGTTTGCAAGCTGGGATAATTTTCGAAGTTGGTCTAAAATTATCCCAGCTTCGAAAATTCAATACCAATTTTGGTAGTTTGGTCAATTTTCTAAATTGGTCCAATTGGAATTTGGATCCAATTGGAATTTGGATCCAATTGGAAATTGGGACCAATTGAAAATTCGGTCCAATTGGAATTTGGGTCCAATTGGAATTTGGGTGCAATTGGAATTTGGGTCCAATTGGAATTTGGGTCCAATTGGAATTTGGGTACAATTGGAAATTGGGTTCAATTGGAAATTGGGTCCAATTGGAATTAGGCTCCAATTGGATTTTAGAAGTTGGGACAATTTTCGAAGTCGGTCCTAAATTATCCCATCGAAGTTGGTCCAAAATTAACCCAACTTCGAAAATTCAATACCAATTTTGGTAGTTGGGTCAATTTTCTAAATTGGTCCAATTGGAATTCGGGTCCAATTGGAATTTGGGTCCAATTGGAAATTGGCTCCATTTGGAAATTGGTCCAATTGGAATTTGGGTCTAATTGGAGTTTGGAATTTTCGAAGTTGGTCCAAAATTATCCCAACTTCGAAAATGCAATACTAATTTTTTTAGGTTGGGAAAATTTTTGCAGTTGGTCCAACTGGAAATTGGGTCCAATTGAAATTGGGTCCAATTGGAATTTGGCTCCAATTGGATCTTAGAAGTTGGGACAATTTTCGAAGTCGGTCCTAAATTATCCCAACGAAGTTGGTCCAAAAGTAACCCAACTTTGAAAATTCAATACCAATTTTAGTAGTTGGGTCAATTTTCTAAATTGGTCCAATTGAAATTTGGGTCCAATTGGAATTTGGGTCCAATTGGAATTTGGGTCCAATTGGAATTTGGGTCCAATTGGAGTTTGCATGCAGGGATAATTTTCGAAGTTGGTCCAAAATTATCCCAACTTCGAAAATGCAATACTAATTCTTATATGTTGGGATAATTTTCGAAGTTGGTCCTTAATTATCCCAACGAAGTTGGTTTAAAATTAACCCAGCTTTGAAAATTCAATACCAATTTTATTAGTTGGGTCAATTTTCTAAATTGGTGCAAATGGAATTTGGGTCCAATTGGAAATTTGGTCCAATTGGAAATTTGGTCCAATTGGAAATTTGGTCCAATTGGAAATTGACTCCAATTGGACATTGGGTCCAATTGGAAATTGAGTCCAATTGCAAATTGGGTTCATTGGAATTTGGGTTCAATTGGAATTTGGGTTCAATTGGAATTTGGGTCCAATTGGAATTTGGGTCCAATTGGAATTCGGGTCCAATTGGAAATTGGGTCCAATTGGAATTTGGGTCAAATTGGAATTTGGCTCCAATTGGAAATTGGTCCAATTGGAATTTGGGTCCAATTGGAAATTGGTCCAATTGGAATTTGGGTCCAATTGGAATATGGGTCCAATTGGAATATGGGTCCAATTGGAATTTGGCTCCAATTAGTTTTTAGAAGTTGGGACAATTTTCGAAGTTGGTCCTAAATTTTCCCAGCGAAGTTGGTCCAAAATTAACCCAACTTTGAAAATTCAATACCAATTTTGGTAGTTGGGTCAATTTTCTAAATTGGTTCAATTGAAATTTGGGTCCAATTGGAGTTTGCAAGCTGGGATAATTTTCGAAGTTGGTCTAAAATTATCCCAGCTTCGAAAATTCAATACCAATTTTGGTAGTTTGGTCAATTTTCTAAATTGGTCCAATTGGAATTTGGATCCAATTGGAAATTGGGACCAATTGGAAATTCGGTCCAATTGGAATTTGGGTCCAATTGGAATTTGGGTCCAATTGGAATTTGGGTCCAATTGGAATTTGGGTACAATTGGAAATTGGGTTCAATTGAAATTGGGTCCAATTGGAATTTGGCTCCAATTGGATTTTAGAAGTTGGGACAATTTTCGAAGTCGGTCCTAAATTATCCCATCGAAGTTGGTCCAAAATTAACCCAACTTCGAAAATTCAATACCAGTTTTGGTAGTTGGGTCAATTTTCTAAATTGGTCCAATTGGAATTTGGGTCCAATTGGAATTTGGGTCCAATTGGAAATTGGCTCCATTTGGAAATTGGTCCAATTGGAATTTGGGTCTAATTGGAGTTTGGAATTTTCGAAGTTGGTCCAAAATTATCCCAACTTCGAAAATGCAATACTAATTTTTTTAGGTTGGGAAAATTTTTGCAGTTGGTCCAACTGGAAATTGGGTCCAATTGGAAATTGGGTCCAATTGGAATTTGGCTCCAATTGGATCTTAGAAGTTGGGACAATTTTCGAAGTCGGTCCTAAATTATCCCAACGAAGTTGGTCCAAAAGTAACCCAACTTTGAAAATTCAATACCAATTTTAGTAGTTGGGTCAATTTTCTAAATTGGTCCAATTGGAATTTGGGTCCAATTGGAATTTGGGTCCAATTGGAATTTGGGTCCAATTGGAGTTTGCATGCAGGGATAATTTTCCAAGTTGGTCCAAAATTATCCCAACTTCGAAAAATGCAATACTAATTCTTATATGTTGGGATAATTTTCGAAGTTGGTCCTTAATTATCCCAACGAAGTTGGTTCAAAATTAACCCAGCTTTGAAAATTTAATACCAATTTTATTAGTTGGGTCAATTTTCTAAATTGGTGCAAATGGAATTTGAGTCCAATTGGAAATTTGGTCCAATTGGAAATTTGGTCCAATTGAAATTGACTCCAATTGGACATTGGGTCCAATTGGAAATTGAGTCCAATTGCAAATGGTCCAATTGGACATTGGGTCCAATTGAATTGGGTCCAATTGAAATTGAGTCCAATTGGAAATTGGTGTCCAGTTGGAAATTGGGTCCTATTGGAAATTGCGTCCAATTGGAAATTTGGTCCAATTGGAAATTTGGTCCAATTGGAAAATGGATCCAATTGGAAATTGGGTCCAATTGGAAATTGGGTCCAATTGGAAATTGGGTCCAATTGGAAATTGGGTCCAATTGAAAATTGGGTTCAATTGGAAATTGGGTCCAATTGAAAATTGGGTTCAATTGGAAATTGGGTTCAATTGGAATTTGGGTCCAATTGAAAATTGGGTCCAATTGGAAATTGGGTCCAATTGGAAATTGTGTCCAATTGGAAATTGGGTCCAATTGGAAATTGGGTCCAATTGGAAATTGGGTCCAATTGGAAATTGGGTCCAATTGGAAATTGGGTCCAATTGGAAATTGGGTCCAATTGGAAATTGGGTCCAATTGGAAATTGGGTCCAATTGGAAATTGGGTTCAATTGGAAATTGGGTTCAATTGGAATTTGGGTCCAATTGAAAATAGGGTCCAATTGGAAATTGGGTCCAATTGGAAATTGGGTCCAATTGGAAATTGGGTCCAATTGGAAATTGGGTCCAATTGGAAATTGGGTCCAATTGAAATTTGGGTCCAATTGGAATTTGGGTCCAATTGGAAATTGGGTCCAATTGAAAATTGTTTCCAATTGGAATTGGGTTCAATTGGAATTGAATTGTGTCCAATTGGAAATTGGGTCCAATTGAAAATTGGGTTCAATTGGAAATTGGGTCCAATTGAAAATTGGGTTCAATTGGAATGGTTGGGAATTTGGGTCCAATTGAAAATTGGGTCCAATTGGAAATTGGGTCCAATTGGAAATTGTGTCCAATTGGAAATTGGGTCCAATTGGAAATTGGGTCCAATTGGAAATTGGGTCCAATTGGAAATTGGGTCCAATTGGAAATTGGGTCCAATTGGAAATTGGGTCCAATTGGAAATTGGGTCCAATTGGAAATTGGGTTCAATTGGAATTTGGGTCCAATTGAAAATTGGGTCCAATTGGAAATTGGGTCCAATTGGAAATTGGGTCCAATTGGAAATTGGGTCCAATTGAAATTTGGGTCCAATTGGAATTTGGGTCCAATTGGAAATTGGGTCCAATTGGAAATTGGGTCCAATTGGAAATTGGGTCCAATTGAAAATTGTTTCCAATTGGAAATTGGGTTCAATTGGAAATTGGGTCCAATTGGAATTTGCAAGCTGGGATAGATTTCGAAGTTGGTCTAAAATTTTCCCAACTTTGAACATGCAATACTAATTTTTATAGGTTGGAATAATTTTCGAAGTTGGTCCAATTGTAATTTGGGCCCAATTGGAATTTGGATCCAATTGGAATTTGGGTCCAATTGGAAATTGGGTTCAATTGGAAATTGGGTCCAATTGGAATTTGGGTCCAATTGGAATTTGCAAGCTGGGATAATTTTCGAAGTTGGTCTAAAATTATCCCAACTCCGAAAATGCAATACTAATTTTTATAGGTTGGGATAATTTTCGAAGTTGGTCCAATTGGAATTTGGGCCCAATTGGAATTTGGATCCAATTGGAATTTGGGTCAAATTGGAACTTGGGTCCAATAGAAAATTAGGTCCAATTGGAATTTGGCTCCAATTGGAATTTGGGTCCAATTGGAATTTGCAAGCTGGGATAGTTTTCGAAGTTGGTCTAAAATTATCCCAACTTTGAAAATGCAATACTAATTTTTATAGGTTGGAATAATTTTCGAAGTTGGTCCAATTGGAAATTGGGTTCAATTGGAAATTGTGTTCAAATGGAATTTGGGTCCAATTGAAAATAGGGTCCAATTGGAAATTGGGTCCAATTGGAAATTGGGTTCAATTGGAATTTGGCTCCAATTGGAATTTGCAAGCTGGGATAATTTTCGAAGTTGGTCTAAAATTATCCCAACTTCGAAAATGCAATACTAATTTTTATAGGTTGGAATAATTTTCGAAGTTGGTTCAATTGGAATTTGGGCCCAATTGGAATTTGGATCCAATTGGAATTTGGGTCCAATTGGAAATTGGGTCCAATTGAAATTGGGTCCAATTGGAAATTGGGTCCAATTGAAAATTGGGTCCAATTGGAAATTGGGTCCAATTGGAAATTGGGTCCAATTGGAATTTGGGTCCAATTGGAATTTGGGTCCAATTGGAATTTGGGTCCAAATGGAATTTGCAAGCTGGGATAATTTTTGAAGTTGGTCTAAAATTATCCCAACTTCGAAAAAGCAATACTAAGTTTTATAGGTTGGGATAATTTTCGAAGTTGGTCCAATTGGAATTTGGGCCCAATTGGAATTTGGAGCCAATTGGAATTTGGGTCCAATTGGAATTTGGGTACAATTGGAAATTAGTGCAATTGGAACTTGGGTCCAATTGGAAATTGGTCCAATTGGAATTTGGGTCCAATTTTAAAATGGGTACAATTGGAATTTGGCTCCAATTGGATTTAAGAAGTTGGGACAATTTTCGAAGTCGGTCCTAAATTATCCCAACGAAATTGGTCCAAAATTAACCCAACTTTGAAAACTCAATACCAATTTTGGTAGTTGTTTCAATTTTCTAAATTGGTCCATTGGAACCAAATTCCAATTGGAATTTGGAAGTTGGGATAATTTTCGAAGTTGGTCCAAAATTATCCCAACTTCGAAAATGCAATACTAATTTTGGAAGTTGGGATAATTTTCGAAGTTGGACCAAAATTATCCCAACAATTCCATGCAAAACTAATTTTTTTACTTTGGGATAATTTTCGAAGTTGGTCCATTTGGAAATTTGGTCCAATTGGAATTCAGGTCCAATTGGAAATTGGGTCCAATTGGAATTTAGGTCAAATTGGAATTTGGGTCCAATTGGAAATTGGTCCAATTGGAATTTGGGTCCAATTGGAAATTGGTCCAATTGGAATTTGGGTCCAATTTAAAATGGGTCCAATTGGAATTTGAGACCAATTGGATTTTAGAAGTTGGGACAATTTTCGAAGTCGGTCCTAAATTATCCCAACGAAATTGGTCCAAAATTAACCCAACTTTGAAAATTCAATACTAATTTTTATAGGTTGGGATAATTTTCTAAATTGGTCCAATTGGAATTTGGGTCCAATTGGAATTTGGGTCCAATTGTAATTTGGGTCCAATTGGAGTTTGCAAGCAGGGATAATTTTCGAAGTTGGTCCAAAATTATCTATTTATTATAGGTTGGAATAATTTTCGAATTTGCTCCAATTGGAAATTGGGTCCAATTGGAAATTGGGTACAATTGAAATTGGGTACAATTGGAAAATGGGTCCAATTGATTTTAGAAGTTGGGACAATTTTCGAAGTTGGTCCTTAATTATCCCAACGAAGTAGGTCCAAAATTAACCCAACTTTGAAAATTCAATACCAATTTTGGTAGTTGTTTCAATTTTCTAAATTGGTCCAATTTGAACCAAATTCCAATTGGAATTTGGAAGTTGGGATAATATTCGAAGTTGGTCCAATTTGATCCCAACTTCGAAAATGCAATACTAATTTTGGAAGTTGGGATAATTTTCGAAGTTGGACCAAAATTATCCCAACTTCGAAAATGCAATACTAATTTTTTTAAGTTGGGATAATTTTCGAAGTTGGTTCAATTGGAAATTGGGTCCAATTGGAATTCAGGTCTAATTGGAAATTGGGTCCAATTGGAATTTGGGTCAAATTGGAATTTGGCTCCATTTGCAAATTGGTCCAATTGGAATTTGGGTCCAATTGGAGTTTGCAAGCTGGGATAGTTTTCGAAGTTGCTCTAAAATTATCCCATCTTAGAAATGAAATACTAATTTTTATAGGTTGGGATAATTTTCGAAGTCGGTCCAATTGGAATTTGGATCCAATTGGAATTTGGGTCCAATTGGAATTTGGGTCCAATTGGAATTTGGGTTCAATTGGAATTTCGGTCAAATTGGAAATTGGTCCAATTGAATTTGGGTCCAATTGGAACTTGAGTCCAATTGAATTAGGTCCAATTGGAGTTTGGCTCCAATTGGAATTTGAAGTTGGGATAATTTTCAAAGTTGGTCCAAAATTATCCCAACTTCGAAAATGCACTACTTGTACATTCAGAAGAATTTTTCTGATGGATAGAGTCGAGGGGGGTGATAGTTTGCGGAACTATCAATTTAAAAACACGACCGTTTTGTTCACAATTCAAAATCCAACTCTCTATTCTGTCTAGCTGCCAACGGCAGCAGAGCGCTTAACATAGATGAGAGCAATTCAGCACATAGCGACAATCTCTCATTTTAGTTACAGTGGTTCAAAGTTTATACATTTCATGACTTATTAGTTTATTAAACTATAAACTATTAGAGTGTGACCCAACATCCCGGGCCCGTTGAAAGTATATGAGCTTTCAAAGAACAGGTAATAGAGCCAGTTTGTGGATAGGTAGACGCAATATTCCCCTTTCGGTGCGAACGTCAGCGACGCGTACGCAGTTATCCTTTCCAGCTATGGCTGCCTCTATACATCCTAGTAACCAACGTTGCGGTGGCAGATTGTCTTCATGGATAATCACCAGGTTGCCGACCTTGATGTTTGGAGTTGTTGAAGCCCATTTTGAACGTACTTGTAGTTCGTTGATGTATTCGTGAGACCATCGACGCCATAACTGTTGCTTTATGGTGCTGACTAGCCTCAGGCGTTCCAAATGGTCCATTTTCGTTTCGTCATCTGTAAGCTGAGGTAGAGCTCGTAAAGCATCGCCGGTGAGGAAGTGACCCGGGGTAAGAGCCGCAAGGTCGTTCGGGTCACTCGAAAGGGCTGAGAGTGGACGAGAGTTTAGTATTGCTTCCACTTCTGCAGTGACCGTGGACAATTCTTCAAACGTCAGTCGAGTGTAACGTAAGGATCGAGTCATTAGGCCCTTTATACTCTTCACTGCTGCCTCCCAGATACCTCCGAAATGGGGAGCTCTGGGAGGGATGAAGTGAAAATTAATAAAATCTTCTTGGCAGTGGTGGATTACCGAATGCTGAGTTTCGGGGTTGAACATGAACTTCTTTAATTCTTCCATCTTGGTGCTGGCTCCTGTGAAATTCGTGGCGTTGTCGCAAAATATGTCTGATGGTAGGCCGCGGCGTGCTACTAGGCGCTTCAATGCAGCGATGAAGACTTCTGTCGTTAAGTCAGAGACAACCTCCACGTGAACAGCCTTTGTAGCGAAGCAAACGAAGACCGCTATGTAAGCCTTGGTGGGTGGTTTGCCACGTATGCGCAAGTATATGTTGACTGGTCCGCAAAAGTCTACTCCACATCGTTAGAATGGTCTGCTAGGTGTCAGCCGCTCGACTGGAAGTTGACCCATGATCTTGTTCAATAGCTGGGGTCGACATCGTACGCAGGGTACACATGAGCGAACGACCTGTCGTGATACTGATCGAGCGTTAACGATCCAGAATTGTTGACGGACAATAGCAATCAAAGCCTTGGACCCTGCATGACGATTTTGACGATGTACATGTTGGAGGTATTGGCGGACAAAGTCGTCCTTTCCTGGCAGCAATATTGGGTGCTTCCGACCACCGGAAACGTCAGCCAGATCCAAGCGGCCGCCGACTTTCAGCAAGAGGAAGCCATCAGTGACCTGTAAGAACGGATTAAGATACTTAAGACTGCTACGGACTTGAGAATTATTTGACAATCGATTAATGTAGTCGCCGAAGTATTTCGTTTGCAGATTCCAGATGATGCAGTGGAAAGCCCGAAGGAGCTCTATTGGTGTAAGAAACGTAGTCGCTTGGGACGAAAGTTTTCTACACGACATGTTGAATCGAAGGCACCATGATACCACACGCAAGCACCGATTGTGTGAACTGTATTTTGATAACGCTTCTAGAAGATGGTTAGTAGCTGCCGTGATGGCGAATGCTGCTTTCCGTTTTTCCAATGTGACTGTTTCCATGTCAACCTTGTCTCGTCTATCTACCGGTCATTTATCGGCTGCGTGTTGTAAATAGGAAGGTCCGTTGAACCACATTAAATGGTGGAGATCTGCTACGGAACATCCCCTAGAAACTAGATCTGCCGGATTCTCCTGTGTCGGCACGTATTTCCACGAGCAATCTGCAGTCATTTCTTGAATTTCCGCAATTCTATTGCCAACGAAGGTAGACAACACGGCTGAGTGCTGTCTAATCCAGTGTAATACAATCTGAGAGTCGGTCCATAAGAAGACTGTATATTGATTGGCCTTAAATACCGTCCGGAGCTTGGTCAATAGTTGAGCCAGCATGTGTGCTCCACACAGTTTCAGTCTCGGCAGCGATCGTTTCTGAATCGGAGCTACTCGAGACTTCGAAGTTATAAGATGCACCTGAGCTTGTCCTGTTGTGTTTGTGGTGCGAGCGTAAACACAACATCCATACGCACGAATTGATGCATCGCAGAATCCGTGAATTTGCAAAGTCTCGGATTCTGAGTTTAAGCAGTAGCGTGGTATACTCATCGCCTTTAAGGATGACATGTGGTCCAGGAATGTGGTCCAAGCGGTAGCCATATTTTGTGGAACTGACTCGTCCCAAGTCAATTTGAGTAGCCATAGTTCCTGAAGAATAATCTTTGCAACGATAAGGACAGGTGCAATGAGTCCAAGTGGATCGAAAAGCGAGAATGCTGTGGATAAAATTGAACGTTTTGTAATATGATCGTGTGAGATAGTAGGTGCGAATGAGAAGAAGAACACATCCGAGCGTTGACACCATTTTAAGCCGAGAGTGCTGGTGACGGTGTCGCTCTCCAAATTCAAACATTTGGAAGAGTTGTCTTCGACAAAGTCTCGGTGGTTCGAATGCCATTTCGCTAGTTCCAGTTTGCCACTTTGGAGAATTTTGGTGACCTCATATTTGAGCTGATGAAGTCCACTGACTGTTTGCGCTCCGCCGAGAAAATCGTCAACATAAAACGAAGATTTTATTGCGTTTGCACCGGTCTTCAGTGTTTTTTCATGTTGGTCCGCTAAGTACGTCATGCTGCGGACGGCGAGGAAAGGTGCTGTGGCTGTGCCGTATGTTACCGTGTTGAGTTTGAACACATGAAGCTGCTGTTCAGGTGATGTTCGCCAAAGAATATACTGGAACCTCTGGTCTTCCGGCGCGATATGAAACTGCCTGAACATCTTGACGACGTCTGCAGTGATGGCGTAGCGATATGTGCGAAATTGTAAGAGTATCGTGTATAAATCCGGTTGTATGGTCGGACCGACCATGAGCAAGTCGTTGAGGGATTTTTGCGATGTCGTTTGGCAGAATGCGTCGAAGACTACCCTTAGTTTGGTCGAAGTGCTGTTCTTAGCACACAGTGATGCGGAATGAAGTAGTGCGGTTCGTGCCACTTTATTCTAGGAACTGGGCTCATGTGTCCAAGAGCTTCGAACTCTTGCACGAACTCGGAGTATTGAGCCTTTAATTCAGGAGTGCGGCTTAAGCGTCGTTCCAAGCACTCGAATCGTCTTCGTGCTGTAACGTAGGAATTGCCTAATGAAGCATGATTGTCCTTAAAGGGAAGGCGAACGGTAATTCGACCATCTGCACCTTGCTGTACAGTGCGTGCAAAATGATCCTCACAATCGCGCTGTTCCGCCGTGTAACAATCAGCTGGTTCAGTAACGCTTTCCAATCGCCACAAACGTTCAATGTTGCAATTGATGGATTCTTCTAAAGTCATAAAGTTATAAGCAGCAGTCTGTTTAGTTTGACAGCGGCCTGAAATGATCCATCCCAATAATGTTTTCTGTAGTACAGGCAAGTGTGATCCCAACTTGATCTGTCCGATGGAGAGTATGTCAAAGAAAGTGTCAGCTCCCAGTATTAAGTCTATTCGTCTGGACTTATGGAATGCCTGATCAGCCAATGAAATGTTTTAAGGTATGTTCCATTCAGATATGTCGAGATCTGAGTCCGGATGATGAGCAATTCTAGTAGTGATGCAAAAGTCAAGGTCTATTTCAAACTCTCCAACTTATACCAACTTCGAAAATGCACTACTATTTTTTTAAGTTGGGATAATTTTCGAAGTTGGTCCAATTGGAAATTGGGTCCAAATGGAACTCGGATCCAATTGAATATTTGGTCCATTTGGAATTCAGGTCCAATTGGAAATTTTGTCCAATTGGAATTTGAGTCAAATTGGAAATTAGGTCCAATTGGAATTTGGCTCCAATTGGATTTTAAAAGTTGGGACAATTTTCGAAGTCGGTCCTAAATTATCCCAACGATATTGGTCCGAAATTAACCCAACTTTGAAAATTCAATACCAATTTTGGTAGTTGGGTCAATTTTCTAAATTGGTCCAATTGGAATTTGGGTCCAATTGGAATTTGGGTCAATTTGGGTCCACTGGAATTTGGGTCCAATTGGAATTTGGGTTTAATTGGAATTTGGGTCCAATTGGAATTTGGGTCAAATTGGAATTTGGGTCCTATTGGAATTTGGGTCCAATTGGAATTTCGGTCAAATTGGAATTTGGGTCCAATTGGAGTTTGCAAGCAGGGATAATTTTCGAAGTTGGTTCAAAATTATCCCAACTTCGAAAATGCAATACTAATTTTGGAAGTTGGGATAGTTTTCGAAGTTTGTAAAAAAATTATCCCAACTTCGAAATGCAATACTAATATTTTTAAGTTGGGATAATTTTCGAAGTTGGTCCAATTGGAAATTGGGTCCAATTGGAATTCAGGTCCAATTGGAAATTTTGTCCAATTGGAATTTGAGTCAAATTGGAAATTAGGTCCAATTGGAATTTGGGTCCAATTGGAATTTGGGTCCAATTGGAATTTGGGTCCAATTGGAATTTGGGTCCAATTGGAATTTGGGTCCAATTGGAATTTGGGTCCAATTGGAATTTCGATCAAATTGGAAATTGGTTCAATTGGATCCAATTGGAACTTGAGTCCAATTGAAATTAGGTCCAATTGGAGTTTGGCTCCAATTGGAATTTGGAAGTTGGGATAATTTCGAAGTTGGACCAAAATTATCCCAACTTCGAAAATGCAATACTAATTTTTTAAGTTAGGATAATTTTCGAAGTTGGTCCAAATGGAAATTGGGTCCAATTGGAATTCAGGTCCAATTGGAAATTTGGTCCAATTGGAATTTGGGTCAAAATGGAATTTGGCTCCATTGGGAAATTGGTCCAATTGGAATTTGGGTCCAATTGATTTTGGAAGTTGGGATAATTTTCGAAGTTCGTCCAAAATTATCCCAACTTCGAAAATGCAATACTAATTTTTTTAGGTTTGGATAATTTTCGAAGTTGGTCCAATTGGAAATTGGGTCCAATTGGAATTTGGCTCCAATTGGATTTTAGAAGTTGGAACAATTTTCGAAGTCAGTCCTAAATTATCCCAACGAAGTTGGTCCAAAATTAACCCAACTTTGAAAATTCAATACCAATTTTGGTAGTTGGGTCAGTTTTCTAAATTGGTCCAATTGGAATTTGGGTCCAATTAGAATTTGGGTCCAATTGGAGTTTGCAAGCTGGGATAATTTTCGAAAATGGTCCAATTGGAAATTGGGTCCGATTGGAATTTGGCTCCAATTGGATTTTAGAAGTTGGGACAATTTTCGAAGTTGGTCCTTAAATATCCCAACGAAGTTGGTCCAAAATTAACCCAGCTTTGAAAATTCAATACCAATTATGGTAGTTTGGTCAATTTTCTAACTTGGTCCAATTGGAATTTGGGTCCAATTGGAATATGGATCCAATTGGAGATCCTAAATTATCCCAACGAAGTTGGTCCAAAATTAAACCAACTTTGAAAATTCAATACCAATTTTGGTAGTTTGGTAAATTTTCTAAATTGGTCCAATTGGATTTTGGGTCCAATTGGAATTTGGAAGTTGGGAAAATTTTCGAAGTTTGTCCAAAATTATCCCAACTTCGAAAATGCAATACTAATTTTTTTAAGTTAGGATAATTTTCGAAGTTGGTCCAAATGGAAATTGGGTCCAAATGGAATTTCGGTCCAATTGGAATTTGGGTCCAATTATAAATTGGGTCCAATTGGAGATCCTAAATTATCCCAACGAAGTTGGTCCAAATGGAAATTGGGTCCAATTGGAATTCAGGTCCAATTGGAAATTTGGTCCAATTGGAATTTGGGTCAAAATGGAATTTGGCTCCATTGGGGAAATTGGTCCAATTGGAATTTGGGTCCAATTGGATTTTGGAAGTTGGGATAATTTTCGAAGTTCGTCCAAAATTATCCCAACTTCGAAAATGCAATACTAATTTTTTAAGTTAGGATAATTTTCGAAGTTGGTCCAAAAGGAAATTGGGTCCAAATGGAATTTCGGTCCAATTGGAATTTGGGTCCAATTGGAAATTGGGTCCAATTGGAGATCCTAAATTATCCCAACGAAGTTGGTCCAAAATTAAACCAACTTTGAAAATTCAATACCAATTTTGGTAGTTTGGTAAATTTTCTAAATTGGTCCAATTGCAATTTGGGTCCAATTGGAATTTGGAAGTTGGGAAAATTTTCGAAGTTTGTCCAAAATTATCCCAACTTCGAAAATGCAATACTAATTTTTTTAAGATGGGATAATTTTCGCAGTAGGTCCAAAACTATCCCAACTTCGAAAATGCAATACTTATATATTTAGGTCGGGCTAATTTTCGAAGTTGATCCAATTGGAATTTGGGTCCAACTGGAAATTGGGTCCAATTGGAAATTGGGTCAAATTGGAATTTGGGTCCAATTGGAAATTAGTCCAATTAAAATTTGGGTCCAATTGGAATTTGGCTCCAATTGGAAATTGGGTCCAATTGGAAATTTGGTACAATTGGAAATTGGGTCCAATTGGCAATTGGGTCCTATTGAAATTTGGGTCCAATTGGAAATTTGGTCCAATTGGAAATTGGGTCCAATTGAAAATTTGGTCCAATGGGATATTTGGTGCAATTGGATATTGGGTCCAATTGGAAATTGGGTCCAATTGGAATTTGGGTCCAATTGGAAATTGGGTCCAATTGAAATTTGGGTCCAATTGGAATTTGGGTCCAATTGGAAATTGGGTCCAAGGGCGGAATTTGGGTCCAATTGGAATTTGGGTACAATTGGAATTTGGGTGAAATTTTAATTTGGGTCCAATTAGAATTTGGGTCCAATTGGAATTTGGGTCCAATTGGAATTCAGGTCCAATTGGAAATTGGGTCCAATTGGAATTTGGGTCTAATTGGAGTTTGGAAGTTGGGATTATTTTCGAAGTTGGTCCAAAATTATCCTAACTTCGAAAATGCTATACTAATTTTTTTAAGTTGGGATAATTTTGGAAGTTGGTCCAATTGGAAATTGGGTCCAATTGGAATATGGATCCAATTGGAATTTGGGTCCTATTGGAATTTGGGTCCAATTGGAAATTTGGTCCTATTGGAATTTGGGTCCAATTGGAAATTTGGTCCAATTGGAAATTGGGTCCAATTGGAATTTGGGTCCAATTGGAATTTGGGTCCTATTGGAATTTGGGTCCAATTGGAATTTGGGTCCTTTTGGAATTTGGGTCCAATTGGAAATTTGGTCCAATTGGAAATAGGGTCCAATTGAAAATTTGGTCCAATGGGAAATTTGGTCCAATTGGAATTTGGGTCCAAGTGGAAATTGGGTCCAACTGGAATTTGGGTCCAATTGGAAATTAGTCCAATTGGAATTTGGGTCCAATTGAAATTTGGTCCAATTGGAAATTGGGTATAATTGGAGTTTGGAAGTTGGGATTATTTTCGAAGTTGGTCCAAAATTATCCTAACTTCGAAAATGCAATACTAATTTTCTTAAGTTGGGATAATTTTCGAAGTTGGTGCAATTGGAAATGGGGTCCAATTGATTTCAGGTCCAATTGAAAATTGGGTCCAATTGGAATTAGGATCCAATTGGAATTTGGGTACAATTGGAATTTAGGTACAATTGGAAATTGGTCCAATTGGAATTTGGGTCCAATTGAATTTGGGTCCAATTGGAATTTGGGTCCAATTGGAAATTGGGTCCAATTGGAATTTGGGTCCAATTGGAATTTGGGTCCAATTGGAATTTGGGTCCAATTGGAAATTGGGTCCAATTGGAATTTGGGTCCAATTGAAATTGGGTTCAATTGGAAATTGGGTCCAATTGGAATTTGGGTCCAATTGGAAATTGGGTCCAATTGGAAATTGGGTCCAATTGGAAATTGGGTCCAATTGGTAATTGGGTCCAATTGGAAATTGGGTCCAATTGGAAATTGGGTCCACGGGAAATTGGATCCAAATAAAAATTGGATCCAATTGGCGTTCGGGTCTAATTGGAATTTGGTTCCAGTTGGAATTTGGGTCCAATTGGAATTTGGGTCCTATTGGAATTTGGGTCCAATTGGAATTTGGGTCCAATTGGAATTAGGATCCAATTGGAATTTTGGTCCAATTGGAATTTGAGTCCAATTGGAGTTTGCAAGCAGGAATAATTTTCGAAGTTGGTCCAAAATTATCCCAACTTCGAAAATGCAATACTAATTTTTATAGGTTGGAATAATTTTCGAAGTTGGTCCAATTGGAAATTGGGTCCTATTGGAAATTGGGTTCTATTGGAAATTAGGTCCAATTGGATTTTAGAAGTTAGGGCACTTTTCGAAGTTGGTCCTTAATTATCCCAACGAAGTTGGTCCAAAATTAACCCAGCTTTGAAAATTCAATACCAATTTTGGTAGTTGGATCAATATTCTGAATTGGTCCAATAGGAAGTTGGGTCCAATTGGAATTTGGGTCCAATTGGAGTTTGGAAGCTGGGATAATTTTCGAAGTTGGTCCAAATTTATCCCAACTTCGAAAACGCAATTTTAAGTCGGGCTTACTTCCGAAGTTGATCCAATTGGAATTTGGGTCCAATTGGAAATTGGGTACAATTGGAATTTGGGTCCAATTGGAAATTGGGTCCAATTGGAATTTGGGTCCAACTGGAATTTGGGTCCAATTGGAAATTGGGTCCAATTGGAATTTGGGTCGAATGGGAATTTGGGTCCAATTGGAAATTTGTTCAATTGGAATTTGGGTCCAATTGGAGTTTGGGTCCAATTGGAAATTAGTCCAATTGGAATTTGGGTCCAATTGGAAATTTGTTCAATTGGAATTTGGGTCCAATTGGAATTTGGGTCCAATTGGAATTTGGGTCCAATTGGAAATTGGGTCCAATAGGAAATTGGGTCCAATTGGAACTTGGGTCCAATTGGAACTTGGGTCCAATTGGAACTTGGGTCCAATTGGAAATTAGCTCCAATTTTAATTTGGGTCCAATTGGAATTTGGCTCCAATTGGAATTTGGCTCCAATTGGAATTTGGAAGTTGAGACAATTTTCGAAGCTGGTCCAAAATTATCCCAACTTCGAAAATGCAATACTAATTTTGGAAGTTGGGATAATTTTCGAAGTTGATCCAAAATTATCCTAACTTCGAAAATGCAATACTAATTTTCTTAAGTTGGGATAATTTTCGAAGTTGGTGCAATTGGAAATTGGGTCCAATTGGATTTCAGGTCCAATTGGAAATTGGGTACAATTGGAATTTGGTCCAATTGGAAATTGTTCCAATTGGAAATTGGGTCCAATTGGCATTCGTATATAATTGGAATTTGGATCCAGTTAGAATTTGGTCCAATTGGAATTTGGGTCCAATTGGAGTTTAGAAGTTAGGATAATTTTCGAAGTTGGTCCAAAATTATCCCAACTTCGAAAATGCAATACTTATTTTTTTAAGTTGGGAATATTTTCGAATTTGTCCAATTGGAAATTGGGTCCAATTGGCATTCGGGTCTAATTGTAATTTGGTTCCAGTTGGAATTTGGGTTTAATTGGAATTTGGGTCAAATTGGAAATTGTTCCAATTGGAAATTGGGTCCAATTGGAATTTGGGTCCAATTGGAATTTGGGTCCAATTCGAATTTGGATCCAATTGGAATTTGGGTCCAATTGGCATTCGGGTCTAATTGTAATTTGGTTCCAGTTGGAATTTGGGTTTAATTGGAATTTGGGTCCAATTGGAAATTGTTCCAATTGGAAATTGGGTCCAATTGGCATTCGTATATAATTGGAATTTGGATCCAGTTAGAATTTGGTCCAATTGTAAATTGTGTCCAATTGGAATTTGGGTCCAACTTGAATTTGGGTCCAATTGGAAATTGGGTCCTATTGGAAATTGGGTCCTATTGGAAATTAGGTCCGTTTGGAATTTGGCTCCAATTGGATTTTAGAAGTTAGGGCACTTTTCGAAGTTGGTCGTTAATTATCCCAACGAAGTTGGTCCAAAATTAGCCAAGCTTTGAAATTTCAATACCAACTTTGGTAGTTGGGTCAATATTCTAAATTGGTCCAATAGGAAATTGGGTCCAATTGGAATTTGGGTCCAATTGAGTTTGGAAGCTGGGATAATTTTCGAAGTTGGTCCAAAATTATCCCAACTTCGAAAACGCAATATTTATATTTTTAAATCGGGCTTACTTTCGAAGTTGATCCAATAGGAAATTGGGTGCAATTGGAACTTGGGTCCAATTGAACTTGGGTCCAATTGGAACTTGGGTCCAATTGGAAATTAGGTCCAACTGAATTTGGGTCCAATTGGAATTTGGCTCCAATTGGAATTTGGAAGTTGGGACAATTTTCGAAGTTGGTCCAAAATTATCCCAACTTCGAAAATGCAATACTAATTTTGGAAGTTGGGAAAATTTTCGAAGTTGGTCCAAAAGTATCCCAACTTCCAATATGCAATACTAATTTTTTTAAGTTGGTGCAATTGGAAATTGGGTCCAATTGGATTTCAGGTCCAATTGGCATTTGGGTCAAATTGGAATTTGGTCCAATTGGAAATTGGTCCAATTAGAAAATGGGTCCAATTGGAAATTGGGTCCAATTGGAAATTGGGTCCATTCGAAATTGGTCCATTTGGAATTACGGTCCAATTGGAGTTTGGAAGTTGGGATTATTTTTCGAAGTTGGTCCAAAATTATCCCAACTTCGAAAATGCAATACTAATTTTTTAAGTTGGGATTATTTTTCGAATTTGTCCAATTGGAAATTGGGTCCAATTGGCATTCGGGTCTAATTGAAATTTGGTTCCAGTTGGAATTTGGGTTTAATTGAATTTGGGTCCAATTGGAAATTGGGTCCAATTGGCATTCGTATATAATTGGAATTTGGATCCAGTTAGAATTTGGTCCAATTGTAAATTGTGTCCAATTGGAAATTGGGTCCAATTGGAAATTGGGTTCAATTAAACATTGGGTCCAATTGGCATTCGGGTCTAATTGGAATTTGGTTCCAGTTGGAATTTGGGTCCAATTGGAATTTGGGTCCAATTAAAATTTGGGTCCAATTGGAAATTGGGTCCAATTGGAATTTGGGTCCAATTGGAATTTGGGTCCATTTGGATATTGGGTCCAATTGGAAATTGGGTCCAATTGGAAATTGATACCACACGCAAGCACCGATTGTGTGAACTGTATTTTGATAACGCTTCTAGAAGATGGTTAGTAGCTGCCGTGATGGCGAATGCTGCTTTCCGTTTTTCCAATGTGACTGTTTCCATGTCAACCGTGTCTCGTCTATCTACCGGTCATTTATCGGCTGCGTGTTGTAAATAGGAAGGTCCGTTGAACCACATTAAATGGTGGAGATCTGCTACGGAACATCCCCTAGAAACTAGATCTGCCGGATTCTCCTGTGTCGGCACGTATTTCCACGAGCAATCTGCAGTCATTTCTTGAATTTCCGCAATTCTATTGCCAACGAAGGTAGACAACACGGCTGAGTGCTGTCTAATCCAGTGTAATACAATCTGAGAGTCGGTCCATAAGAAGACTGTATATTGATTGGCCTTAAATACCGTCCGGAGCTTGGTCAATAGTTGAGCCAGCATGTGTGCTCCACACAGTTTCAGTCTCGGCAGCGATCGTTTCTGAATCGGAGCTACTCGAGACTTCGAAGTTATAAGATGCACCTGAGCTTGTCCTGTTGTGTTTGTGGTGCGAGCGTAAACACAACATCCATACGCACGAATTGATGCATCGCAGAATCCGTGAATTTGCAAAGTCTCGGATTCTGAGTTTAAGCAGTAGCGTGGTATACTCATCGCCTTTAAGGATGACATGTGGTCCAGGAATGTGGTCCAAGCGGTAGCCATATTTGTGGAACTGACTCGTCCCAAGTCAATTTGAGTAGCCATAGTTCCTGAAGAATAATCTTTGCAACGATAAGGACAGGTGCAATGAGTCCAAGTGATCGAAAAGCGAGAATGCTGTGGATAAAATTGAACGTTTTGTAATATGATCGTGTGAGATAGTAGGTGCGAATGAGAAGAAGAACACATCCGAGCGTTGACACCATTTTAAGCCGAGAGTGCTGGTGACGGTGTCGCTCTCCAAATTCAAACATTTGGAAGAGTTGTCTTCGACAAAGTCTCGGTGGTTCGGAATGCCATTTTCGCTAGTTCCAGCTTTGCCACTTTGGAGAATTTTGGTGACCTCATATTTGAGCTGATGAAGTCCACTGACTGTTTGCGCTCCGCCGAGAAAATCGTCAACATAAAAACGAAGATTTTATTGCGTTTGCACCGGTCTTCAGTGTTTTTTCATGTTGGTCCGCTAAGTACGTCATGCTGCGGACGGCGAGGAAAGGTGCTGTGGCTGTGCCGTATGTTACCGTGTTGAGTTTGAACACATGAAGCTGCTGTTCAGGTGATGTTCGCCAAAGAATATACTGGAACCTCTGGTCTTCCGGCGCGATATGAAACTGCCTGAACATCTTGACGACGTCTGCAGTGATGGCGTAGCGATATGTGCGAAATTGTAAGAGTATCGTGTATAAATCCGGTTGTATGGTCGGACCGACCATGAGCAAGTCGTTGAGGGATTTTTGCGATGTCGTTTGGCAGAATGCGTCGAAGACTACCCTTAGTTTGGTCGAAGTGCTGTTCTTAGCACACAGTGATGCGGAATGAAGTAGTGCGGTTCGTGCCACTTTATTCTAGGAACTGGGCTCATGTGTCCAAGAGCTTCGAACCTTGCACGAACTCGGAGTATTGAGCCTTTAATTCAGGAGTGCGGGTTAAGCGTCGTTCCAAGCACTCGAATCGTCTTCGTGCTGTAACGTAGGAATTGCCTAATGAAGCATGATTGTCCTTAAAAGGGAAGGCGAACGGTAATTCGACCATCTGCACCTTGCTGTACAGTGCGTGCAAAATGATCCTCACAATCGCGCTGTTCCGCCGTAACAATCAGCTGGTTCAGTAACGCTTTCCAATCGCCACAAACGTTCAATGTTGCAATTGATGGATTCTTCTAAAGTCATAAAGTTATAAGCAGCAGTCTGTTTAGTTTGACAGCGGCCTGAAATGATCCATCCCAATAATGTTTTCTGTAGTACAGGCAAGTGTGATCCCAACTTGATCTGTCCGATGGAGAGTATGTCAAAGAAAGTGTCAGCTCCCAGTATTAAGTCTATTCGTCTGGACTTATGGAATGCCTGATCAGCCAATGAAATGTTTTAAGGTATGTTCCATTCAGATATGTCGAGATCTGAGTCCGGATGATGAGCAATTCTAGTAGTGATGCAAAAGTCAAGGTCTATTTCAAACTCTCCAACTTATACCAACTTCGAAAATGCACTACTATTTATTTAAGTTGGGATAATTTTCGAAGTTGGTCCAATTGGAAATTGGGTCCAAATGGAACTCGGATCCAATTGAATATTTGGTCCATTTGGAATTCAGGTCCAATTGGAAATTTTGTCCAATTGGAATTTGAGTCAAATTGGAAATTAGGTCCAATTGGAATTTGGGTCCAATTGGAATTTGGCTCCAATTGATTTTAAAAGTTGGGACAATTTTCGAAGTCGGTCCTAAATTATCCCAACGATATTGGTCCGAAATTAACCCAACTTTTGAAAATTCAATACCAATTTTGGTAGTTGGGTCAATTTTCTAAATTGGTCCAATTGGAATTTGGGTCCAATTGGAATTTGGGTCCAATTGGAATTTGGGTCCAATTGGAATTTGGGTCCAATTGGAATTTGGGTCCAATTGGAATTTGGGTTTAATTGGAATTTGGGTCCAATTGGAATTTGGGTCAAATTGGAATTTGGGTCCTATTGGAATTTGGGTCCAATTGGAATTTCCCGGTCAAATTGGAATTTGGGTCCAATTGGAGTTTGCAAGCAGGGATAATTTTCGAAGTTGGTTCAAAATTATCCCAACTTCGAAAATGCAATACTAATTTTGGAAGTTGGGATAGTTTTCGAAGTTTGTAAAAAAATTATCCCAACTTCGAAATGCAATACTAATATTTTTAAGTTGGGATAATTTTCGAAGTTGGTCCAATTGGAAATTGGGTCCAATTGGAATTCAGGTCCAATTGGAAATTTTGTCCAATTGGAATTTGAGTCAAATTGGAAATTAGGTCCAATTGGAATTTGGGTCCAATTGGAATTTGGGTCCAATTGGAATTTGGGTCCAATTGGAATTTGGGTCCAATTGGAATTTGGGTCCAATTGGAATTTCGATCAAATTGGAAATTGGTTCAATTGGATCCAATTGGAACTTGAGTCCAATTGAATTAGGTCCAATTGGAGTTTGGCTCCAATTGGAATTTGGAAGTTGGGATAATTTCGAAGTTGGACCAAAATTATCCCAACTTCGAAAATGCAACACTAATTTTTTTGTTAGGATAATTTTCGAAGTTGGTCCAAATGGAAATTGGGTCCAATTGGAATTCAGGTCCAATTGGAAATTTGGTCCAATTGGAATTTGGGTCAAAATGGAATTTGGCTCCATTGGGAAATTGGTCCAATTGGAATTTGGGTCCAATTGATTTTGGAAGTTGGGATAATTTTCGAAGTTCGTCCAAAATTATCCCAACTTCGAAAATGCAATACTAATTTTTTAGGTTTGGATAATTTTCGAAGTTGGTCCAATTGAAATTGGGTCCAATTGGAATTTGGCTCCAATTGATTTTTAGAAGTTGGAACAATTTTCGAAGTCAGTCCTAAATTATCCCAACGAAGTTGGTTCAAAATTAACCCAACTTTGAAAATTCAATACCAATTTTGGTAGTTGGGTCAGTTTTCTAAATTGGTCCAATTGGAATTTGGGTCCAATTAGGAATTTGGGTCCAATTGGAGTTTGCAAGCTGATAATTTTCGAAAATGGTCCAATTGGAAATTGGGTCCAATTGGAAATTGGGTCCGATTGGAATTTGGCTCCAATTGGAATTTAGTAGTTGGGACAATTTTCGAAGTTGGTCCTTAAATATCCCAACGAAGTTGGTCCAAAATTAACTCAGCTTTGAAAATTCAATACCAATTATGGTAGTTTGGTCAATTTTCTAACTTGGTCCAATTGGACTTGGGTCCAATTGGAATATGGATCCAATTGGAGATCCTAAATTATCCCAACGAAGTTGGTCCAAAATTAAAAACCAACTTTGAAAATTCAATACCAATTTTGGTAGTTTGGTAAATTTTCTAAATTGGTCCAATTGGATTTTGGGTCCAATTGGAATTCTGGAAGTTGGGAAAATTTTCGAAGTTTGTCCAAAATTATCCCAACTTCGAAAATGCAATACTAATTTTTTTAAGTTAGGATAATTTTCGAAGTTGGTCCAAATGGAAATTGGGTCCAAATGGAATTTCGGTCCAATTGGAATTTGGGTCCAATTATAAATTGGGTCCAATTATAAATTGGGTCCAATTGGAGATCCTAAATTATCCCAACGAAGTTGGTCCAAATGGAAATTGGGTCCAATTGGAATTCAGGTACCAATTGGAAATTTGGTCCAATTGGAATTTGGGTCAAAATGGAATTTGGCTCCATTGGGGAAATTGGTCCAATTGGAATTTGGGTCCATTGATTTTGGAAGCTGGGATAATTTTCGAAGTTCGTCCAAAATTATCCCAACTTCGAAAATGCAATACTAATTTTTTTAAGTTAGGATAATTTTCGAAGTTGGTCCAAAAGGAAATTGGGTCCAAATGGAATTTCGGTCCAATTGGAATTTGGGTCCAATTGGAAATTGGGTCCAATTGGAGATCCTAAATTATCCCAACGAAGTTGGTCCAAAATTAAACCAACTTTGAAAATTCAATACCAATTTTGGTAGTTTGGTAAATTTTCTAAATTGGTCCAATTGCAATTTGGGTCCAATTGGAATTTGGAAGTTGGGAAAATTTTCGAAGTTTGTCCAAAATTATCCCAACTTCGAAAATGCAATACTAATTTTTTTAAGATGGGATAATTTTCGCAGTAGGTCCAAAACTATCCCAACTTCGAAAATGCAATACTTATATATTTAGGTCGGGCTAATTTTCGAAGTTGATCCAATTGGAATTTGGGTCCAACTGGAAATTGGGTCCAATTGGAAATTGGGTCAAATTGGAATTTGGGTCCAATTGGAAATTAGTCCACTAAAATTTGGGTCCAATTGGAATTTGGCTCCAATTGGAAATTGGGTCCAATTGGAAATTTGGTACAATTGAAATTGGGTCCAATTGGCAATTGGGTCCTATTGAAATTTGGGTCCAATTGGAAATTTGGTCCAATTGGAAATTGGGTCCAATTGAAAATTTGGTCCAATGGGATATTTGGTGCAATTGGATATTGGGTCCAATTGGAAATTGGGTCCAATTGGAATTTGGGTCCAATTGGAAATTGGGTCCAATTGAAATTTGGGTCCAATTGGAATTTGGGTCCAACTGGAAATTGGGTCCAATTGAATTTTGGGTCCAATTGGAATTTGGGTACAATTGGAATTTGGGTGAAATTTTAATTTGGGTCCAATTAGCAATTGGGTCCAATTGGAATTTGGGTCCAATTGGAATTCAGGTCCAATTGGAAATTGGGTCCAATTGGAATTTGCGGGCTCAATTGGAGTTTGGAAGTTGGGATTATTTTCGAAAGTTGGTCCAAAATTATCCTAACTTCGAAAATGCTATACTAATTTTAAGTTGGGATAATTTTGGGAAGTTGGTCCAATTGGAAATTGGGTCCAATTGGAATATGGATCCAATTGGAATTTGGGTCCTATTGGAATTTGGGTCCAATTGGAAATTTGGTCCTATTGGAATTTGGGTCCAATTGGAAATTTGGTCCAATTGAAATTGGGTCCAATTGGAATTTGGGTCCACTTGGAATTTGGGTCCTATTGGAATTTGGGTCCAATTGGAATTCTGGGTCCTTTTGGAATTTGGGTCCAATTGGAAATTTGGTCCAATTGGAAATAGGGTCCAATTGAAAATTTGGTCCAATGGGAAATTTGGTCCAATTGGAATTCTGGGTCCAAGTGGGAAATTGGGTCCAACTGGGAATTTGGGTCCAATTGGAAATTAGTCCAATTGGAATTTGGGTCCAATTGAAATTTGGTCCAATTGGAAATTGGGTATAATTGGAGTTTGGAAGTTGGGATTATTTTCGAAGTTGGTCCAAAATTATCCTAACTTCGAAAATGCAATACTAATTTTCTTAAGTTGGGATAATTTTCGAAGTTGGTGCAATTGGAAATGGGGTCCAATTGATTTCAGGTCCAATTGAAAATTGGGTCCAATTGGAATTAGGATCCAATTGGAATTTGGGTACAATTGGAATTTAGGTACAATTGAAATTGGTCCAATTGGAATTTGGGTCCAATTGGAATTTGGGTCCAATTGGAATTTGGGTCCATTGGAAATTGGGTCCAATTGGGAATTTGGGTCCAATCCTAATGTTTTGGGTCCAATTGGAATTTGGGTCCAATTGGAAATTGGGTCCAATTGGAATTTGGGTCCACTGGAAATTGGGTTCAATTGGGAATTGGGTCCAACTTGAATTTGGGGCCCATTGAAATTGGGTCCAATTGGAAATTGGGTCCAATTGGAAATTGGGTCCAATTGGTAATTGGGTCCAATTGAAATTGGGTCCAATTGGAAATTGGGTCCAATGGGAAATTGGATCCAAATAAAATTGGATCCAATAGGCGTTCGGGTCCAATTGGAATTTGGGTTCCAGTTGGAATTTGGGTCCAATTGGAATTTGGGTCCTATTGGAATTTGGGTCCAATTGCATTTGGGTCCAATTGAATTAGATCCAATTGGAATTTTGTCCAATTGGAATTTGAGTCCAATTGAGTTTGCAAGCAGGAATAATTTTCGAAGTTGGTCCAAAATTATCCCAACTTCGAAAATGCAATACTAATTTTTATAGGTTGGAATAATTTTCGAAGTTGGTCCAATTGGAAATTGGGTCCTATTGGAAATTGGGTTCTATTGGAAATTAGGTCCACCGGGATTTTAGAAGTTAGGGCACTTTTCGAAGTTGGTCCTCAATTATCCCAACGAAGTTGGTCCAGAACCAACCCAGCTTTGAAAATTCAATACCAATTTTGGTAGTTGGATCAATATTCTGAATTGGTCCAATAGGAAGTTGGGTCCACCTTGGAATTTGGGTCCAATTGGAGTTTGGAAGCTGGGATAATTTTCGAAGTTGGTCCAAATTTATCCCAACTTCGAAAACGCAATTTTAAGTCGGGATTTCCGAAGTTGATCCAATTGGAATTTGGGTCCAATTTGAAATTGGGTACAATTGGAATTTGGGTCCAATTAAAATTGGGTCCACTGGAATTTGGGTCCAACTGGAATTTGGGTCCAATTGGAAATTGGGTCCAATTGGAATTTGGGTCGAATGGGAATTTGGGTCCAATTGGAAATTTGTTCACCAATTTGGGTCCAATCGGAGTTTGGGTCCAATTGAAATTAGTCCAATTGGAATTTGGGTCCAATTGGAAATTTGTTCAATTGGAATTTGGGTCCAATTGGAATTTGGGTCCACTGGAATTTGGGTCCAATTGGAAATTGGGTCCAATAGGGAAATTGGGTCCAATTGAATTTGGGTCCAATTGGAACTTGGGTCCACTTGAACCTGGGTCCAATTGGAAATTAGCTCCAATTTTAATTTGGGTCCAATTGAATTTGGCCCCATTGGAATTTGGCCCCAATTGGAATTCTGAAGTTGAGACAATTTTCGAAGCTGGTCCAAAATTGGTCCCAACTTCGAAAATGCAACACTAATTTTGGAAGGGGATACTAATTGTTGATCCAAAATTATCCTAACTCTGGAAATGCAATACTAATTTTCTTAAGTTGGGATAATTTTCGAAGTTGGCAATAGGAAATTGGGTCCAATTGATTTCAGGTCCAATTGGAAATTGGGTACAATTGGAATTTGGTCCAATTGGAAATTGTTCCAATTGGAAATTGGGTCCAATTGGCCTGTATATAATTGGAATTTGGATCCAGTTAGAATTTGGTCCAATTGGAATTTGGGTCCAATTGGAGTTTGGTAGTTAGGATAATTTTCGAAGTTGTTCAGGAAATTATCCCAACTTCGAAATGCACATACTTATTTTTTTAAGTTGGGAATATTTTCGAATTTGTCCAATTGGAAATTGGGTCCAATTGGCATTCGGGTCTAATTGTAATTTGGTTCCAGTTGGAATTTGGGGTTTAATTGGAATTTGGGTCAAATTGGAAATTGTTCCAATTGGGAAATTGGGTCCAATTGGAATTTGGGTCCAATTGGAATTTGGGTCCACCGAATTTGGATCCAATTGGAATTTGGGTCCAATTGGCATTCGGGACTAATTGTAATTTGGTTCCAGTTGGAATTCTGGGGTTTAATTGGAATTTGGGTCCAATTGGAAATTGTTCCAATTGGAAATTGGGTCCAATTGGCATTCCCGTATAATTGGAATTTGGATCCAGTTAGAATTTGGTCCAATTGTAAATTGTGTCCAATTGGAATTTGGGTCCAATTCGAATTTGGGTCCAATTGAAATTGGGGTCCTATTGGAAATTGGGTCCTATTGAAATTAGGTCCGTTTGGAATTTGGCTCCAATTGGATTTTAGAAGTTAGGCACCTTTTCGAAGTTGGTCGTTAATTATCCCAACGAAGTTGGTCCAAAATTAGCCAGCTTTTTGAAATTTCAATACCAACTTTGGGTAGTTGGGTCAATATTCTAAATTGGTCCAATAGGAAATTGGGTCCAATTGGAATTTGGGTCCAATTGAGAGTTTGGAAGCTGGGACTAATTTTCAAGTTGGTCCATATATCCCAACTTGAAAACGCAATATTTATATTTTTAAATCGGGCTACTTTCGAAGTTGATCCAAGGGGAAATTGGGGGGCAATTGGAACTTGGGTCCAATCGGAACTTGGGTCCAATTGGAACTTGGGTCCAATTGGAAATTAGGTCCAATGGACTTGGGTCCAACGGGAATTTGGCCTCAATTGGAAGCTGGGACAATTTTCGAAGTTGGTCCAAAATTATCCCAACTTCGAAAATGCAATACTAATTTGGAAGTTGGGATAATTTTCGAAGTTGGTCCAAAAGCATCCGCAACTTCCAATATGCAATACTAATTTTTAGTTGGTGCTATTGGAAATTGGGTCCAATTGGCCCTGTGTCCAATTGGCATTGGGGTCAAATTGGAATTTGGCTCCAATTGGAAATTGGTCCAATTAGAAAATGGGTCCAATTGGAAATTGGGTCCAATTGGAAATTGGGTCCACTCGAAATTGGTCCATTTGGAATTACGGTCCAATTGGAGTTTGGAAGTTGGGATTATTTTTCGAAGTTGGTCTCAAAAATTATCCCAACTTCGAAAATGCAATACTAATTTTTTTAAGTTGGGATTATTTTCGAATTTGTCCAATTGGAAATTGGGTCCAATTGGCATTCGGGCCTAATTGAAATTTGGTTCCAGTTGGAATTTGGGTTTAATTGAATTTGGGTCCACCGAAATTGGGTCCAATTGGCATTCGTATATAATTGGAATTTGGATCCCAGTTAGAATTTGGTCCAACTGTAAATTGTGTCCAATTGGAAATTGGGTCCAATTGAAATTGGGTTCAATTAAACATTGGGTCCAATTGGCATTCGGGTCTAATTGGAATTTGTTTCCAGTTGGGAATTTTGGTCCAATTGGAATTTGGGTCCACTCGAATTTGGGTCCGATTGGAGTTTTGGGTCCAATTGGAGTTGCAGGGATATTTTCGAAGTTGGTCCGAAATTATCCCAACTTCGGAAAATGCAATTCTACTATTATATGGTTGTAATCATTT
>JAECWN010000099.1:0-31655 GCA_018150725.1 Drosophila quadrilineata
TGATTCTTTTTTTCGATGTTTTTCGATTGTAATTGACTCCTATCGATGTTTTTCGATTGTAATTAACTCTTTTTCGATTTTTTTTGGATTGTTTTCGATAATTATCGACGTTTTATCGATTGTTTTTCATTCTTTCGACGTTTTATCGATTCTTTTTTGATTCTTTTTCGATGTTTTTACGATTGTAATTGACTCCTTTCGATAAAAAGCTTTTTCCATTGTTATCGATAGTTTTCGATGTTTTTTTCGATTGTTTTCGATACTTTTCGACGTTTTATCTATTGTTTTTTGATTTCTCGATGCTTTTTCTCGATTGTAATTGACTCCTTTCGATGTTTTTTCGATTGTTTTCGACTACTTTTCGACGTTTTATCGATTGTTTTTGATTCTTTCGATGTTTTTTCGATTGTAATTGACTCCTATCGATGTTTTTTCGATTGTAATTGACCTCTTTCGATGTTTTTCGATTGTTTTTCGATACTTTTCGAAGTTTTATCGATTGTTTTTGATTCTTTTCGATGTTTTTTCGATTGTACTGACCTCTTTCGATGTTTTTCGATTGTTTTCGATACCTTTTCTGACGCTTTATCGAATGTTTTGAATCTTTTTCGATGTTTTTCGATTGTTATTGACCTCATCGATGTTTTTCGGATTGTAATCGACCTTTATCGATGTTTTTCGATTTTTTTCGATACTTTTCTGGACGTTTTATCGATTGTTTTTTTTGATTCTTTTTCGATGTTTTTCGATTGTACTGACCTTCGATGTTTTTTCGCTGGATTGTTTTCGATACTTTTCGACGTTTTATCGATTGTTTTCGATACTTTTTCGACGTTTTATGGATTGTTTTTGATTCTTTTTCAATGTTTTTCGATTGTAATTGAACTCTTCGATGTTTTTCGATTGTTCTCGATACTTTTCGACGTTTTATCGACTGTTTTTGACTCTTTTTCGATGTTTTTTCGATTGTAATTGACTCGTATCGATGTTTTTCGGATTGAACTCCTTCGATGTTTTTTCGATTGTACTGACCTCTTCGATGTTTTTCGATTGTTCTGATACCTTTTCGACGTTTTATCGATTGTTTTTGATTCTTTTTCGGATGTTTTTCGATTGTACTGACCCTCTTCGATGCTTTTTCGATTGTTTTCGATACTTTTCGGACGTTTTATCGATTGTTTTCGATACTTTCGACGTGTTTTATGGATTGCTTTTGATTCTTTTCAATGTTTTTTTCTCGATTGTAATTGATCCTTTCGACGTTTTTCGTTTTCTCGATATTTTATTTTATCGACTGTTTTTGACCTCGATGTTTTTCGATTGTAATTGACTGTTTTTATTTATTATTATTTTTTTCGATTGTTTTCGATACTGTTCTCGATACCTTTCGTTTTTTATTTTTTTCGTTGTTTTTTCGTTGTACTGACCTCTTTCGTGTTTTTTGAATTGATACTTTTCGACGTTTTATCTACTGTTTTTGACCCTTTTTGTTTTGTTTTTGGTTTTTGATTGTTTTGGAAATCGACGTTTTATCTATTGTTTTGTTCTCTTCGATGTTTTTTCGATTGTAATTGACTCCTATCGATGCTTTTTTCGATTGTAATTGCTCTTTTCTGATGTTTTTTCGATTGTTTTCGATACTTTTCGGACGTTTTATCGATTGTTTTTGATTCTTTTCGATGTTTTTTCGATTGTTTTGGAAACTTTTCGACGATTTATCGATTGTCTTTTGGATTCCTTTCGATGTTTTTTCTTTGATGGTATTTGACCTTTTTTTCCATGTTTTTTCAATTGTTTTCGATACTTTTCGTCGTTTTTTCGTTTGTAATTGACCTTTTCGATGTTTTTTCGATGGTTTTCGATACTTTTCGATGTTTTGTCGATTGTTTCTCGATACTTTTCGACGTTTCATCGATTGCTTTTGATCTCTTTTTCGATGTTTTTTTCGATTGTAATTGACTTCTCCCGTTCTTTTTTCGATTTTTTCGATACTTTTCGACGTTTTATCGATTGTTTTTGATTCTTTTCGACGTTTTATCAATTGCTTTTGATTCTTTCGATGTTTTTTCGATTGTTTTCGATAGTTTTCGATGTTTTTCGATTGTTTTGGAAACTTTCGACGATTTATCGATTGTCTTTGATCTTTTCGATGTTTTTCGATGGTAATTGACTTTTTCCATGTTTTTTCGATTGTTTTCGATACTTTTCGTCGTTTTTTCGTTTGTAATTGACTCTTGTCGATGTTTTTCGATGGTTTTCGATACTTTTCGATGTTTTGTCGATTGTTTTCGATACTTTTCGACGTTTCATCGATTGTTTTTGATTCTTTTCGATGTTTTTTCGATTGTAATTGACTCCTCCCGATGTTTTTTCGATTTTTTCGATACTTTTCGACGTTTTATCGATTGTTTTTGATTCTTTCGACGTTTTAACGATTGTTTTTGATTCTTTTCGACGTTTTATCGATTGTTTTTGATTCTCTTCGATGGTTTTTCGATTGTAATTGACTCCTATCGATGTTTTTTCGATTGTAATTGACTCCTTTCGATGTTTTTTCGATTGTTTTCGATACTTTTCGACGTTTTATCTATTGTTTTTGATTCTTTTCGATGTTTTTTCGATTGTAATTGACCTCTTTTTCGATGTTTTTCGATAGTTTTCGATACTTTTCGACGTTTTATCGACTGTTTTTGACTCTTTTCGATGTTTTCGATTGTAATTGACTCCTATCGATGTTTTTTCGATTGTAATTGACTCCCTTTCGATGTTGTTTCGATTGTTTTCGATACTTTTCGACGTTTTATCGATTGTTTTTGATTCTTTTCGACGTTTTATCGATTGTTTTTGATTCTTTTCGATGTTTTTTCGATTGTAATTGACTCCTATCGATGTTTTTTCGATTGTAATTGACTCCTTTCGATGTTGTTTCGATTGTTTTCGATACTTTTCGACGTTTTATCGATTGTTTTTGATTCTTTTCGACGTTTTATCGATTGTTTTTGATTCATTTCGATGTTTTTTCGATTGTAATTGACTCCTTCCGATGTTTTTTCGATTGTTTTCGATACTTTTCGACGTTTTATCTATTGTTTTTGATTCTTTTTCGATGTTTTTTCGATTGTAATTGACTCCTTTCGATGTTTTTCGATCGTTTTCGATACTTTTCGACGTTTTATCTATTGTTTTTGATTTTTCGATGTTTTTTCGATTGTAATTGACTCTTTTTCGATGTTTTTTCGATAGTTTTCGATACTTTTCGACGTTTTATCGACTGTTTTTGACTCTTTTCGATGTTTTTTCCATTGTAATTGACTCCTTTCGATGTTTTTTTCGATTGTAATTGACTCTTTCGATGTTTTTAGATTGTTTTCGATACTTTTCGACGTTTTATCGATTGTTTTTGATTCTTTTCGATGTTTTTTCGATTGTAATTGACTCCTTTCGATGTTTTTTCGATTGTTTTCGATACTTTTCGACGTTTTATCGATTGTTTTTGATTCTTTTCGATGTTTTTTCGATTGTAATTGGCTCCTTTCGATGTTTTTTCGATTGTTTTCGATACTTTTCGGACGTTTTATCGATTGTTTTTTGATTCTTTTCGATGTTTTTTCGATTGTAATTGACTCCTTTCGATGTTTTTTCGATTGTTTTCGATACTTTTTCGACGTTTTATCTATTGTTTTTGATTCTCTTCGATGTTTTTCGATTGTTTTCGATACTTTTCGACGTTTTATCGATTGTTTTTGATTCTTTTCGATGTTTTTTCGATTGTAATTGACTACTTTCGATGTTTTTTCGATTGTTTTCGATACTTTTCGATGTTTTATCGATTGTTATTGATTCTTTTCGATGTTTTTTCGATTGTAATTGACTCCTATCGATGTTTTTTCGATTGTTTTCGATAATTTTCGACGTTTTATCGATTGTTTTTAAATCTTTTCGATGTTTTTTCGATTGTTTTCGATACTTTTCGACGTTTTATCGATTGTTTTTGATTCTTTTCGATGTTTTTTCGATTGTAATTGACTCTTTTCGATGTTTTTTCGATTGTAATTGACTCCTTTCGATGTTTTATCTATCGTTTTTGATTCTTTTCGATGTTTTTTCGATTGTAATTGACTCCTATCGATGTTTTTTCGATTGTAATTGACTCCTTTCGATGTTTTATCTATTGTTTTTGATTCTTTTCGATGTTTTTTCGATTGTAATTGACTCCTTCCGATGTTTTTTCGATTGTTTTCGATACTTTTCGACGTTTTATCGATTGTTTTTGATTCTTTTCGATGTTTTTCGATTGTAATTGGCTCCTTTCGATGTTTTTTGATTGTTTTCGATACTTTCGACGTTGTATCGATTGTTTTTGATTCTTTTCGATGTTTTTACGATTGTAATTGACTCCTTTCGATGTTTTTTCCATTGTTATCGATAGTTTTCGATGTTTTTTCGATTGTTTTCGATACTTTTCGACGTTTTATCTATTGTTTTTGATTCTCTTCGATGTTTTTCGATTGTAATTGACTCCTTTCGATGTTTTTTCGATTGTTTTCGAAACTTTTTCGATACTTTTTCGACGTTTTATCTATTGTTTTTGATTCTTTTCGATGTTTTTTCGATTGTAATTGACTCCTATCGATGTTTTTTCGATTGTAATTGACTCTTTTCGATGTTTTCTTCGATTGTTTTCGATACTTTTTCGACGTTTTATCGATTGTTTTTCATTCTTTTCGACGTTTTATCGATTGTTTTTGATTCTTTTCGATGTTTTTACGATTGTAATTGACTCCTTTCGATGTTTTTGCATTGTTATCGATAGTTTTCGATGTTTTTCGATTGTTTTCGATACTTTTTCGACGTTTATCGATTGTTTTCGATACTTTTCGACGTTTTATGGATTGTTTTTGATTCTTTTCAATGTTTTTCGATTGTAATTGACTCCTATCGATGTTTTTTTCGATTGTAATTGACTCTTTTCGATGTTTTTTCGATTGTTTTTTCATTCTTTTCGACGTTTTATCGATTGTTTTTGATTCTTTTTCGATGTTTTTACGATTGTAATTGACTCCTTTCGATGTTTTTCCATTGTTATCGATAGTTTTCGATGTTTTTTCGATTGTTTTCGATACTTTTCGACGTTTTATCGATTGTTTTCGATACTTTTCGACGTTTTATGGATTGTTTTTGATTCTTTCAATGTTTTTCGATTGTAATTGACTCCTTTCGATGTTTTTTCGATTGTTCTCGATACTTTTCGACGTTTTATCGATTGTTCTTGATTCTTTTCAATGTTTTTTCGATTGTAATTGACTCTTTTCGATGTTTTTTTCGATGGTTTTCGATACTTTTCGACGTTTTATCGACTGTTTTTGACTCTTTTCGATGTTTTTCGATTGTAATTGACTCCTATCGATGTTTTTCGATTGTAATTGACTCCTTTCGATGTTTTTTGATTGTTTTCGATACTTTTCGACGTTTTATCGATTGTTTTTGATTCTTTTCGATGTTTTTTTGATTGTAATTGACTCCTTTCGATGTTTTTTCGATTGTTTTCGATACTTTTCGACGCTTTATCGAATGTTTTTGATTCTTTTCGATGTTTTTTCGATTGTAATTGACTCTTTTCGATGTTTTTTCCATTGTTATCGATAGTTTTCGATGTTTTTCGATTGTTTTCGATACTTTTCGACGTTTTATCGATTGTTTTCGATACTTTTCGACGTTTTATGGATTGTTTTTGATTCTTTTCAATGTTTTTTCGATTGTAATTGACTCCTTTCGATGTTTTTTCGATTGTTCTCGATACTTTTCGACGTTTTATCGATTGTTCTTGATTCTTTTCAATGTTTTTTCGATTGTAATTGACTCTTTTCGATGTTTTTCGATGGTTTTCGATACTTTTCGACGTTTTATCGACTGTTTGACTCTTTTCGATGTTTTTTCGATTGTAATTGACTCCTATCGATGTTTTTCGATTGTAATTGACTCCTTTCGATGTTTTTTGATTGTTTTCAATACTTTTCGACGTTTTATCGATTGTTTTGATTTTTCGATGTTTTTTTCGATTGTAATTGACTCCCTTTCGATGTTTTTCGATTGTTTTCGATACTTTTCGACGCTTTATCGAATGTTTTTGATTCTTTTCGATGTTTTTTCGATTGTTATTGACTCCTATCGATGTTTTTCGATTGTAATTGACTCCTTTCGATGTTTTTTCGATTGTTTTCGAAACTTTTCGATACTTTTCGAGTTTTATCCTATTGTTTCTGATTCTCTTCGATGTTTTTTTCGATTGTAATTGACTCCTTTCGATGTTTTTTCGATTGTTTTCGATACTTTTCGACGTTTTATCGATTGTTTTTGATTCTTTTCGATGTTTTTCGATTGTAATTGACTCCTATCGATGTTTTTCGATTGTAATTGACTCCTTTCGATGTTTTTTTCGATTGTAATTGACTCCTTTCGATGTTTTTCGATTGTTCTCGATACCTTTCGACGTTTTATCGATTGTTTTTGATTCTTTTCGATGTTTTTTCGATAATAATTGACTTTTTTCCATGTTTTTCGATTGTTTTCGATACTTTTCGTCGTTTTTTCGTTTGTAATTGACTCTTTTCGATGTTTTTTCGATGGTTTTCGATACTTTTCGATGTTTTGTCGATTGTTTTCGATACTTTTCGACGTTTCATCGATTGTTTTTGATACTTTTCGATGTTTTTTCGATTGTAATTGACTCCTTTCGATGTTTTTTCGATTGTTTTCGATACTTTTCGACGTTTTATCGATTGTTTTTGATTCTTTTCGATGTTTTTTCGATTGTAATTGACTCCTATCGATGTTTTTCGATTGTAATTGACTCCTTTCGATGTTTTTCGATTGTAATTGACTCCTTTCGATGTTTTTCGATTGTTCTCGATACCTTTCGACGTTTTATCGATTGTTTGATTCTTTTCGATGTTTTTTCGATAATAATTGACTTTTTCCATGTTTTTTCGATTGTTTTCGATACTTTTTCGTCGTTTTTTCGTTTGTAATTGACTCTTTTCGATGTTTTTCGATGGTTTTCGATACTTTTTCGATGTTTTGTCGATTGTTTTCGATACTTTTCGACGTTTTATCGATTGTTTTTGATTCTTTTCGATGTTTTTTCGATTGTAATTGACTCTTTTCGATGTTTTTTCGATTGTAATTGACTCCTTTCGATGTTTTATCTATTGTTTTTTGATTCTTTTCGATGTTTTTTCGATTGTAATTGACTCCTATCGATGTTTTTTCGATTGTAATTGACTCCTTTCGATGTTTTATCTATTGTTTTTGATTCTTTTCGATGTTTTTTCGATTGTAATTGACTCCTTTCGATGTTTTCGATTGTTTTCGATACTTTTCGACGTTTTATCGATTGTTTTTGATTCTTTTCGATGTTTTTTCGATTGTAATTGGCTCCTTTCGATGTTTTTTCGATTGTTTTCGATACTTTTCGACGTTTTATCGATTGTTTTTGATTCTTTTCGATGTTTTTACGATTGTAATTGACTCCTTTCGATGTTTTTTCCATTGTTATCGATAGTTTTCGATGTTTTTTCGATTGTTTTCGATACTTTTCGACGTTTTATCTATTGTTTTTGATTCTCTTCGATGTTTTTTCGATTGTAATTGACTCCTTTCGATGTTTTTTCGATTGTTTTCGAAACTTTTCGATACTTTTCGACGTTTTATCTATTGTTTTTGATTCTTTTCGATGTTTTTTCGATTGTAATTGACTCCCTATCGATGTTTTTTCGATTGTAATTGACTCTTTTCGATGTTTTTTCGATTGTTTTCGATACTTTTCGACGTTTTATCGATTGTTTTTCATTCTTTTCGACGTTTTATCGATTGTTTTTGATTCTTTTCGATGTTTTTACGATTGTAATTGACTCCTTTCGATGTTTTTGCATTGTTATCGATAGTTTTCGATGTTTTTTCGATTGTTTTCGATACTTTTCGACGTTTTATCGATTGTTTTCGATACTTTTCGACGTTTTATGGATTGTTTTTGATTCTTTTCAATGTTTTTCGATTGTAATTGACTCCTATCGATGTTTTTTTCGATTGTAATTGACTCTTTTCCATGTTTTTTTGATTGTTTTCGATACTTTTCGACGTTTTATCGATTGTTTTTGATTCTTTTTCGATGTTTTTACGATTGTAATTGACTCCTTTCGATGTTTTTTCCATTGTTATCGATAGTTTTCGATGTTTTTTCGATTGTTTTCGATACTTTTCGACGTTTTATCTATTGTTTTTCATTCTTTTCGATGTTTTTTCGATTGTAATTGACTCCTATCGATGTTTTTTCGATTGTAATTGACTCTTTTCGATGTTTTTCGATTGTTTTTCATTCTTTTCGACGTTTTATCGATTGTTTTTGATTCTTTTCGATGTTTTTACGATTGTAATTGACTCCTTTCGATGTTTTTTCCATTGTTATCGATAGTTTTCGATGTTTTTTCGATTGTTTTCGATACTTTTCGACGTTTTATCGATTGTTTTCGATACTTTTCGACGTTTTATGGATTGTTTTTGATTCTTTTCAATGTTTTTTCGATTGTAATTGACTCCTTTCGATGTTTTTTCGATTGTTCTCGATACTTTTCGACGTTTTATCGATTGTTCTTGATTCTTTTCAATGTTTTTTCGATTGTAATTGACTCTTTTCGATGTTTTTTCGATGGTTTTCGATACTTTTCGACGTTTTATCGACTGTTTTTGACTCTTTTCGATGTTTTTCGATTGTAATTGACTCCTATCGATGTTTTTCGATTGTAATTGACTCCTTTCGATGTTTTTTTGATTGTTTTCGATACTTTTCGACGTTTTATCGATTGTTTTTGATTCTTTTCGATGTTTTTTTGATTGTAATTGACTCCTTTCGATGTTTTTTCGATTGTTTTCGATACTTTTCGACGCTTTATCGAATGTTTTGATTCTTTTCGATGTTTTTTCGATTGTAATTGACTCCTTTCGATGTTTTTTCCATTGTTATCGATAGTTTTCGATGTTTTTTCGATTGTTTTCGATACTTTTCGACGTTTTATCGATTGTTTTCGATACTTTTCGACGTTTTATGGATTGTTTTTGATTCTTTTCAATGTTTTTTTCGATTGTAATTGACTCCTTTCGATGTTTTTTCGATTGTTCTCGATACTTTTCGACGTTTTATCGATTGTTCTTGATTCTTTTCAATGTTTTTTCGATTGTAATTGACTCTTTTCGATGTTTTTCGATGGTTTTCGATACTTTTCGACGTTTTATCGACTGTTTTTGACTCTTTTCGATGTTTTTCCGATTGTAATTGACTCCTATCGATGTTTTTTCGATTGTAATTGACTCCTTTCGATGTTTTTGATTGTTTTCAATACTTTTCGACGTTTTATCGATTGTTTTTGATTTTTTCGATGTTTTTTCGATTGTAATTGACTCCTTTCGATGTTTTTCGATTGTTTTCGATACTTTTCGACGCTTTTATCGAATGTTTTTGATTCTTTTCGATGTTTTTTCGATTGTTATTGACTCCTATCGATGTTTTTCGATTGTAATTGACTCCTTTCGATGTTTTTTCGATTGTTTTCGAAACTTTTCGATACTTTTCGAAGTTTTATCCTATTGTTTCTGATTCTCTTCGATGTTTTTTCGATTGTAATTGACTCCTTTCGATGTTTTTTTCGATTGTTTCGATACTTTTCGACGTTTTATCGATTGTTTTTGATTCTTTTCGATGTTTTTCGATTGTAATTGACTCCTATCGATGTTTTTTCGATTGTAATTGACTCCTTTCGATGTTTTTCGATTGTAATTGACTCCTTTCGATGTTTTTCGATTGTTCTCGATACCTTTCGACGTTTTATCGATTGTTTTTGATTCTTTTCGATGTTTTTTCGATAATAATTGACTTTTTTCCATGTTTTTTCGATTGTTTTCGATACTTTTCGTCGTTTTTTCGTTTGTAATTGACTCTTTTCGATGTTTTTTCGATGGTTTTCGATACTTTTCGATGTTTTGTCGATTGTTTTCGATACTTTTCGACGTTTCATCGATTGTTTTTGATTCTTTTCGATGTTTTTTCGATTGTAAATGACTCTTTCGATGTTTTTTCAATTGTTTTCGATACTTTTCGACGTTTTATTGATTTTTTTTATTCTTTTCGATGTTTTTCGATTGTAATTGACTCCCTATCGATGTTTTTCGATTGTAATTGACTCCTTTCGATGTTTTTCGATTGTTTTCGATACTTTTCGACGTTTTATCGATTGTTTTTGATTCTTTTTTCGATGTTTTTTTCGATTGTAATTGGCTCCTTTCGATGTTTTTTCGATTGTTTTCGATACTTTTCGACGCTTTATCGAATATTTTTGATTCTTTTCGATGTTTTTTCGATTGTAATTGACTTCTTTCGATGTTTTTTCGATTGTTTTCGAAACTGTTCGACGTTTTATCGATTGTTTTTGATTCTTTTCGATGTGTTTTGATTGTAAATGACTCCTTTCTATGTATTTTCGATTGTTTTCGATACTTTTCGACGTTTTATCGATTGTTTTTGATTCTTTTCGATGTTTTTTTCGATTGTAATTGACTCCTATCGATGTTTTTTCGATTGTAATTGACTCCTTTCGATGTTTTTTCGATTGTTTTCGATACTTTTCGACGTTTTATCGATTGTTTTTGATTCTTTTCGATGTTTTTCGATTGTAATTGACTCCATTCGATGTTTTTCGATTGTAATTGACTCCTTTCGATGTTTTTTCGATTGTTTTCGATACTTTTCGACGTTTTATCGATTGTTTTTGATTCTTTTCGATGTTTTTTGATTGTAAATGACTCCTATCGATGTTTTTTCGATTGTTTTCGATACTTTTCGACGTTTTATCGATTGTTTTTGATTCTTTTCGACGTTTTATCGATTGTTTTTGATTCTTTTCGATGTTTTTTCGATTGTAATTGACTCCTTTCGATGTTTTTTCGATTGTTTTCGATACTTTTCGACGTTTTATCTATTGTTTTTGATTCTTTTCGATGTTTTTTCGATTGTAATTGACTCTTTTCGATGTTTTTTCGATAGTTTTCGATACTTTTTGACGTTTTATCGACTGTTTTTGACTCTTTTCGATGTTTTTCGATTGTAATTGACTCCTATCGATGTTTTTTCGATTGTAATTGACTCCTTTCGATGTTTTTTCGATTGTTTTCGATACTTTTTCGACGTTTTATCGATTGTTTTGATTCTTTTCGACGTTTTATCGATTGTTTTTGATTCTTTTCGATGTTTTTCGATTGTAATTGACTCCTTTCGATGTTTTTTCGATTGTTTTCGATACTTTTCGACGTTTTATCGATTGTTTTTGATTCTTTTCGATGTTTTTTCGATTGTAATTGACTCCTTTCGATGTTTTTCGATTGTTTTCGATACTTTTCGACGTTTTATCGATTGTTTTTGATTCTTTTCGATGTTTTTTCGATTGTAATTGACTCCTTTCGATGTTTTTTCGATTGTTTTCGATACTTTTCGACGTTTTATCGATTGTTTTTGATTCTTTTCGATGTTTTTCGATTGTAATTGACTCCTTTCGATGTTTTTTCGATTGTTTTCGATACTTTTCGACGCTTTATCGAATATTTTTGATTCTTTTCGATGTTTTTCGATTGTAATTGACTCCTTTCGATGTTTTTCGATTGTTTTCGATACTGTTCGACGTTTTATCGATTGTTTTTGATTCTTTTCGATGTATTTTGATTGTAAATGACTGCTTTCTATGTATTTTCGATTGTTTTCGATACTTTTCGACGTTTTATCGATTGTTTTTGATTCTTTTCGATGTTTTTTCGATTGTAATTGACTCCTATCGATGTTTTTCGATTGTAATTGACTCTTTCGATGTTTTTTTGATTGTTTTCGATACTTTTCGACGTTTTATCGATTGTTTTTGATTCTTTTCGATGTTTTTTCGATTGTAATTGACTCCATTCGATGTTTTTCGATTGTAATTGACTCCTTTCGATGTTTTTTCGATTGTTTTCGATACTTTTCGACGTTTTATCGATTGTTTTTGATTCTTTTCGACATTTTATCGATTGGTTTTGAATCTTTTCGATGTTTTTTCGATTGTAATTGACTCCTTTCGATGTTTTTTCGATTGTTTTCTATACTTTTCGACGTTTTATCGATTGTTTTTGATTCTTTTCGACGTTTTTTCGATTGTAATTGACTCCTATCGATGTTTTTCGATTGTAATTGACTCCTTTCGATGTTTTTTCGATTGTTTTCGATACTTTTCGACGTTTTATCGAATGTTTTTGATTCTTTTCGATGTTTTTTCGATTGTAATTGACTCCTTTCGAGGTTTTTCGAATGTTTTCGATACTTTTCGACGTTTTATCTATTGTTTTTGATTCTTTTCGATGTTTTTTCGATTGTAATTGACTCCTATCGATGTTTTTTCGATTGTTTTCGATACTTTTCGACGTTTTATCGGTTGTTTTTGATTCTTTTTCGATGTTTTTCGATTGTAATTGACTCCTTTCGATGTTTTTTCGATTGTTTTCGATACTTTTCGACGTTTTATCGATTGTTTTTGATTCTTTTCGAAGTTTTTTCGATTGTAATTGACTCTTTTCGATGTTTTTACGATAATTTTCGACGTTTTATCGATTGTTTTTGAATCTTTTCGATGTTTTTCGATTGTAATTGACTCCTTTCGATGTTTTTTCGATTGTTTTCGATACTTTTCGACGTTTTATCGATTGTTTTTGATTCTTTTTGATGTTTTTCGATTGTAATTGACACCTTTCGATGTTTTTTCGATTGTTTTCGATACTTTTCGACGTTTTATCTATTATTTTTGATTCTTTTCGATGTTTTTCGATTGTAATTGACTCCTATTGATGTTTTTCGATTGTAATTGACTCCTTTCAATGTTTTTTCGATTGTTTTCGATACTTTTCGACGTTTTATCGATTATTTTTGATTCTTTTCGATGTTTTTTCGATTGTAATTGACTCCTATTGATGTTTTTTCGATTGTAATTGACTCCTTTCAATGTTTTTCGATTGTTTTCGATACTTTTCGACGTTTTATCGATTGTTTTTGATTCTTTTCGATGTTTTTTCGATTGTAATAGACTCCTTTCGATGTTTTTTCGATTGTTTTCGATACTTTTCGACGTTTTATCTATTGTTTTTGATTCTCTTCGATGTTTTTTCGATTGTAATTGACTCCTTTCGATGTTTTTTCGATTGTTTTCGATACTTTTCGACGTTTTATCGATTGTTTTTGATTTTTTCGATGTTTTTTCGATTGTAATTGACTCCTATCGATGTTTTTTCGATTGTTTTCGATACTTTTCGACGTTTTATCGATTGTTTTTGATTCTTTTCGATGTTTTTTCGATTGTAATTGACTCCCATCGATGTTTTTCGATTGTAATTGACTCCTTTCGATGTTTTTCGATTGTTTTCGATACTTTTCGACGTTTTATCGATTGTTTTTGAATCTTTTCGATGTTTTTTCGATTGTAATTGACTCCTTTCGATGTTTTTTCGATTGTTTTCGATACTTTTCGACGTTTTATCGATTGTTTTTGATTCTATTCGATGTTTTTCGATTGTAATTGACTCCTTTCGATGTTTTTTCGATTGATTTCGATACTTTTCGACGTTTTATCTATTGTTTTTGATTCTTTTCGATGTTTTTTCGATTGTAATTGACTCCTTTCGATGTTTTCTCGATTGTTTTCGATACTTTTCGACGTTTTATCGATTGTTTTTGATTCTTTTCGATGTTTTTCGATTGTAATTGACTCCTATCGATGTTTTTCGATTGTAATTGACTCCTTTCGATGTTTTTTCGATTGTAATTGACTCCTTTCGATGTTTTTCGATTGTTCTCGATACCTTTCGACGTTTTATCGATTGTTTTTGATTCTTTTCGATGTTTTTTCGATTGTAATTGACTCCTTTCGATGTTTTCTCGATTGTTTTCGATACTTTTCGACGTTTTATCGATTGTTTTTGATTCTTTTCGATGTTTTTCGATTGTAATTGACTCCTATCGATGTTTTTTCGATTGTAATTGACTCCTTTCGATGTTTTTCGATTGTAATTGACTCCTTTCGATGTTTTTTCGATTGTAATTGACTCCTATCGATGTTTTTCGATTGTAATTGACTCCTATCGATGTTTTTCGATTGTAATTGACTCCTTTCGATGTTTTTTCGATTGTTTTCTATACTATTCGACGTTTTATCGATTGTTTTTGATTCTTTTCGATGTTTTTCGATTGTAATTGACTCCTTTCGATGTTTTTTCGATTGTAATTGACTCCTTTCGATGTTTTTCCGATTGTTTTCGATACTTTTCGACGTTTTATCGATTGTTTTTTGATTTTTTCGATGTTTTTGATTGTAAATGACTCCTTTCGATGTTTTTTCGATTGTTTTCGATACTTTTCGACGTTTTATCGATTGTTTTTGATTCTTTTCGATGTTTTTTCGATTGTAATTGACTCCTATCGATGTTTTTCGATTGTTTTCGATACTTTTCGACGTTTTATCGATTGTTTTTGATTCTTTTCGATGTTTTTTCGATTGTAATTGACTCCCATCGATGTTTTTTCGATTGTAATTGACTCCTTTCGATGTTTTTTCGATTGTTTTCGATACTTTTCGACGTTTTATCTATTGTTTTTGATTCTTTTCGATGTTTTTTCGATTGTAATTGACTCCTATCGATGTTTTTTGATTGTTTTCGATACTTTTCGACATTTTATCGATTGTTTTTGATTCTTTTCATGTTTTTTCGATTGTAATTGACTCCCATCAATGTTTTTTCGATTGTAATTGACTCCTTTCGATGTTTTTTCGATTGTTTTCGATACTTTTCGACGTTTTATCTATTGTTTTTGATTCTTTTCGATGTTTTTTCGATTGTAATTGACTCCTATCGATGTTTTTCGATTGTTTTCGATACTTTTCGACGTTTGATCGATTGTTTTTGATTCTTTTCGATGTTTTTTCGATTGTAATTGACTCCTTTCGATGTTTTTTCTATTGTTTTTGATACTTTTCGACGTTTTATCGATTGTTTTTGATTCATTTCGATGTTTTTTCGATTGTAATTGACCCCTATCGATGTTTTTTCGATTGTTTTCGATACTTTTCGACGTTTTATCGATTGTTTTTGATTCTTTTCGATGTTTTTTCGATTGTAATTGACTCCCATCGATGTTTTTTCGATTGTAATTGACTCCTTTCGATGTTTTTTCGATTGTTTTCTATACTTTTCGACGTTTTATCTATTGTTTTTGATTCTTTTCGATGTTTTTCGATTGTAATTGACTCCTTCTCTTTTGCGTTTTATTGATTTTTTCGATGTTTTTTGATTGACTCCTTTCGATGTTTTTTCGATTGTTTTCGATACTTTTCGACGTTTTATCGATTGTTTTTGATTCTTTTCGATGTTTTTTGATTGTAATTGACTTCGTGTTTTTTTTCGATGCTTTTTTATCGATTGTTTTTGATTCTTTTCGATGTTTTTTCGATTGTATTTGATTCTTTTCGACGTTTTATCGATTGTTTTTGATTCTTTTCGATTTGATTTTTTCGATTTCGGTAATTGACTCCTTTCGATGTTTTTCGATTGTTTTCGATACTTTTCGACGTTTTATCGATTGTTTTTGATTCTTTTCGATGTTTTTTCGATTGTAATTGACTCCTATCGATGTTTTTTCGATTGTAATTGACTCCTTTCGATGTTTTTTCGATTGTTTTCTATACTTTTCGACGTTTTATCGATTGTTTTTGATTCTTTTCGATGTTTTTTCGATTGTAATTGACTCCTTTCGATGTTTTTCGATTGTAATTGACTCCTTTCGATGTTTTTTCGATTGTTTTCTATACTTTTCGACGTTTTATTGATTGTTTTTGATTCTTTTCGATGTTTTTTGATTGTAAATGACTCCTTTCGATGCTTTTTCGATTGTTTTCGATACTTTTCGACGTTTTATCGATTGTTTTTGATTCTTTTCGACGTTTTATCGATTGTTTTTGATTCTTTTCGATGATTTTTCGATTGTAATTGACTCCTTTCGATGTTTTTTCGATTGTTTTCGATACTTTTCGACGTTTTATCGATTGTTTTTTGATTCTTTTCGATGTTTTTTCGATTGTAATTGACTCCTATCGATGTTTTTTCGATTGTAATTGACTCCTTTCGATGTTTTTTCGATTGTTTTCGATACTTTTCGACGTTTTATCGATTGTTTTTGATTCTTTTCGATGTTTTTTCGATTGTAATTGACTCCTTTCGATGTTTTTTCGATTGTTTTCGATACTTTTCGACGCTTTATCGAATGTTTTTGATTCTTTTCGATGTTTTTCGATTGTTATTGACCCCTATCGATGTTTTTTCGATTGTAATTGACTCCTTTCGATGTTTTTTCGATTGTTTTCGATACTTTTCGACGTTTTATCGATTGTTTTTGATTCTTTTCGATGTTTTTTCGATTGTAATTGACTCCTTTCGATGTTTTTTCGATTGATTTCGATACTTTTCGACGTTTTATCTATTGTTTTTGATTCTTTTCGATGTTTTTTCGATTGTAATTGACTCCTTTCGATGTTTTTTCGATTGTTTTCGATACTTTTCGACGTTTTATCTATTGTTTTTGATTCTCTTCGATGTTTTTTCGATTGTAATTGACTCCTTTCGATGTTTTTTCGATTGTTTTCGATACTTTTCGACGTTTTATCTATTGTTTTTGATTCTCTTCGATGTTTTTTCGATTGTAATTGACTCCTTTCGATGTTTTTTCGATTGTAATTGACTCCTATCGATGTTTTTTCGATTGTAATTGACTCCTTTCGATGTTTTTCGATTGTTTTCTATACTATTCGACGTTTTATCGATTGTTTTTGATTCTTTTCGATGTTTTTTCGATTGCAATTGACACCTTTCGATGTTTTTTCGATTGTAATTGACTCCTTTCGATGTTTTTTCGATTGTTTTCTATACTATTCGACGTTTTATCGATTGTTTTTGATTCTTTTCGATGTTTTTTCGATTGTAATTGACTCCTTTCGATGTTTTTTCGATTGTAATTGACTCCTTTCGATGTTTTCCGATTGTTTTCGATACTTTTCGACGTTTTATCGATTGTTTTGATTCTTTTCGATGTTTTTTGATTGTAAATGACTCCTTTCGATGTTTTTTCGATTGTTTTCGATACTTTTCGACGTTTTATCGATTGTTTTTGATTCTTTTCGACGTTTAATCGATTGTTTTTGATTCTTTTCGATGTTTTTTCGATTGTAATTGACCCCCTTCGTTGTTTTTTCGATTGTTTTCGATACTTTTCGACGTTTTATCGATTGTTTTTGATTTTTTTTCGATGTTTTTTCGATTGTAATTGACTCCTATCGATGTTTTTCGATTGTAATTGACTCCTTTCGATGTTTTTTTCGATTGTTTTCGATACTTTTCGACGTTTTATCGATTGTTTTTGATTCTTTTCGATGTTTTTTCGATTGTAATTGACTCCTTTCGATGTTTTTTCGATTGTTTTCGATACTTTTCGACGCTTTATCGAATGTTTTTGATTCTTTTCGATGTTTTTCGATTGTTATTGACCCCTATCGATGTTTTTTCGATTGTAATTGACTCCTTTCGATGTTTTTCGATTGTTTTCGATACTTTTCGACGTTTTATCGATTGTTTTTGATTCTTTTCGATGTTTTTCGATTGTAATTGACTCCTTTCGATGTTTTTTCGATTGATTTCGATACTTTTCGACGTTTTATCTATTGTTTTTGATTCTTTTCGATGTTTTTTCGATTGTAATTGACTCCTTTCGATGTTTTTCGATTGTTTTCGATACTTTTCGACGTTTTATCTATTGTTTTGATTCTCTTCGATGTTTTTCGATTGTAATTGACTCCTTTCGATGTTTTTTCGATTGTTTTCGATACTTTTCGACGTTTTATCTATTGTTTTTGATTCTCTTCGATGTTTTTTCGATTGTAATTGACTCCTTTCGATGTTTTTCGATTGTAATTGACTCCTTTTGATGTTTTTTCGATTGTTTTCGATACTTTTCGACGTTTTATCGATTGTTTTTGATTCTTTTCGACGTTTTATCGATTGTTTTTAATTCTTTTCAATGTTTTTTGATTGTAAATGACTTCTTTCGATGTTTTTTCGATTTTTTTCGATACTTTTCGACGTTTTATCGATTGTTTTTAATTCTTTTCGATGTTTTTTCGATTGTAATTGACTCCTATCGATGTTTTTTCGATTGTAATTGACTCCCTTTCGATGTTTTTTCGATTGTTTTCTATACTATTCGACGTTTTATCGATTGTTTTTGATTCTTTTCGATGTTTTTTCGATTGCAATTGACACCTTTCGATGTTTTTTCGATTGTAATTGACTCCTTTCGATGTTTTTTCGATTGTTTTCTATACTATTCGACGTTTTATTGATTGTTTTTGATTCTTTTCGATGTTTTTTCGATTGTAATTGTCTCCTTTCGATGTTTTTTCGATTGTAATTGACTCCTTTCGATGTTTTTCCGATTGTTTTCGATACTTTTCGACGTTTTATCGATTGTTTTTGATTCTTTTCGATGTTTTTTGATTGTAAATGACTCCTTTCGATGTTTTTTCGATTGTTTTCGATACTTTTCGACGTTTTATCGATTGTTTTTGATTCTTTTCGACGTTTAATCGATTGTTTTTGATTCTTTTCGATGTTTTTTCGATTGTAATTGACCCCCTTCGTTGTTTTTTCGATTGTTTTCGATACTTTTCGACGTTTTATCGATTGTTTTTGATTCTTTTCGATGTTTTTTCGATTGTAATTGACTCCTATCGATGTTTTTCGATTGTAATTGACTCCTTTCGATGTTTTTTCGATTGTTTTCGATACTTTTCGACGTTTTATCGATTGTTTTTGATTCTTTTCGATGTTTTTTCGATTGTAATTGACTCCTTTCGATGTTTTTTCGATTGATTTCGATACTTTTCGACGTTTTTTCTATTGTTTTTGATTCTTTTCGATGTTTTTCGATTGTAATTGACTCCTTTCGATGTTTTTTCGATTGTTTTCGATACTTTTCGACGTTTTATCTATTGTTTTTGATTCTCTTCGATGTTTTTTCGATTGTAATTGACTCCTATCGATGTTTTTTCGATTGTTTTCGATACTTTTCGACGTTTTATCGATTGTTTTTGATTCTTTTCGATGTTTTTTCGATTGTAATTGTCTCCTATCGATGTTTTTTCGATTGTAATTGACTCCTTTCGATGTTTTTTCGATGGTTTTCGATACTTTTCGACGTTTTATCGATTGTTTTTGATTCTTTTCGATGTTTTTTCGATTGTAATTGACTCTTTTCGATGTTTTTTCGATTGTTTTCCATACTTTTCGACGTTTTATCGATTGTTTTTGATTCTTTTCGATGTTTTTTCGATTGTAATTGACTCCTTTCGATGTTTTTTCGATTGTTTTCGATACTTTTCGACGTTTTATCGATTGTTTTTGAATCTTTTCGATGTTTTTTCGATTGTAATTGACTCCTTTCGATGTTTTTTCGATTGTTTTCGATACTTTTCGACGTTTTATCGATTGTTTTTGATTCTTTTGATGTTTTTTCGATTGTAATTGACTCCTTTCGATGTTTTTCGATTGTTTTCGATACTTTTCGACGTTTTATCTATTGTTTTTGATTCTTTGCGATGTTTTTCGATTGTAATTGACTCCTTTCGATGTTTTTTCGATTGTTTTCGATACTTTTCGACGTTTTATCGATTGTTTTTGATTCTTTTCGATGTTTTTCGATTGTAATTGACTCCTATTGATGTTTTTTCGATTGTAATTGACTTCTTTCAATGTTTTTCCGATTGTTTTCGATACTTTTCGACGTTTTATCTATCGTTTTTGATTCTTTTCGATGTTTTATCGATTGTTTTTGATTCTTTTCGATGTTTCGATGTTTTTTCGATTGTAATTGACTCCTATTGATGTTTTTCGATTGTATTGACTCCTTTCGATGTTTTTTCGATTGTTTTCGATACTTTTCGACGTTTTATAGATTGTTTTTGATTCTTTTCGATGTTTTTTGATTGTAAATGACTTCTTTCGATGTTTTTTCGATTTTTTTCGATACTTTTCGACGTTTTATCGATTGTTTTTGATTCTTTTCGATGTTTTTTCGATTGTTTTTGATTCTTTTCGATGTTTTTTTCGATTGTAATTGACCCTATCGATGTTTTTTCGATTGTTTTCGATACTTTTCGACGTTATATCGATTGTTTTTGATTCTTTTCGATGTTTTTTCGATTGTAATTGACTCCTTTCGATGTTTTTTCGATTGTTTTCGATACTTTTCGACGTTTTATAGATTGTTTTTGATTCTTTTCGACGTTTTATCGATTGTTTTTGATTCTTTTCGATGTTTTTTGATTGTAAATGACTTCTTTCGATGTTTTTTCGATTTTTTTTCGATACTTTTCGACGTTTTATCGATTGTTTTTAATTCTTTTCGATGTTTTTCGATTGTAATTGACTCCTATCGATGTTTTCGATTGTAATTGACTCCTTTCGATGTTTTTTCGATTGTTTTCTATACTATTCGACGTTTTATCGATTGTTTTTGATTCTTTTCGATGTTTTTTCGATTGCAATTGACACCTTTCGATGTTTTTTCGATTGTAATTGACTCCTTTCGATGTTTTTCCGATTGTTTTCGATACTTTTCGACGTTTTATCGATTGTTTTTGATTCTTTTCGATGTTTTTTGATTGTAAATGACTCCTTTCGATGTTTTTTTCGATTGTTTTCGATACTTTTCGACGTTTTATCGATTGTTTTTGATTCTTTTCGATGTTTTTTCGATTGTAATTGACTCCTATCGATGTTTTTTCGATTGTAATTGACTCCTATCGATGTTTTTTCGATTGTTTTCTATACTATTCGACGTTTTATCGATTGTTTTTGATTCTTTTCGATGTTTTTTCGATTGCAATTGACACCTTTCGATGTTTTTTCGATTGTAATTGACTCCTTTCGATGTTTTTTCGATTGTTTTCTATACTATTCGACGTTTTATCGATTGTTTTTGATTCTTTTCGATGTTTTTTCGATTGTAATTGACTCCTTTCGATGTTTTTTCGATTGTAATTGACTCCTTTCGATGTTTTTCCGATTGTTTTCGATACTTTTCGACGTTTTATCGATTGTTTTTGATTCTTTTCGATGTTTTTTCGATTGTAATTGACTCCTATCGATGTTTTTTCGATTGTTTTCGATACTTTTCGCCGTTTTATCGATTGTTTTTGATTCTTTTCGATGTTTTTTCGATTGTAATTGACTCCTTTCGATGTTTTTTCGATTGTTTTCGATACTTTTCGCCGTTTTATCGATTGTTTTTGATTCTTTTCGATGTTTTTTCGATTGTAATTGACTCCTATCGATGTTTTTTCGATTGTAATTGACTCCTTTCGATGTTTTTTCGATTGTTTTCGATACTTTTCGACGTTTTATCGATTGGTTTTGATTCTTTTCGATGTTTTTTCGATTGTAATTGACTCCTTTCGATGTTTTTTCGATTGATTTCGATACTTTTCGACGTTTTATCTATTGTTTTTGATTCTTTTCGATGTTTTTTCGATTGTAATTGACTCCTTTCGATGTTTTTTCGATTGTTTTCGATACTTTTCGACGTTTTATCTATTGATTTTGATTCTCTTCGATGTTTTTTAGATTGTAATTGACTCCTTTCGATGTTTTTTCGATTGTTTTCGATACTTTTCGACGTTTTATCTATTGTTTTTGATTCTTTGCGATGTTTTTTCGATTGTAATTGACTCCTATCGATGTTTTTTCGATTGTTTTCGATACTTTTCGACGTTTTATCGATTGTTTTTGATTCTTTTCGATGATGTTTTTCGATTGTAATTGACTCCTATCGATGTTTTTTCGATTGTAATTGACTCTTTCGATGTTTTTTCGATGTTTTCGATGGTTTTCGATACTTTTCGACGTTTTATCGATTGTTTTTGAATCTTTTCGATGTTTTTCGATTGTAATTGACTCTTTTCGATGTTTTTTCGATTGTTTTCGATACTTTTCGACGTTTTATCGATTGTTTTTGATTCTTTTCGATGTTTTTTCGATTGTAATTGACTCCTATCGATGTTTTTTCGATTGTTTTCGATACTTTTCGACGTTTTATCGATTGTTTTTGATTCTTTTCGATGTTTTTTCGATTGTAATTGACTCCTATCGATGTTTTTTCGATTGTAATTGACTCCTTTCGATGTTTTTTCGATTGTTTTCGATACTTTTCGACGTTTTATCGATTGTTTTTGATTCTTTTCGATGTTTTTTCGATTGTAATTGACTCCTTTCGATGTTTTTCGATGTTTTTCGATTGATTTCGATACTTTTCGACGTTTTTTCTATTGTTTTTGACTCTTTTCGATGTTTTTTCGATTGTTTTCGATACTTTTCGACGTTTTATCGATTGTTTTTGATTCTTTTCGATGTTTTTTCGATTGTAATTGACTCCTTTCGATGTTTTTTCGATTGTTTTCGATACTTTTCGACGTTTTATCGATTGTTTTTGAATCTTTTCGATGTTTTTTCGATTGTAATTGACTCCTTTCGATGTTTTTTCGATTGTTTTCGATACTTTTCGACGTTTTATCGATTGTTTTTGATTCTTTTTGATGTTTTTTCGATTGTAATTGACTCCTTTCGATGTTTTTTCGATTGTTTTCGATACTTTTCGACGTTTTATCTATTGTTTTTGATTCTTTGTGATGTTTTTTCGATTGTAGTTGACTCCTTTCGATGTTTTTTCGATTGTTTTCGATACTTTTCGACGTTTTATCGATTGTTTTTGATTCTTTTCGATGTTTTTTCGATTGTAATTGACTCCTATTGATGTTTTTTCGATTGTAATTGACTTCTTTCAATGTTTTTCCGATTGTTTTCGATACTTTTCGACGTTTTATCTATCGTTTTTGATTCTTTTCGATGTTTTATCGATTGTTTTTGATTCTTTTCGATGTTTTTTCGATTGTAATTGACTCCTTTCGATGTTTTTTCGATTGTAATTGACTCCTTTCGATGTTTTTTCGATTGTTTTCGATACTTTTCGACGTTTTATCTATCGTTTTTGATTCTCTTCGATGTTTTATCGATTGTTTTTGATTCTTTTCGATGTTTTTCGATTGTAATTGACTCCTTTCGATGTTTTTTCGATTGTAATTGACTCCTATCGATGTTTTTTCGATTGTTTTCGATACTTTTCGACGTTTTATCGATTGTTTTTGATTCTTTTCGATGTTTTTTCGATTGTAATTGACTCCTTTCGATGTTTTTTCGATTGTTTTCGATACTTTCGACGTTTTATCGATTGTTTTTGATTCTTTTCGACGTTTTATCGATTGTTTTTTATTCTTTTCGATGTTTTTTGATTGTAAATGACTTCTTTCGATGTTTTTTCGATTTTTTCGATACTTTTCGACGTTTTATCGATTGTTTTTAATTCTTTTCGATGTTTTTTTCGATTGTAATTGACTCCTATCGATGTTTTTTCGATTGTAATTGACTCCTTTCGATGTTTTTTCGATTGTTTTCTATACTATTCGACGTTTTATCGATTGTTTTTGATTCTTTTCGATGTTTTTTCGATTGCAATTGACACCTTTCGATGTTTTTTCGATTGTAATTGACTCCTTTCGATGTTTTTTCGATTGTTTTCTATACTATTCGACGTTTTATCGATTGTTTTTGATTCTTTTCGATGTTTTTTCGATTGTAATTGACTCCTTTCGATGTTTTTCGATTGTAATTGACTCCTTTCGATGTTTTCCGATTGTTTTCGATACTTTTCGACGTTTTATCGATTGTTTTTTATTCTTTTCGATGTTTTTTGATTGTAAATGACTCCTTTCGATGTTTTTCGATTGTTTTCGATACTTTTCGACGTTTTATCGATTGTTTTTGATTCTTTTCGACGTTTAATCGATTGTTTTTGATTCTTTTCGATGTTTTTTCGATTGTAATTGACTCCTTTCGATGTTTTTTCGATTGTTTTCGATACTTTTCGACGTTTTATCGATAGTTTTTGATTCATTTCGACGTTTTATCGATTGTTTTTGATTCTTTTCGATGTTTTTTCGATTGTAATTGACTCCCATCGATGTTTTTTCGATTGTAATTGAATCCTTTCGATGTTTTTTCGATTGTTTTCGATACTTTTCGACGTTTTATCGATTGTTTTTGATTCTTTTCGATGTTTTTCGATTGTAATTGACTCCTATCGATGTTTTTCGATTGTAATTGACTCCTTTCGATGTTTTTTCGATTGTTTTCGATACTTTTCGACGTTTTATCGATTGTTTTTGATTCTTTTCGATGTTTTATCGATTGTAATTGACTCCTATCGATGTTTTTTCGATTTTAATTGACTCCTTTCGATGTTTTTTCGATTGTTTTCGATGCTTTTCGACGTTTTATCGATTGTTTTTGATTCTTTTCGACGTTTTATCGATTGTTTTTTATTCTTTTCGATGTTTTTTCGATTGTAATTGACCCCTATCGATGTTTTTTCGATTGTAATTGACTCCTTTCGATGTTTTTTCGATTGTTTTCGATACTTTTCGACGTTTTATCTATTGTTTTTGATTCTTTTCGACGTTTTATCGATTGTTTTTGATTCTTTTCGATGTTTTTACGATTGTAATTGACTCCTTTCGATGTTTTTTCGATTGCTTTCGATACTTTTCGACGTTTCATCGATTGTTTTTGATTCTTTTCGATGTTTTTTCGATTGTTATTGACTCCTATCAATGTTTTTTCGATTGTATTTGACTCCTTTCGATGTTTTTTCGATTGTTTTCGATACTTTTCGACGTTATATCGATTGTTTTTGATTCTTTTTGATGTTTTTTCGATTGTAATTGACTTCTTTCGATGTTTTTTCGATTGTTTTCGATACTTTTCGACGTTTTATCTATTGTTTTTGATTCTTTGCGATGTTTTTTCGATTGTAATTGACTCCTTTCGATGTTTTTTCGATTGTTTTCGATACTTTTCGACGTTTTATCGATTGTTTTTGATTCTTTTCGATGTTTTTTCGATTGTAATTGACTCCTATTGATGTTTTTTCGATTGTAATTGACTTCTTTCAATGTTTTTTCGATTGTTTTCGATACTTTTCGACGTTTTATCTATCGTTTTTGATTCTTTTCGATGTTTTATCGATTGTTTTTGATTCTTTTCGATGTTTTTTCGATTGTAATTGACTCCTTTCGATGTTTTTTCGATTGTTTTCGATATTTTTCGACGTTTTATCGATTTTTTTTCATTCTTTTCGATTTTTTTTCGATTGTAATTGACTCCTTTCAATGTTTTTTCGATTGTTTTCGATACTTTTCGACGTTTTATCGATTGTTTTTGATTCTTTTCGATGTTTTTTCGTTTGTAATTGACTCCTTTCAATGTTTTTTCGATTGTTTTCAATTCTTTTCGCCGTTTTATCGGTTGTTTTTGATTCTTTTCGATGTTTTTTCGATTGTAATTGACTCCTTTCGATGTTTTTTCGATTGTTTTTGATACTTTTCGACGTTTTATCTATTGTTTTTGATTCTTTTCGATGTTTTTTCGATTGTAATTGACTCCTATCGATGTTTTTTCGATTGTTTTCGTTACTTTTCGACGTTTTATCGATTGTTTTTGATTCTTTTCGATGTTTTTCGATTGTAATTGACTCCTTTCGATGTTTTTTCGATTGTTTTCGATACTTTTCGACGTTTTATCGATTGTTTTTCATTCTTTTCGATTTTTTTCGATTGTAATTGACTCCTTTCAATGTTTTTTCGATTGTTTTCGATACTTTGCGACGTTTTATCGATTGTTTTTGATTCTTTTCGATGTTTTTTCGATTGTAATTGACTCCTTTCAATGTTTTTTCGATTATTTTCGATACTTTTCGACGTTTTATCTATTGTTTTTGATTCTTTTCGATGTTTTTTCGATTGTAATTGACTCCTTTCGATGATTTTTTCGATTGTTTTCGATACTTTTCGACGTTTTATCGATTGTTTTTGATTCTTTTCGATGTTTTTCGATTGTAATTGACTCCTTTCGATGTTTTTTCGATTGTTTTCGATACTTTTCGACGTTTTATCGATTGTTTTTGATTCTTTTCGATGTTTTTTCGATTGTAATTGACTCTTTTTGATGTTTTTTCGATTGTTTTCGATACTTTTCGACGTTTTATCGATTGTTTTTGATTCTTTTCGATGTTTTTTCGATTGTTTTTGATTCTTTTCGACGCTTTATCGAATGTTTTTGATTCTTTTCGATGTTTTTTCGATTGTTTTTGATTCTTTTCGACGCTTTATCGAATGTTTTTGATTCTTTTCGATGTTTTTTCGATTGTTTTTGATTCTTTTCGATGTTTTTTCGATTGTAATTGACTCTTTTTGATGTTTTTTCGATTGTTTTCGATACTTTTCGACGTTTTATCGATTGTTTTTGATTCTTTTCGATGTTTTTTCGTTTGTAATAGACTCCTTTCGATGTTTTTTCGATTGTTTTCGAAACTTTTCGACGTTTTATCGATTGTTTTTGATTCTTTTCGATGTTTTTTCGATTGTAATTGACTCCTTTCGATGTTTTTTGATTGTTTTCGATACTTTTCGACGTTTTATCGATTGTTTTTTGATTCTTTTCGATGTTTTTTTGATTGTAATTGACAACTTTCAATGTTTTTTGATTGTTTTCGATTCTTTTCGACGTTTTATCGGTTGTTTTTGATTCTTTCGATGTTTTTTTCGATTGTTTTCGATACTTTTCGACGTTTTATCTATTGTTTTTGATTCTATTCGATGTTTTTCGATTGTAATTGACTCCTTTTGATGTTTTTTCGATTGTTTTCGATACTGCGACGTTTTATCGATTGTTTTTTGATTCTTTTCGATGTTTTTTTCGATTGTAATTGACTTCTTTCGATGTTTTTTCGATTGTTTTCGATACTTTTCGATGTTTTTCGATTGTTTTCGATACTTTTCGACGTTTTATCTATTGTTTTTGATTCTATTCGATGTTTTTTCGATTGTAATTGACTGCTTTCGATGTTTTTTTCGATTGTAATTGACTCCTATCGATGTTTTTCGATTGTAATTGACTCTTTTCGATGTTTTTCGATTGTTTTCGATACTTTTCGACGTTTTATCGAATGTTTTTCATTCTTTTCGACGTTTTATCGATTGTTTTTGATTCTTTTCGATGTTTTTACGATTGTAATTGACTCCTTTCGATGTTTTTTCCATTATTTCGATAGTTTTCGATGTTTTTCGATTGTTTTCGATACTTTTCGACGTTTTATCGATTGTAATTGACTCCTTTCGATGTTTTTTCGATTGTTTTCGATACTTTTCGACGTTTTATCGATTGTTTTGATTCTTTTCGATGTTTTTTTCGGTATTTGACTCCTTTTGATGTTTTCGATTGTTTTCGATACTGCGACGTTTTATCGATTGTTTTGATTCTTTTCGATGTTTTTGTTGTATTGACTCCTTTCGATGTTTTTCGATTGTTTTCAATCCTCTTTCGACGTTTTATCGATTGTTTTTGATTCTTTTTCGACGTTTTATCGATTGTTTTGATTCTTTTCGATGTTTTTCGATTGTCATTGACTCCTTTCGATGTTTTTTCGATTGTTTTCAATACTTTTCGACGTTTTATCGATTGTAATTGACTCTTTCAATGTTTTTTCGATTGTTTTTTGATTCTTTTCGATGTTTTTACGATTGTAATTGACTCCTTTCGATGTTTTTTCGATTGTTATCAATAGTTTTCGATGTTTTTCGATTGTTTTCGATACTTTTCGACGTTTTATCGATTGTTTTGATTCTTTTCGATGTTTTTTCGATTGTAATTGACTCCTTTCAATGTTTTTTCGATTGTTTTCAATACTTTTCGCTGTTTTATCGGTTGTTTTTGATTCTTTTTCGATGTTTTTTCGATTGTAATTGACTCCTTTCGATGTTTTTCGATTGTTTTTGATACTTTTCGACGTTTTATCTATTGTTTTGATTCTTTTCGATGTTTTTTCGATTGTAATTGACTCTATCGATGTTTTTTCGATTGTTTTCGTTACTTTTCGACGTTTTATCGATTGTTTTTGATTCTTTTCGATGTTTTTTCGATTGTAATTGACTCCTATCGATGTTTTTTCGATTGTAATTGACTCCTTTCGATGTTTTCGATTGTTTTCGATACTTTTCGACGTTTTATCGATTGTTTTTCATTCTTTTCGATTTTTTTCGATTGTATTGACTCCTTTCAATGTTTTTCGATTGTTTTCGATACTTTTCGACGTTTTATCGATTGTTTTTGATTCTTTTCGATGTTTTTTCGATTGTAATTGACTCCTTTCAATGTTTTTTCGATTATTTTCGATACTTTTCGACGTTTTATCTATTGTTTTTTATTCTTTTTCGATGTTTTTTCGATTGTAATTGACTCCTTTCGATGATTTTTCGATTGTTTTCGATACTTTTCGACGTTTTATCGATTGTTTTTGATTCTTTTCGATGTTTTTTCGATTGTAATTGACTCCTTTCGATATTTTTCGATTTTTTCGATACTTTTCGACTTTTTTATCTATTGTTTTTGATTCTCTTCGATGTTTTTTGATTGTAATTGACTCCTTTCGATGTTTTTTCGATTGTTTTCGATACTTTTCGACGTTTTATCGATTGTTTTTGATTCTTTTCGATGTTTTTCGATTGTAATTGACTCTATCGATGTTTTTTCGATTGTAATTGACTCCTTTCGATGTTTTTTGATTTTTTCGATACTTTTCGACGTTTTTTATCGATTGTTTATGATTCTTTTCGATGTTTTTTCGATTGTAATTGACTCCTTTCGATGTTTTTTCGATTGTTTTTTGATACTTTTCGACGCTTTATCGAATGTTTTTGATTCTTTTCGATGTTTTTTTCGATTGTTATTGACTCCTATCGATGCTTTTCGATTGTAATTGACTCCTTTCGATGTTTTTTCGATTTTTTCGATACTTTTCGACGTTTTATCGATTGTTATTGATTCTTTTCGATGTTTTTCGATTGTAATTGACTCCTTCGATGTTTTTCGATTGTTTTCGACTTTTCGACGTTTTTTCGATTGTTCTCGATACTTTTGCCGTTTTATCGGTTGTTTTTGATTCTTTCGATGTTTTTACGATTGTAATTGACTCCTTTCGATGTTTTTCGATTGTTATCAATAGTTTTCGATGTTTTTCGATTGCTTTCGATACTTTTCGACGTTTTATCGATTGTTTTTGATTCTTTTCGATGTTTTTTCGATTGTAATTGACTCCTTTCGATGTTTTTTCGATTGTTTTCGATACTTTTCGACGTTGTATCGATTGTTATTGATTCTTTTCGATGTTTTTTCGATTCTAATTGACTCTATCCAATGTTTTTTCGATTGTAATTGAGCTCCCTTTCGATGTTTTTTCGATTGTTTTCGATACTTTTCGACGTGTTTATCGATTTTTTTCATTCTTTCGATTTTTTCGATTGTAATTGACTCCTTTCAATGTTTTTTCGATTGTTTTCGATACTTTTCGACGTTTTATCGATTGTTTTTTGATTCTTTTCGATGTTTTTTCGATTTGTTGACTCCTTTCAATGTTTTTTCGATTGTTTTCGAATACTTTTTGCCGTTTTATCGGTTGTTTTTTGATTCTTTTCGATGTTTTTCGATTGTAATTGACTCCCTTTCGATGTTTTTTCGATTGTTTTGATACTTTTCGACGTTTTATCTATTGTTTTTGATTCTTTTCGATGTTTTTTCGATTGTAATTGACTCCTATCGATGTTTTTTCGATTGTTTCGTTCACTTTTCGACGTTTTATCGATTGTTTTTGATTCTTTTCGATGTTTTTCGATTGTAATTGACTCCCTATCGATGTTTTTCGATTGTAATTGACTCCTTTCGATGTTTTTTTGATTGTTTTCCATACTTTTCGACGTTTTATCGATTGTTTTTCATTCTTTTCGATTTTTTTTCGATTGTAATTGACTCCTTTCAATGTTTTTTCGATTGTTTTCGATACTTTTCGCGATTTATCGATTGCTTTTGATTCTTTTCGATGTTTTTTCGATTGTAATTGACTCCTTTCAATGTTTTTTCGATTATTTTCGAAACTTTTCGACGTTTTATCTATTGTTTTTGATTCTTTTCGATGTTTTTTTTCGATTGTAATTGACCCCTATCGATGTTTTTTTCGATTGTTTTCGATACTTTTCGACGTTTTATCGATTGTTTTGATTCTTTTCGATGTTTTTTCGATTGTAATTGACCTTTCTTTTTCGAAATTTTTCGATTTTTTTTCGATACTTTTCGACTTTTTTTATCTATTGCTTTTGATTCTCTTCGGATGTTTTTTCGATTGTAATTGACTCCTTTCGATGTTTTTTCGATTGTTTTCGATACTTTTCGACGTTTTATCGATTGTTTTTGATTCTTTTTCGATGTTTTTTTCGATTGTAATTGACTCCTATCGATGTTTTTTCGATTGTAATTGACTCCTTTCGATGTTTTTTCGATTTTTCGATACTTTTCGACGTTTTATCGATTGTTTACGATTCTTTTCGATGTTTTTCGATTGTAATTGACTCCTTTCGATGATTTTCGATTGTTTTCGATACTTTTCGACGCTTTATCGAATGTTTTTGATTCTTTTCGATGTTTTTCGATTGTTATTGACTCTATCGATGTTTTTTTGATTGTCACATTGACTCCCTTTCGATGTTTTTTTCGATTTTTTTCGATACTTTTCGACGTTTTATCGATTGTTTTTGATTCTTTTCGATGTTTTCGATTGTAATTGACTCCTTTCGATGTTTTTTCGATTGTTTTTCGATACTTTTCGACGTTTTTCGATTGTTCTCGATACTCTCTTTCTGACGTTTTATCGATTGTTTTAATTCTTTTCAATGTTTTTTCGATTGTAATTGACTTTTTTTCGATGATTTTTTTGATGGTTTTCGATACTTTTCGACGTTTTATCGACTGTTTTGACTCTTTTCGATGTTTTTTGCGATTGTAATTGACTCTCAATCAATGTTTTTCGATTGTAATTGAACCCCTTTCGATGTTTTTTCGATTGTAATTGACTCCTTTCGATGTTTTCGATTGTTCTCGATACCTTTCGACGTTTTATCGATTGTTTTTGATTCTTTTCGATGTTTTTCGATTGTAATTGACTCCTTTCGATGTTTTCGATACTTTTCGCACGTTTATCGACTTGTTTTTGACTCTTTTCGATGTTTTTTCGATTGTAATTGACTCCTATCGATGTTTTTCGATTGTAATTGACTCCTTTCGATGTTTTTCGATTGTTTCGATACTTTTCGACGTTTTATCGATTGTTTTTGATTCTTTTCGACGATTTATCGATTGTCTTTGATTCTTTCAGATGTTTTCGATGGTAATTGACTTTTTTCCATGTTTTTCGTTGTTTTCGATACTTTTCGTCGTTTTCGTTTGTAATTGACTCTTTTCGATGTTTTCGATGGTTTTCGATACTTTTCGATGTTTTGTCG